>JAHRHZ010000098.1:30272757-30328641 GCA_024137785.1 Ginglymostoma cirratum | reverse complement strand
TGACGTTTCGGGCCTAAACCCGAAACGTCAAGTTTTCCTGCTCCTATGATGCTGCTTGACCTGCTGTGTTCATCCAGCCCCATGCTTGTTATCTCGGATTCTCCAGCATCTGCAGTACCTTTTATCTCTCGCATGAACCGTTGAATTCTGTTGCTTTTATTCTTAGTACATCCTGTGGACATAGAAGAAGTGTCATGCACATGTGGGTTACCAAGCAAAACCTTTGCTGCAACTTGTAAAACATCAATGTCCCACTGCAGTAAAATACCCTGCAGAGCCACTCAGTTTGATCCAATTTGATGCATTGATACCTTTCTGTGTTCCAATCACTATCCTCCTCCCCACTGTTGTCCCAATTTGAGGTACTCCTTCTTCAATGCACAGATGTTTTTGACAACTTAGTTATGTATGTATAGCATTCATCTATATTTATCTTCAGCTTCCGCATGTGTTTTCTCTCCCTCTAAACGGCACTTCTCCATTACCATGCCCTTTCTCCCATTTTCTCCCAATCCCCTCTCATCTATTCATTAGTCTTTTGGTACCTTTGTCTTTCATTTATATTTCCTCACACTTCGTCCTTCTATTCCTTCTTTCATGCATGTTCTCTCACTCTCTTTCATATATTCCTCCTACAATTTATTATTTCTTCTCCTCCTTTGATGCACCAACTCTTTCATTCTTTCCTGGCTAACCTTGCTCTCTCACCCTGTCTATTAATACTCCTCACTATTCCACAATTTTTTTCCCTCTTTAGTTGGTAATTGCCACTGATTTTTCTACTCTTCTTCTCACTCCATTCCTGTGAATTATCTCTCCTGCTTGAGTTCACTGGTGCCTTTCATTGATTCACTCTCACTGTCCCATTCTTTGTCTCACTTCCTCTCAATCTCTCACACTCTCAGTTCTTACCCCTCACTTTTTTTATGTATTCTTTATCTCTTGTTCCTTCTGGTTCGCACCTTTTCCTCTTATACTCTCACTCACTTCTCCTTCTGTATTTTCTCTATCAATTTTGTCTTTCCAACCCTCTTACCCCCCTCTGTTTCTGAATTTCTTACTCGTAACTTTGTCACCTTTACCTTGCCTCATTTCTCCTCTTCTCCTAGTTTTGGACATATATCCAACTTCAAACTAACAGAGACAAGAAAGTAAACTAAAATAAAGTCATTCCTTGTGTAGCCACAGAACTACAGATTCTCTCTGAGTTGCTGAGTTGTCTTCCCTCTAATGTTTGAAGTCTGTATTAACTCTCCAGATTTACAGCAACATGATGACAGTTTCTGTTAGACTCATTAGGTCTCTGACCTGTTGTTTCTTCCTTTCTGGAAAATGGGCTTTCTTTTTAAATTGGGCATTGACAACTCCGAAGGCTCTTTCCAATAAATTATGTTTCTGATCTTTGCCTGATTATTGATTTAGATGTTTTTAGCTTTCTTACATTAAACAAAGACAAAGAAAATCACAACTAGTTAGAAAACCAGACTAAGCATTAAAAACAAACCACTGAATGTCTTCACATTTAAAGTAATGCCACATATGCTGTGGTTTCCTCTGCAGTATTGTCCAAGAATGTGAGAAATCTCACTCTATCCGACGCTGAACACAGTACAGAGCTCCTGGGAGCTGGTTAGCTCTAATGATTTTCCTGATTTTTGCCTTCCTTTCCTGAAGATGCCAATGTGCCCAGCACGGTTCCGTGGTCAGCAGACATCCCCCCTCCCTCCCCAATGCCCACCTCCAAACTTTGGTATTTCACTCAAGTGACTGTTCATCACCGTGTGAATCAGGATAGAGTGTATTGACAGGCCACTCAAAAATCCGACCTCTCACGGCAACCCTGAGCTTGTCCTCGTCCATTTCTCCAAGGTGTAGCAATCAGAAAGGGGAACCTAGTTGGGAAAGTGATGGCTTGAGGGAAATAGTAATCTAGTGAACACGCTAATCGGCTTTTCACCACTCTTTAGCGAGAATCTCATCTCGATGTTGAACACTTGGTTGGAAAATGGGGCTTTTTGGTCTCAACATTGAGAAAGGCCTCATTGACCGTCTTCAGATTTTCCTGACTTTCTTGCCATGGCCCACATTGTTCAGGGTCTGGGATGACCTACATTAAATATTGTACCTTCTGGATCTCAGTCCGTATTCTACCGTTAATTCAATTAGTTCAGTGCTTTAATTATCTTGATGTTTGTTTAAATGCAGATATAGATTCAGTTCCTCTTTTCACCACTTAGCTGACAGTCAGTCACAGTAGGAACTCTTCATGAGTGCTCATGCATTACTGTCCTCATTGTGGCCTAGCTCTGTACTTCTGAAATCGTGCGTAGAGTCATAGATTCATCCAGCACGGAAACAGACCTTCAGACCATTCATTTGCGCCAATCAGTCATCCCAATCTGACTGAGTCCCATTTGCCAGCATTTGGCCCATATCCCTCTGAACCCTTCCTATTCACATATCCATCCAGATGCCTTTCAAATATTTGGAGCAGCTTCCACTACTTCCTCTGGCAGTTCATTCCATACACGCACCACACTTTGCGTGAAAAAGTTACCTCGCCTGGTCCTTTTTAAATCTTTCCCCTCTCACCTTAAGTCTATGCTCTCTAGTTTTGGACTCCCCTGCCCTGGAAAAAAGATATTGGCTGTTCATCTTATCCTTGCCCCTCATGTTTTAAAAACCTCTACAAGGTCACACCTCAACCTCTGACACTCCAGACAAACAAATCTCCAGCCTATTCACCCTCTCCCTATAGCTTAAACCTTCCAGTCCTGGCAACATGCTTGTAAATCTTTTCTGCACCCTCTCAAGTTTAACAACATCTTTCCTATAGAAGGGCAACCAGAACTGTATGCACTATTCCAAAAATGGCCTTACCAATGTCCTGTACAGCTGCAACATAGTCTTCTAACTCCTATACTCAGTGTTCTGACCAATGAAGGCAAGTGTGCCAAATGCCTTCTTAATCACCCTGTCTACATGCGACTCCACTTTCAAGGAATTATGTGCCCGCACCCCTAGGTCTCTTTGTTCGGCAACACTCTCCAGGACCCTACCATTAGCTGTGTAAGCCCTTCCTTGGTTTGCCTTACCAAAATGTAACACCTCTGATTTTTTCAAGAAGAAGTGAAAATATGTTTAATTTGAAGTTTGTGCAACTTAATAGGGGCAAGGACTTAAATTTTTATCTGGTTCTTGAGTTTTCATATATTTGTGTGACCTACAAAGGTGAGAGGTTTTGGATGTTAATTCTGTCCATTTTAATAACTGTGTGAATCTTCCATTCCATTTTTGCCACATTCCCAACTCATAAAGACTGCTGTTATGGGAATGTTGACAGTACAGACCAGAAATTGCTGCTGAAAATATTGATAAGCAAATTTGACACGTTTATGGTTAGCACAGATGAGTTGGACCGAAGGGTCTGTTTCTGTGCTGTTTGACCCTAAGACACTACATGACAACTTGCATCGGCTGTTTTAAAACAGGTTTGGCCGCCATCAGTTTCCATTAGCTTGAATGGGAATCAATATTAAGAGAGATGTAAAAGGGCTGCAACTCATCTGTAACCATTTGACATTCCTCACAAATCCAATCCTGACTCAGAAATGTGCACACTTCGATTGAGAGACTTTCGATTGTAAACAGGAGCAGGAATTTCTTTAATTGATTTTCCCCCTCTCCAATGCTGAACTATAAAAAATTGAACACCAGGCTTCTCTAAATTCAGCATTTACCCTGCACTGAACCTGGGATCTTTCAGATGTGTGTAGTTTACGTTTTGACCTTGGAGAAATTAGAGTAGTTCATATTCATGCACTTGAACACTGTATTTTCTAATTCTAATCTGTTGTTTTGTTCTTCTTTGATTTAAACAGATTTTTGAGTTAACTGAGGAAGACAACAATGGCCATTCCATTGGCATTATGGCTACTCGCCTTCACAACTATATGTCCAAGTACAACACGTCCCAGCAATCACACTTTTACATCCATAACACCAACCTCAGCAGAATCGTCTGGTGCTTCGGAATCTGACATGTCTTCTACTGAAATCATGTTTTCAACCATAAAGGTATCAACATCTGCCGTCAGTGATGACCCTGTTTCCGCAAATGAGACCATTAGTGACAATTCAAAATCTGTTACCATGAATGATATTATGGATTTCATTAAAAAATACATGAACTTATTCATTATTGGTGGGGTTCTTCTGATCTTACTGGTTGTCATAGTGTGCGCTATAGTGCTGGTGAGGCTAAACTACAAGGCTTCAGCCTATTATCCATCTTCCTATCCGAAGAAAAAGTATGTGAATGAGCAAGATAAAGGGGGTTCGACCAAGACATTTGATGAGATTCCTGAGAAGGTCAATGATGAGTCCGGGGAAGATTCTAAGCAACTGGAAACAGACATTCTCACAGTGACCCACAATCTCAAAAAGAAGGCGCCAACCAAAGGAGAGGCTGATACCACAAAGGGAGAGGCTTCCCAGACCCCAGAGAAGGCAGGAACAAGTACCACATCACAAGAAGCAGGAGAAGAAGGTAAAACATTGAACACAATAGAAAACAAGGAAGACAAAGCACCAGGTACAGACAGCAAAGACGATGGAAATGAAAAACTGTCCAAGGATAAAGAACAAAAGGGAGAAAACAAGGGAAATGATGATGAGCAGGGAAAGGGGAAGGGGACAGAGCAGAAACTGGAAAGTGGAGAAGGCCCAAGTACCGACTCCAATCAACTGTCTACTGGTGGTATGGGCAGTAAATCCCCCAAGATCACTTCGGGGCAGACAGCAGACACAGCTGACATGAAAGGTTTGGGTAACGACAGTCCAGAGAGCCAGGAGCCACAGTTAGCACAGCAGGGGTTGAATGAAGCAGCCAGTGTTGCTGAGCCCAGAACAGACAACATCTGCGATCTAGAGAACACACCATTGATCTCGAATTGCAATGGTGCACCAAATGACAGCAGAGCTTTTTAAAAGAGCAGAAACAAAGGATGAATCAGCATTAGATTGATATGGGAGGTATACAGAGGACTACTTGGACGTTCGCTATCTGGGGTGTTAGCTCTGCTTACAAAAAAAACCACATATTTTCGACCAGATGCTTTTGAAAGCCAATTTTACAAAAAAAAAAATCAGCACAAAAAACATGCAGGAGGATGATAATCATGATAAAAGCCATAACCATTTTGAACACTTATAAGAAAGTTTTTTAAAGAAGAATCCAGTTTTACCTTTTCCTTCTTGCTGCAGCATAGAAATATTACCTTAGGTCCATGAGAATATTTTAATTCCCACGGCACTGGGGAATTAATCAGCCTGTAAATGGGAAAACCACGAGGAAATTCCACTATTCTGGAATGCTTGAATTTGCTGTTTGGGCAGTTTAACCACTTTGAGGATTGCAAATGTCGTCACTGGACAACTATTCTAATTGTGAGCATCATTTCCAAACAGGTAACCCCAATTCAGAACACCAGCCAGTTGATTTGCTATCTTAGATTTCACGTGTTCAGCCACGTTGCTGAATCATTACCTCTTCACGTGACTACATTTCAGCCATGCGAGTGAGTGTTTGCAATTTATGCAGAAAACCAGAGACAGATTTTGAGTCTATGTTCTCGGGCCTACCTGAAGCAGAAGACAACACAACTTAGACACATGAATGATTACCTGTCAGCTGCCAGCAAGCATACTACACCCTGGAAAGCAGGAAGTAAAGAGTTTCACTGTTTCCTGTAAATTGTTAACATATCAATTAAAAGGAATTTGAGTACATTCAAATGTAGCCTGTTTAAAAGTAATGAAGGAGCCATAATTGCAACCATTTAGAAAAAAAAACCTAACTTCTGGATGTTTTAGCCCTCACATGTCCCAGTCAGTGGAGGGCTCTTGTGGTGCAGTGATAGTGTCCCCATCTCTGAGTGAGAAGGCCCAGCTTCAAGATGTGTCTCATAATATCTCTGAACAGGCTGATTAGAAAATATCTATCCCAGCTTGTAAATCCAATTGGCAGTGATGAGAAATAACAATCTGAAAAGGAAGGTTGAAATTTGAATGTGTCTCTTATCCCAAGATTGTCATTCATTTAAGGATTGAACTAAAGAATTACAACATATGTTGTTAAAGAATTGTTATTGTCAGAGATTGTTCAGGCAGGATCTGAACAAAATTAAACACCTAGCAGTATTGATAGGGGTCATGCTCCTTGAAGGAAATTTGAGGTTTATCAGAATAAACAGCAATTTCCTATCTTGAATTATCCTTCCATTTTAGTGGGGAGTTCTCCCTTGCTTTTAGATTTAGTAAAACTATGCACAGAGTCTGACACATGCTTTAACGTCTTCTAAAATCCAAATGCTTGGATTTCTTATATGCAATACGGATATTGAGTGTTTCCAGCAAGAAGGCAGAACATTTCCAGCCACAGAGAGAATTCAGCGCCGGTGCAGTTTAACAGGCAAAATTAGCCAGATTTAACCTTGAAACCAGCTTTTAACATATTGGCCATGGGTATGCGCTCTGAGCTTACTCAGAAGCACTCAATCATGGCAATTTGGCCATGACAACAATTCCATTATTTCATGTTTTGGAAATCCATTTTTAATTTGGTTCTTCACAGATTGTTTCTTCAGATGAGCAGTTTATCTTTGTTCCATGGGCCTCTGATCTCGACACTCAGGGGGTCAGGAGTGCGGTCGGCCATCTGTAAAGTGGACAAAGAGCCCGCTTCCATGGAGATGGCTCTCTTGAATGCCGGCTGCATTATTTGCCACCTCCTTTCCCAGCCTGTCGATGCTGTACACCTTGGTTTGTAATAACCTCAATGTAGCATGGACTAGGGAGTGGAATGAAAAGGGTCGAGTGGGATGGAGGGCATTCAATCTTGTAAGATCACGGGTAAGACTGGAATACAAGCAGAAAAAGTGGGAATGCACAGCAGATCCATTGCCATGAGGTTTAGCTGATCATCCATGCCCTGGGTCCTAACTCTTTCAGGCTCTGATAGGCCTGTGTTTCAAGCAAAATTACAGATCCAGCTCTTCTTGAGGAGATTATTGTAAAAGGATAAGAATTATTGATGCCTGCTTCATCTATACCCTAAAAATGTGATCATGTTAATCAGGCACAGATCCTGTTGGAAAATAAGTCATCACTACCCCCATCCCGCCTTCCCAATAATTTTGGAGTTCCCATCCTCTAGCGCACTCATGCTCAAAAAGTTACCTGTTATTGGTGTCACTGGCTGCTGGAGCTAAGGGGATAGAGCCTACTGGAACTGACCTTCAGAATGATCTTCCGCTCCAGGGAAGTTCATTCTGAGTGAACTACGCAGAGGCTCACTGCATGTAGCACATGGCAGTCAATTCCCAGTTCACAATCTGTGGCACTCACTGCATGCATCATCAGGACAGCTATGTTTATGTCGCCATGTCTCACTGTCGTGTAATGAAAATCTCATAACACACAACGCTGGACAGTGTTAAAGATTCTGTTTAATGCTTTTCTGTTGAGTTCGAGTGTATTTGAACTTACTGCTGCCAAAATGCAATAATAAACCATTTTTAATAAAACAACACCTTCCTCAGTGATTTTTTTTAAAGTTCAGTCCTCCTAATCGATTCCACAGATAGCACTGTTTTCTGCACTTTGGACAATTTGACCAGCTTATTGTATTAAAAACACTCTAATCTAAGCACTCTTGTCAGTGAGGTGGACAAAGGCACATATAATTTTGTTTGCAGTTCAAGTCAATTTCATTATAAGAAAATATTCCTTATTTAAAACATCACGTGAGCATTTCCCATATTACCATGATACTTACTCACTATCTAGCGCTATCTATCTGAGAAAGGATATTAGCTGCAATGATGTTTGAGCTGGACCTTCCTCTCTGTCATGAAGATAGCTCTCTTTGATGAAGGTGGGTCTCACAGGTCAGGGTGGGTCTTCTCAGATTGCCACACCGTTTCCCACCACGGGACTTGCTGCAAGTCTTCGTTGAGGGGGAGGCTTCCAGGTGTGTGTGTTTTTATCCCCCTTCGCCCAGACCTTCCCAAATAGTCTGTGGCCTTTGGCCATTGGGTTTAGGAGCTGTGTTCAAAGTATCCAATGGGGTCACATCAACACCCATCACTGTTGCCATGCTGGGGAGATGTAAAGTGCACATCTTCAGACAATGGCTGGAAGTCAAAGTGCCAGAAAATCAGGTAGATACTCCTCCAATACACAACCCTTGGGCTGGTTGTAAATGGATCCTCCTAAACCTTTGCGATTTATTTGACCTTGGTTTCTAATATTCTCTATAACTGTTGGCTGTTGTCTAATTTAGTTTCGCCAATTTCCTGCCAGACTCTTCCCTAACATGGGGACATCGAAAACTGATTGAATGGCTCAGATACTCGGCCAGTTGAGATCAGGCAAAAGCACAAGCCAGCCATGATGTCAGAATCTTCCTGTTTTGCATAGCTTAAAGCCAGCTGGTGTGTGGTATGTGCTCACTGAGCCGTCATAGAGATGATCTCCTTCCCTTCCCTTCCTAAAGCCACATAGGATACGGGGGCAGCCATGCAGTAAGCTCTCCTCCTGGTGGCAAAGTGTCAGAGCTTTCCTCAGCACCCCTCCATGACAATGACTGGTCAGGTCACAGCCATTCACTGTCGGACAATCACTGCATGCAGCAATTCATTCTGGCTAATCAATAGCAAAGCAGGTGTTGCAGTCAGTTTCCTGAGGACTATTTCTGTCCACAGGAAATTTACAACTTCACACTCCCTGAGCTCAGTGTCAGTTGCTGCATTGCTTATCAGAAACAAGAGGTGGCCAAGTTCCAGCCACTTGCAGGGACTGTTCCTCAGTGACTGATACTGCCACTTGTTTCAGCAATTGCTGTGTTTACCACCAAACTAAAAATGGCTGGTGCCTCCTGTGCAGCATTGGCTCATTCGCACTTTCTATATAGCACTGCAGGTCCACACTAGCTTTCCCCTCTGATACTTGGCTTTCAATCCTGTGTAAATTGATGGATTAAACCCCACCATCTCTCTGTAACCATCCAGCATGACATGAGCTTGGAATTCATCAACAAGTTTTCCGACGTAGCTTAAAACTGTTTCTAATTAAGCACTAGTAATCAGTCACAATCAATAGGTTACAGGGTTCCAGGCATGGGGAAAGGGAGACAACACGTTAAGGAACAGAGAGTGCTGTTCAGTGTTTGTGGCTGAGACACATTGTTTGTGTGAAGATAAAAATAGACCACCTCAGGCATTTGTTACGTCTGACCAATTCCTCCATCAGCTCAACTTCCTCCAACTGATCAATGGCAATATCGGTAAAAAAGCACCGGGAGAGACTCGAGAAGTCAAGCAGCCACAGCGGAGAGACAAAGTTAATGTTTCAGGTCCATGATCTTTCATCAGGATCTTCCAGTGATATGCTGTCTCACATGTACACTCCATCGAACAACACTGACTCACCCTGTCTTAAAACTATCCCAGTCTCCTGCTTGATTTGAATTACTTTTAATAAAACTTATCACAAATGCTGCGACACACCTCCGTGGCAGGAGGGATATGAACTCTGACCTTCTGGCCCAGAGGTAAAGACATTACCACCAATCCACAAAACCCCCAATGTTTCATTTTACCACCATTTAGCATTTTAACAAAAACCTTCCTTTCAAGTGAAGAATTGCAAGTTTCACCAGCTCACGCGGACAAACATCTTTCCAAATCCTTTTGATCTTCACTTCTCTCCAACACCTCCTCTCCTTTTCGGGTCTCAGCTCTTGCTGTATATTCACTTTACCTTCTGAGCTTCTTGCCTCCAGGCTGCAATGGTCCTGCCTCAGCAAAGGCCTCAGCATCATGCACTTCCACCTGCACCTCTTTGAATATCAAACTCGGCGTGGAACTGAACTCACGTTCAGTTTCCTCCTGGTCTATTCTGTGGCCTGGAATCTTCACCCTACCTGATTGGTCCTTTCATCCATCTCCAACATTCTCCCTTCACAGGGACCCCTCATTCTCCATCCATTCCTTCACCCCACTACAGCCCTACAATGCAGCTCCCTTCTTCTGAGTCCAGAGACTGGGCATGCGCCTTCATCCCATCCCACCCATCACAGCACTCTCCTGACCCCCATGGATTTAATCTCCCTGTACTTCACCGCTCAACCTAAAAATAACTTTGAAAAAAATGAGAAAGTGGATACTGTGTCTGACAGATATGAACATGCAAGATATCTTTAATACCATGCTAGCTCAGTTTTTAACCCATTTTAACCTGATTTTAACCCATAACTCACCTATTGCACAGAGTTATATTGTGCGCAAGCTTGCATCTGAGCCAGAAGGTTCTGGGCCCAGGCTCCACTGCAGACTTGAGACCATTATTTAAGCTGAAATTAGCATCGAGGAATAAAGGGTAACTTTTAGTTGAGACATTAAACCGAGGGATTGTCCACCTGAAAGATCCTGTGGCACTATTTGAAGAAGACAGAGAGCAGTTCCTGGTCAGCATTCCCCTATCCATCAACACCACAAAAGTTTGGTCAGGCTACTTTTGGAATACTGCATCCGATTCTGGTCTCCCTGCTATAGGAAGGATGTTGTGAATTTTGATAGGGTTCAGAAAAGATTTACAAACATGTTGCCAGGGTTGAAGGGTTTGACCCAGAGGGAAAAGCATGAATAGGCTGGCACTATTTTCCCTGGAGTGTCAGAGGCTGAGAACTGACTCATAGAATTAAGTAAAATCATAAGGGGCATAAATAGGGTGAATATCCAAGGTCTTTCCAGCAGGGTAGCGGAGTCCAAAACCAGATGACATTTGTTAAGTTGAGAGGGGAAAGATTTAAAAGGGGTCTAAGGGGCAACATTTTCACGCAGAGGGTGGTGGATATAAGGAATAAGCTGCCAGAGGAAGTGGTGGAGGCTGGTACAATTACAAAATTTAAAAGGCATCTGGATGGGTATATGAATAGGGAGGATTTAAAGGGATATGGGCCAAATGCTGGCAAATGGGACTAGATTAATTTAGGATATCTGATCAGCATGGGTCGAAGGACCTGTTTCCATGTTGTACGTTTCTGTGGCTCTATAACTCTATGTGTTTGTTTGGCAAATAGTGTTGATCAAACCTCACTGTGACAAAATCTGTTGCTGCATCTACCTACATGACCAGCACTGACTCTGTTTGTACAAATTCCATTGATTCTAAATCTTGCACCTGGAAGAGTTCCTGCCAATATCTTAATGCCATTCATTCTAATGTTCATGACATCACACTACATTAGCCGGTCTGTTTACTTTATTCACAGAAAGTTACAGAATTCATCTGTGTTTATTGGTAAATACAAAGAAACCGATACCAGCAGAAAGCTCCAATGTGAACAAGTCATAGATTCATAGAAGAATAGAATAGAAGTCCAAAGATATGCAGGCTGGGTGGATTGGCCATGCTAAATTGCCCATAGTGTACAGGGATGTATAGTTTAACTATATTAAGCATGGGAAAGGGTAGGGAGATGGGTCTGGTTGGGATGCTCTTTGCAGGGTCGGTGTAGACTTGTTAGGCCAAATGGCCTGTTTCCACACTGTAGAGATTCTGTGTGAGTAAAACAACATGGAAACAGGCCCTTTGGCCCAACTCATCCATGCTGACCAGCTTTCCTATACTGAACTAGTCCCATTTCCCTGCATTTGACCCATATCCTTCTAAGCCTTTTCTATCCATGTACCTGTCCAAACGTCTTTTAAATGTTGTAATTGTACCCAGCTCTACCACTTCCTCTGGCAGCTCGTCACATATGCACCATCCTCTGCGTGAAAAAGTTGCCCCTCAGGTCCCTTTTAAATCTTTCCCCTCTCACCTTAAACCTATGCTGTCTAGTTCTGGACTACTTGGAAATAATTTTCTTTATCAGATTCCCCATCCATCCTTGTGTACTTACTTTGCTCAGAAGCTGACCCACAGGTGGTTGTGGGCCTCTATCAACTCACCCAAGTATTAAGCGAAGACTGTCACAAACTTAACATTGAACATTGTACCATAAGTTATATTGTCATTAAAAAAGCAAGCAAGTACTTGGCTCCATTTCTAGAGAATTCATCTTGAAAGTTAGGAAAGTTACAGCACGTCTGCATCGAACGTTACTTAGACCACATTGAAAATACTTGAGCAATTCTGGTGACCATAATTGTAACAAAATATGCAGAGATTCTCAAGGATGATACGAGAAATATGTGGCATACATATCTGGAAAAAATTTGAAAGTTGAGTCAGTTTTTTCTTGAAAAATGGAGATGAAGGGGAGACCTAATAAATTATCAAAGGTTTTCATAGAATCCCTACACTGTGTAAGCTATTCAGCCCATAAAGTCCACACTGACCCTCCAAACAGCATTTCGCTCAGACCCACCCCGTCCCTGTAATCGTGCGTTTTTCTTGGCTGACCCACCTAGTTTGCACATCCTTGGACACTATGGGGAAACTTAGCATGTCCAAGCTACCGAACCTGCACACCTTCGTGAATGTGGGAGGAGCCGGAGCAAACCCACATAGACTCAGGGAGAATGTGCAAACTCCACCCAGCCAGTCCCCTAAGGGCGGAATCAAACCCAGGTCCCTGGTGCTATGAGGCAACGGTGCTAACCACTGAGCCACCATGCTGCCCTAAGGTGTTTTTCCAATCAACCTGTCCAGATATATGATTACATAACCCTGGAGCAGGTGGGACTTGAATGACTCTACCACTGTCCACAAGAGAGCCCTGAAAGGTTTTTAGAGGTTAGATTCAATGAAAAAGTTTCCTCCTGTCGGTAAGCACACCTCAGCCACTACAGGCCATCAATAAGAAATAGGGAGTAGGCCATTGAGCCCATCGAATCTGCTCTGCCATTTGATAGGATCATGGCTGATCCAACATTCCTCACATCTGTGTTTTCCCTGTAATTCTTGATTCCCTGACTGATTAAGAATCTACCTATCTCAGCCTTAAATATACACCAGGACTCTGCCCCTACAGCCCTTGTGGCAAGGAGTTCCAAAGACAATATAGGATAATCACCAAGAAATTCAATAAGGAATTGAAGAAGAAGCTTCTTTACTCAAGACCTGGTGAGAATATGGAACTAACCAGCACAGGCAATAGTTGAAGTAAATATTATAGATGACTTTACAAGGCAAACTAGATAAGTACGTGAGGGAGAAAAGGAAAAAGAGTTCCGATGATTGATTTAGTTGAAGAAGGATGGGAGGCGACTAAGTGGAATATAAAGCCGTATGGACCAGTAGGGCAAAAGGCGTCTTTCTGTGCTGTATATCCTACATTATATCCTAAGAAAGTACGTCACCGTAATGTCAGCAATAAGGAGCATCTTAGATAATCTGGATCAGTGACATTTTTATAGGTCAACTTTCTGGCAGGAGATACTTGGCAGTAGGAAGCCTGACTGGTGTTTCTATTCCTTGACCTTGGACACAAAGTTCAATTTGTCCCACCCTCACAAACAGGCGCTAACTCAGCCCTGGGGAATGCCTGGGTTCAAATGGTTCAGTACTCCACTAAGCCATTCACAATGTTGAAAATGACCCTGCAGACAACACTGAAACAAGCTGGTAGCAAAAGAGCAATTACCGACTTAGTGGAAGCAAGATCACCATGACCTGGCAAAGCTATGTTTCCAAGTGTGTTTGCTGCTTGCAGTGTGCAGTCCAAGGTCTTGGTTCATTATTTTCCACAATGAGACGATTGTTTTAAAATCAAACAAGTATAATACTGACTGAAACTTAATCTTTTGTCCTTCACAGTTCCTAGATTCTCACCAGTAAGAAAATACACTGATTTATCTTTCTTGGATCCAAAATGGATAACTTCACACTCCTCCACATTGAACTCCATTTGACACAGTTGTGGCCAATTAATTAATCTGTTTATGTTCCTTTGTAACTTTCTGCTCCAATCTGTGAAATTTTCTGTACCTTTAACTTAGTACAATCTGCAAACTTAGCTGTTAATTCCTTCAACCACAACATCTAGATAAATGGTGGTGGCTGAAATCCCTGCTTAGATACAAGGGGAACGTCACATGGACTACATTTCAACATTCAGAAAACCTTCCATTTATCCGTACTCTGGTCTGATTTCCAACTAATGTTCACATCCACTCTATCATTTTTCCAAACAAATTTCTTCGCTGGAACTTTATCAGTTACTTTCTGGAAGTCCATGTAGATAAGCTAGGTATTCCCTTATCCGCCATTCTAGTTACCTCCTCAAAAATTCATCTAAATTAGTTCATCATGACCGACTCCTCTTATGGCCATGCCAATTCTGTTTGCTGGTCTGATTCTTACTGATGAGTTTAATCATTCAGTCCCTAATGCCAGATTCCAGTAACTTTCCCACAGCTGACAATGGATTTACTGGGTAGTAATTACCTGGTTTCCCACTCTCCCTTCTGAAATAACGTTTGCAGAATGAGGAATGATCTCCAACTGTTAACACCTGCCCTTCCTCACAGAATTGTCATAACACAGAAGATGGCCATTTGGCCCATCATGCCTGCGTAAGCCCTAGCATTTTGGCCTAAGCATTTAGGCGCTGAAGCTAATCATTCATTCCAACTACCTAGTTAATGAGACTTCTTAACACCGCGTCAGAAACCAGATCGCCAGTAAAGTGAAACATTTTCGTCCACATAGGAGTCAAGTCATCCTTATTAATTAATCATATAAAATGTGTATAAAATGTAAAGATTTAAAAGAACAAAGAAGGTACTGTACAATGGAAAGAACACTTTACAAATAGACAGTACATGTCATAATATAGTGTATAGAGCACAGTATGGACTGCAAAGACAATAAAACTTAACACAAGATATTAGGATCCACAGTAGTTAGCACTGCTACCTCACAGTGCCAGGAACCTGAGTTTGATTCCAGCCTTGGGTGACTGTCTGAGTTGAGTTTGCACATTTTCCCCATGTCTGTATGGGTTTCCTCCAGGCACTCCGATTTCCTCCCACAGTCCAAAGACATGCAGGTTAGGTGGATTGTCTGCGTGGGTTTGCTCTTGGTCCTCTGGTTTCCTCCCACAGTCTAAAAATGCACACGTTAGGTGGATTGGCCATGTTAAATTGCCCAACGTGCCCAGGAATGTGCAGCCAGGGGAAATTCAGGCTTACAGGGATTGGTTTGGATGGGATACTCTTTGGAGGGTCAGTTTTGACTCGAAGGGCCAAACGGCCTGCTTCTACACTGTAGGAAATCTGTGATATAACAGAATAAAGCCTATGTGGAGACACACTGAGATCCTGACAGATTTCATAAATACATTAGTAATATTGAAAGGAAAGAGGAAAAATACCAAGATCAACATATTTACACTGAAGGGATCTGATCCTTGATCTGTCTGATCCCACAGCAAAAAAAAAGGAAAAATTTGATTAATTCTGTGTCTATCATTTTCTCAGGTCATTTGAGTCTGCTTCATTACTAGTGAGTTAATTTTGAAATGTATTCACTGCTGGTTTGCATTGAAACATTCATTATTCACGCCTGGGGATTGACTCACTTACAAACAATCTGAAGTCCTCAGTTAAGTGTTTCCTGTACTTGTCAAAATTTAAACAAAGAGTCATACTATTAGGAACAGCTAACGTCAGTATAGGTCAAGAATGAAAGTTGTAACTTTCCAGCTTGTCATTGTCAGTGCAACAGTAAGTGTTGCATTTGCCCAGTGAACCTTGAGGGGTACAGATGCCAAAAATTCTTTCCATTAAAACTGCTGGGTCATAAACGACAAGATTGTATCTAAACCACATTTACCAATGACAATTTTGGTTGGGATAATATGAGAAACTGAATGTCAGCACCAAGCTTCCCAGGATCTGAAATGAGCAGAATCTCTCTCACTGTAACCAGTGAGCCTTACATCTGTTGTAGGAAAAGTTTTGGAAAGGATTATAAGAGATAGGATTTATAATCACCTAGCAAGCGACAATTTGATTGGAGATAGTCAACATGGATTCGTCAAGGGCAGGTCGTGTCTCACAAACCTCATTGAGTTTTTTGAGAAGGTGACCAAGCATGTGGATGAGGGTAGGGCAGTTGACGTGGTATACATGGACTTCAGTAAAGCCTTTGATAAGGTTCCACATGGTAGGCTATTGGAGAAAATGCAGAGGCATGGGATTGAGGGAGATTTAGCAGTTTGGATTAGAAACTGGCTTTCTGAAAGAAGCCAAATAGTGGTGGTTGATGGAAACTATTCAGCCTGGAGTCCGGTTCCTAGTGGTGTGCCACAAGGATCTGTTTTGGGACCACTGCTGTTTGTCATTTTTATAAATGACTTGGACGCAGACATAGGTGGATGGGTTAGTAAGTTTGCAGATGACACTAACGTCGGTGGAGTGGTGGACAGTGTGGAAGAATGTTGCAGGTTGCAGGGAGACTTGGATAAACTGCAGAATTGGGCTGAAAGGTGGCAAATGGAGTTCAATGCAGATAAATGTGAGGTGATGCACTTTGGGAAGAATAATAGGAAGGCAGAATACTGGGTCAATGGAAAGATTCTTGGTAGTGTGGATGTGCAGAGGGATCTTGGTGTCCAGGTACATAGATCCCTGAAAGTTGCCACCCAGGTTGATAGTGCTGTTAAGAAGGCATACGGTGTGTTAGGTTTCATTGGTAGAGGGATTGAGATCCGGAGCCGTGATGTCATGCTGCAACTGTACAAAACGCTAGTACGGCCTCACTTGGAATATTGCATACAGTTCTGGTCGCCCCATTACAGGAAGGATGTGGAAGCATTGGAAAAGGTGCAGAGGAGATTTACCAGGATGTTGCCTGGTGTGGAGCGAAGGTCTTATGAGGAAAGACTGAGGGACTTGGGTCTGTTCTCATTGGAGAGAAGGCTAAGAGGCGATTTAATAGAGACATACAAAATGATCGGAGGGTTAGATAGGGTGGACAGTGAGAGTCTTTTTCCTAGGATGATGATGTCGGCTAGTACGAGGGGCCATAGCTGCAAATTGAGGGGTGATAGATTTAAGACAGATGTCAGAGGCAGGTTCTTTACTCAGAGAGTGGTAAGGGCGTGGAATGCCCTGCCCGCCAATGTAGTTAACTCAGCCACATTAGGGGCATTTAAACAGTCCTTGGATAAGCATATGGATGATGATGGGATAGTGTAGGGGGATGGGCTTAGATTAGTTCACAGGTCAGCGCAACATTGAGGGCCGAAGGGCCTGTTCAAATGGAGTCCTGCTGAAACATAACTCTGTAAGCAGTTGGTCAATGTTCCTTAATCTGCGTCAGTATAATCTGGAAAAACTCAGTTATGACATTGATATAGTCTGCACACCATGATCACTTTGTTCTCGGTCTCATGAAATGTTTTGTCAATTAAGATATCTTTCATATTCCTATCCTTTTCTAAATTACTTTCAAGCTTTCACCAGATTTGCCAAAGGGATAGAATAGATGCAGAGAGGATGTTTTCTTTGGTTGGAGAGTCTAGAACAAGGGGTCACTCTCTCAGGATATGGTGTAGGCCATTTCAGACTGAGATGAGGAAATATTTTGTGAATCAGACAGTGGTCAACTTGTGGAACTCACTCCCACAGAAGGTTATGGAGATTGGTTCACCGAGTGTATTCAAGAAAGAGATTGATAAATGTTTAGACATTAAAGGCATCAAGGGGTATGGAGAGAAAGTGGGAGTACACTATCAAGATAAAGGATAAGCCATGATCATATTAAAAGGGCTGTACAGTCTTGAAGGGTTGTACACCTTCTCCTACACCTTCCACTAGCTGCCTGGGACTGATGTGCAGTCCAGCTCAATGTGGAATTTGGGTTATGTTTTACTCTTCCATAATAAGCAAGACCCAATGGGGAATACGCTTGGTGTCTATTGTTCACAATATGCATTCAAAGTAATCTGAAAATGTAGCCCTTGGGTGAAGTCACAGCAAAATCCATTGGCATTCTGGCCAGAAATATATCTCTCAAAAAACTTTAGGAGGAGGAAGGGAACAAAATAGGCCTGCTCTGGCTCTCGCCTTCTTAAGATGTCTCGTACTACATTCTAAGGACCTACAGAGTGTTATTCTGAAGTTTGATGCTATAGAACTCTGTGTATCTATTACATCTGATACAAGTGTGATAACAATGTTTTCATTAAGTTCAAATAATACATTCATTGTTGCAATGACTACCTTTAGATGAACATCATAAAAATGTGTTGTTAAGTAACAAAGGTTTTTGAGCCATGAAACGGCAAAATTGCTCTGTTAATTCCAATCCAAACTTCTGGGGTAATTCTGGATTTTAATGGTAAGGATTTAAAGTCACCCCTGGAACAAGAGTTAAAATCCATTTCAGGTTGGCCTATGAAAGTCCAATACGAAACAATTTTAGTTTGCAAGAACCAATAGCTTTAATTAATAGGCTTAATTTGGCATCCAATTGACAATCCTGCTGTGGGTGACTATAGGGTGGTTGTTGTGATGTAGAAGTTTGCTACACTCGGATAGAGGGAAGGCTTTTGGAGTTTAGAACCAACAGATTGTGGGGCTTAGTAGATTAAAGGAAGTTTTTGTTGGCATCAATTGTGGTATAACTGATCTGTAAGTGTCATACTAAAAGGACATTTCAGTTCAGCCAAACTTGTATCTTGTTCAATTCACCAATCACCACTGTGTTCATTGAACCACATTGACATTGCCTTGATTAAAATTTACTTTTCTTGTTTTCAAATCTCTCCGTGGCTTTGGCCTTCTCCATTATTATAATCTCTTTCAGTCTGAGATATTTTCTAATCAACCTGCTCATACATGTCATTATAGACCTCTTGAGCAAATGGGACTTGAACTTAGGTCTCCTGGTTTAGAAGTAGGGACACTACCAACTGTGCCTCAAGGGCTTCTACAAGCCTCTAAGTCTGGTCTGTTCCACACATTTAATCAAATTTGCTCGTCCTTATCTTTCTCTGCCTTGACTCTAAGTTCCGAAAATTCCTTCCCTAAATTTCTTCATCTCTCAACTTATTTCTCCCTCTTTTTAAGACAGTCCTTAACGTCTAACTCTTAGATCAATTATTTGTCCTAATATCTACTATGTGGCTCCCAGGAATGAATTTTGTTTGATAATCTTCCTGTGTAGCATCTTGGGATATTAGGCTTTCCAACTTTCACTGTCTTTGATAACAGGTAACATCTTGACATTGTTCTCAAATCTTATATCCATTCTGCTTTTTCAGTTATAACCCACTATGAAATTATTCACTTCAGCAACTGAGCAAATCAATTACAGGCACTCCCCACCTGTAGCACAACATCAACAAAACAAAACAGGTGGGGAACTGAGAGAGGGAACTAAATCAAAATGACATTTGAAGAGGAGATAATGCACTCCAACCCCCATCGTGTTCACCTTTCTATAAAGGCTTCGGGGACACTGGAAGACACTGTCCGCTCCATCTCCAGGGACATCAAGCAAAAACATAAATGCAGAATGTGGGCAGGTAATTTTGAATTATGACCCCCTCCAAAACTACCTTAGTCGGGTCCAGGAGCAGGACCACAACAAGGTCCTCTGAGCTGCCCAGCCCTCTCTACAACAGGTAGCCAAAGATTAGGAGCATGGGGCTGAAGTGCAGACCAAAGGAATAAAAGATTCTTAACAAGACTAAACAGGGGATGTAATCTTCCCACAAACATTATGCACAAGGCCTGTTCTACTTCTTAAGCTATTGGTATATTTCCTCCTTTGTCTCCCAATACTCTACTGCCCCCAGTTTTACTCGTCACTACCAGATGAGATGTTTCTCTCTCCTAAGTGTCACATCATCATTGTGGGTCTTTGAGTAGACTGTATCCTTGGTTAGAATCAATACAGATTACAGGAAGCTAAATTTTTGATAAAGTTTAATTTATAGTAAACATCCTCTTCAAAATATATTCAGGACAAGGCATATCATGAGGGTTCTGATGGAAGTATCTCTGAATTGACTTTGCTATTATGTGATCTTACATACAGATGACGTACACGGTCTATTTACATATTTAACATTAGCCCTTTATCCTGCACTGTGTGTGTCCAAGAAATTATGGTTATTTCTTGATGGTCGTTTGTAAAAGCGTTTCTTGTGTTCCTGTTTACCTGAAAACATTCTTACTAGTTCTCCAACTTAATCCTTAGCATGTCTCTCAGAAACTCTGTTGCCTTTATCTAATCTTCCATAATCTTGTTTTTATTCCAACTTTTGCATCTTGTGGATTTTGTTTTGATGTTGACCACTTGAGTAATCTTGTTTTGCCTTCCATATGGGTCTTCTTATTTCTAAAGAGATCCGCCCAACTTTGTGAAGGTTTGTATTGCAGGTATTATGTGCTTTCTGGTGTCTTGATCATCCTCCCTGTCAATGTTATTACGTGATAGGTGCTATACAAATACAAATTGTTGTTGTTACCATTTCCCATCACTAACCTATCTCAAATTGACTATAAGCTCTACAACAACGGTCTAGGAAAAAAAACACAAAGTAACACCGTCTGGACAGTTAGTGAAAGGTGAGACAGTGTTGGACCAACCCTGAATCACTCTCCTTGAGGGGACACCATACAAAAATTATATCTCTTTTTGTAACACACTGATGCAATTCAATATATGTGTTACAGAGTTTGGCAAACACAGAGAAGAATTAACCAACTTATGTTTTTGGAAGGTCAGCAAAAACAAAGGACTTACTTTTATTCACATAGAAAATATTTGTATTTTGTTATGAATGTTTTGGCCAAGTTGAGTTACTCCAGATAAGACCCTGTATATCCTTATGCTTTTGCTCATTCATTTTTCTTTTGTTTGCACCATGAAGCCTCCTAATACCAGTTTATTTATTGGTGATTCAGAAGGCGCTTAGCTCACTTGCCGTCGTTGCTCAGATCTTTGCGTACAGGAGATGGGACATCATGATGAGGCTGTACAGGACATTGGTGAGGCGTCTTCTGGAATACTGAGCACAGTTCTGATCATCCTATTATAGGAAGGATATTATTAAGCTGGAGACGATTCAGAAAAGATTTACCTAAGATGTTGCCAGGAATGAAAGTGTTGATTTCTAAGGAGAGGCTGGATAGGCCAGGACCATTTTCACTGGAGCCTAGGGCTGACCTTATAAAGGTTTGTAAAATCATAAGGGGTATAGGTAGGATGAATGACAGATGTCCTTTCCCTATGATGGGGGATTTCAAGGCTAGGGGGCATATTTATAAGTTGAGAGGAGGTAGATTTAAAAAGGACGTGAAGGGCAACTTTTCTTATGCTGAGAGTTGTTTGTTTATGGAATGAACTTCCAGAGGAAGTGATGAATGTGAGTACGGTTACAATGTTTAAAAGACATTTGGCTAAGTAGATGAATAAGAAATGTTTGGAGGGATATGAGTCCAGGTCAGGCAAGTGGGCCTAGACTAGTGTAGGATTGTTGTCAGGGCATTGACTGGTTGCACTGAAGGGTCTGTTTCTGTGCTGTATGACCCCATGACATTATGGATGGCATCAGTCAACTCAACGTAGACCAGGGGAACATCAAGATTATAGGCCAGGTAATGGAAAATGGGACTAGAATAGTTAGGTTGTTATTTTTGACTGGCACAGACTCAATGGGCCTTTTTATGTACTGTGAACCTCTTTGACTCTATATGTCCCTCTTCCATAGTGGCGCCTACTTTGACAGGGCCTCCTCCAACGTTCTGTAAAGTTAAAAGCTCAAGATTTGAATTGATTGACATTTTCAAGATATTAAGGGGAGCAGATTGGGAGAAACTGTTTGTGCAAATTGAGAAGTCAAGGCTCAATAGCACAGTCTAAATATTAGGGCCAGACCTTTGAAGAGCGAATAGAAAATATTTTTTCATAAGAAAGGTGATAGAATTTTGGATCAGGCTTCTGAAAATGGGAATTGATGCCGAATCCATTATTAATTAGAAATCTGATGTTGAGAGATTTTTGTTAGCCCTAGGAATAAAGAGGAAATGAGGCAAAACTGGGTTTATAGAGTTAGGTAGCAGATCAATCTCACTGTACACTGGAACAAATCCGAGTAGCTAAGTGCCTACTCCTGTTTCTTTGTTCCTAATGGACTACTGCATTTATCAAAACAAGGTTGTAACAATTGCAAAAGGTAGGAATTTAACAGAATGCAGCTTCAATTGATACATTTTGCCTACTTCATAATTCTTTGTGGCAAATTAATCCACCATTTCAAGTTATTTGGCCACAATCCTCTTTTAACACTTAGTCTGTTTCTCCCATAAAGTGGCCAGATATTGCTGATATATAGTTAGTGCCAACCCCTTGATGATTTATTTACGTTGCAAGCTGTTATTAATTCACTTAGCACCCACCCTGGGCAGGTTTTATGATCGGGTCTAATTCTGACTCAATTGTGCATCACTTCCCAATGACAGTCCTGATCCATTCTTGAATGGAGATCTTTCTGGTTTTATTTTGCACAGAGGAGGGTTAATAAGATTAAATGTAGCGTCATTACATCCAACGGAATAACTTGCCTCGGACTGTTTGAAACTGGCTTTTTATGTCCTATCTGCTTTAGTACTTCATTATTTATCCAATGGGCCATGAGTAGAACTGGTGATGGAATGATCAGTCATTTGTCAAAAGCAGCAGTTTCAGGACAAGTCTGAGTCTGACAGTAGGGATTCTCAGTTTCATCACACTGATCCTGCAGTTTTCTGGTCATGACAAAGTCTTTAAAAGGATCGCAGTGGAAGGGAGGGGAATGAGTTAAAACCTGTCGATTTCACCTTTTGACTTGGATTAGGATTCAGTTCATGATGTACTGGGTTCCCATTTTAATCTTGCCCAGTATAAATTGAGCCGATCTGTAGTTAAATTCTCCCACGGGATTTGCTAGCAAGACCCCATTGTGTTCCTGCAGAATATAATATAACCTGTCATAAGATAGCAGGGCCCTTCTTTGACTATATCTGTAATGGCCTCCGAAGACATCCTCAGGACTAAACACAATATTAGCCAGAATGTGTGAGTGAAACTGCCACCATGGTTTCTATGTCAGGAAAGCCCAAAGAGTAGAAGTGCTGAGAGGTCATAAGAGTCCAGGAAAGATAGATCTCTTTCCTTTGATATTCCCTTCCCTGTGAAGCAGTCAGATCCAGGGAGCTCCTTTGAATCCACAAGCAAAGATTGGTCTTCCTGTGTTGCAAATAGCAGGCTGTTCCCCAAATGCAGTGCCTTTATGAATCTGTTCCCAACTGTTCACATCAGTGCTGGGCATCAGTCATTGAACAGCCTTGTACTGCGCAATATTTCATCGTATCTGCTGGCCTGGGGCTCCTTTTCACCAGTTTCAGGTAGGTTCTAATCAAAACCTCCCCTAACCGGTTCTGAGGATAGGACAGCTTGGCTCCCAACCCACAGAACTCCTGCTCTACATTACAATCAAGGCCTGGGGTGTAACACAATCTGCTTCACAGTGAAGTTCACTCTATTAAGCTTCAGCAACAAGCCATTGCCTTAATTTCAAAACCTGCAGCCCTCTCATCGCAATGTGACATTAATTCTTATACAATATCTATTCTTGGTTGAGATTTCCAAGGTTAATTCATTAACTCCCTACCTCCCCACCTACACTCACCTTTACTGGCTCCATCCCCGCCTCTTTGACTTGTCTGCCTCCTCTCCACCTATCGTCTCCTCTATTCATCTTCTATCCGCCTCCCCCTCTCTCCCTATTTATTTCAGAACCCTCTTCCCCTCCCCTATTTCTGATGAAGGGTCTAGGCCCGAAACATCAAGCTTTCCTGCTCCTATGATGCTGCTTGACCTACTGTGTTCATCCAGCTCCACACTTTGTTGTCTCAGATTCTCCAGCATCAGCAGTTCCTATTAGCTCTGATACAACTAACAAGGTCAGGCAGCTTTACAATTGGGGTGAGGTTGTGTATCAGTGTATCTAACTCTTCTGCTCATTGTCAGCAGCCTTTGCACATCTGTTTCCTTTTCTACTTTTAGCCCAAAAGTACTTTCTAAAAAATGTCATCTATCAGAAAACAGGAACTTTCTTTCAGAAAAAGACTCCCTTGAGAAATGATTTCAAAAGCACAGGCATTGTTATCAGCAAATCTTTTAAGTCTCCTTTTAAATCTCCTTCAGGCTTTTCATCTAAGAAACGTGTATCATTTCTTTAAGGAGCAGCAAGTGTTAATAGCTCTTGACATCCAGCAAATGGCAATAGCCAAGGATGACCCAGTGCCATGGGTCTGGTAGCCAGCACTCCAGGATTCCCCAGCAGTCTCCAGGAACTGAAGCTCAATCTCTAGGACACTGCTGGAACCATGCCAGGAAAAAGAAAAAAAGTCATAAATTCTTTCAAAACTTCAATTTATTGGTTACAACTGCTGTAGAGATAAAAATTAAAGGCTGCTTTATTAACTTTCAAGATGAATCAGGTTGGGTAATAATCAATATTGCCTTTTGGCCAGGCAGTGACCCTAGAAAATAGACCAATGATGGGAGCGAGATAACAAGCATGGGGCTGGATGAACACAGCAGGACAAGCAGCATCATAGGAGCAGGAAAACTTGACGTTTCGGGCCTAAACCCTTCATCAGAAATGGGGGAGGGGAAGAGGGTTCTGAAATAAATAGGGAGAGAGGGGGAGGCGGATAGAGGATGGATAGAGGAGAGGATAGGTGGAGAGGAGGCAGACAAGTCGAAGAGGCGGGGATGGAGCCAGTAAAGGTGAGTGTAGGTAGGGGGTTAGGGAGGAGATAGGTCAGTCCAGGGAGGACGGACAGGTCAAGGGGGCGGGATGATGTTAGTAGATAGGAGATGGGGGTGTGGCTTGAGGTGAGAGGAAAAACAGGTTAGGGAGCTGGAGATGAGCTGGGCTGGTTTTGGGATGCGGTTGGGGGAGGGGAGATTTTGAAGCTAGTGGTTTGAAATAGAAGCTCATGAGATGAAACTATCAGGAACAACCCAACCACAGTTGGGAAGGGGATAGTGTAGTGGTCTTATCACTGGGCTAGGGACCTAGGCTAATGATAAGGGTTCTAATCCCACCAAAGCTGACAGTGAAATTTGAAACCATTAAAATGTGGCTATGTAACTACTGTTGTAAACAACAGCCATCTGGTTCATTAATGTCCTTTTGGAGAGGAAATCTGTCATCCTTAAAAGGTCTGACCTACATGTAACTCCAAACCCTCACAACAAAATGGTCTGAGCAAGTAAGTGGCAGTATGGGATCAGCTGGCCAGCCAGCAATACTTAGATGCTATGAATGAATTTAAAACCCTAGTTGAGGGTTAATTACGCTAACTAACTCAATTTAACCACCTTGAGTTTGGAGCATTAATGTTTCGTTGGGACATGACATTGCATCAGACCATTCTATACTGCCACTCTGCTGGCACAGACCCATTTCTCAGCTGTAATCTCAGAACATCAGTGACTACAATATTATGACACATCTCCTTTCCCACAATATATCCAGTTGCCTTTCTAAATAAGATCACAAAGACCCTCCCCAGCAAGGTCTCAATGTAGAAAGTTCGTACACAATAGAAGGTTCCTGTTGCTCGAATGTTGAAATGTAGCTACACATTATACAGAGGAATGTGACTGTTAAAGAGAAAGGGTCGTGATGGATTCCCACAAGACAATTCGTTAGGTTGTGGTTGGACTATTGTTTGCTGATCATCCCAGATACAGGGAGATGCTTAAGTTATGGAAAATGTCCAGTGTTGAACCATTAGAATAAAGCCAGTTATGAGAGTTTATTTTTGAAGAATGTAAAAACAAAAATTTTCCACAAGAACAGAAAAACAAGGAAGATCCAACAGTGATATTCAAAATTCTAAAGGTTTTAAGAGGTCAATTGGTAATAATTTCATTCCACTGGGTGTCAAATTGCTAATAAAATGATATTGACTTTATCCCTAGGGGAATGAAGGGATCATTTCTCAGAGAGTTCTTAGAAATTGACTAAAGTGCCAACTGAGGCATAAGCTAGGGCATCATTTAAATGAGAATTTAATTACCACGTGATAAAAAAAATTGCTCAGGGAAAAGTTAGGGAAATGGGATTAGGATAATTGGAGTGCCTTTACTGGCACAAGTACGATGAGCTCAACAGTCTGCTTTTGTGCAGTGACTTCGATGATTGCAGAAAATGTGTTTAAGTTAAAACATTGCTGAATATTACCATGCTTCTACAGTTTCCACGGTAGAATCGGGACTCCATGTTTCCGCTCTGCAGATGTGAGCTGTAACCTGAAGCAAGCTTTCTTTTTGGCTTTAATGCAATGGAAATTCTCATTACAGTCCATAAATTACACAAGAGCTATTTATAGTAGAATATTAGACGGTCTTTTGGCTCAAGCCGTTATCCTAACTTGTCTTAAGGAATGATAGGTTACAGCATGCTGTTGGCAGTCTTACTGAATTCTAATGAATACGACATACTTCCACCATAATTATTTGGTGATATATTTATTTCCAGCTTGAGAGTTTTAGAGCAATAAAGCTTAGCTTTGCTGAGGCTAAGGCCCTGCTCTATGTTCAAACATGGCCACCATTTTCCTTCATTTTATGTAGAACCTCACTTAGCGAACTGTTTCTGCCAAATAATAGTAAAATCAGTGCAAGTATGATAGGGAAGCTTTGCTGTAGCATTTCAGAACCGGAGGCTTTTGTGATTAAATGCACTGTGCCAATATGATAGTTGTGATCACACTTGGTGATACAGATGGGTAGATGGCCCTTTGTGTATGCCTCACCAATGCTGCTCAGAATCTGGCTGCCACCAGTTCTATCATGGTGTGCGCTTCGCTTGTTGGAAGCATTGTCACATCTATAGTCCTAAAGGAGTTGTTGCATTGGCAGACCCCTGGCACTTAAACCTAAGAAAGCTTAACCAAGATCTCACTTGCCTGTTGTGAAGACGGTCTTTGAATAGTACAAGTAAAAAGAAAAACCAACATCCTTCCTTAGTCTCTGCAATTTGTGAAACAGATTGGATGGTCATTCACCTCCTTATTGTTAGTAAGATGTTACAGTTGAAGAAGTGAAGCCATGTTTTCCTATGTAAGAACAACCGCACTGTTTGATGAAATATAGATGGGGTTTGAGGTATGCTGATATGAAATAAGAATGTAGAACATAAGAACTAGAAGTAAGAGTAGACAATTCAGCCACTCAAACCTACTCTGCCATTTAATACAATCATGGCTGATCTCATCTCAGCCTCAACTCCACTTTCGCACCCATTCTGCATAGTCCTTCAACTTGTTACTCATTAAAAATCTGTCTATCTCCTCCTCTAATGTCCCAGCATCCGCCACACTCTGGGAGTGTGAATCCCGCAATTTCACAATCCTTTGAGAGAAGTGGATTAGAAAGCAGAAAGTTAGAATTTGGTGCTTGTAAAATGCTAGGGCAGGGGTGTGAAAGCAGTGTGTGGTCCCTTTAAAAAATGATGCGTTTTTCCTTGCTTTGAGATTTAAGAAGGATGTCTGTGAGCAGCTTGAAAGTTTGTAAAAGCACAGAGAGCACCCGAATTGAAACATTTGCATCAAAAGGCAAGCAGGGCAAGCAACAGTTTTGCTCTGTAATCAAGATAACAAGTTTTAAATTTAAACCAATCAATTTGAACCAGAGTTAACAGCTCTCAGCTCTCCCACTCTTCTCTAAGTGTTAGAGAAAGCACCATCTAAATCAGAGGTACCTACGGGGCAACTAGTTAATATTCCTGACAGAAGAATCAATGGAGAAGGCCTAGAACATTCTGGAAGACACATAGCCTGGCTGTAATTTTGAGAGACTAAATTCCATTTTTTTCATTTTATTTTACATAAGTGGGACTTGTTTTCATTGGAACAGCACACTATTAGAAACTTGTTTTATTGGGGAATAGTTAGTAGCTATAGAGGTTTACTCAGTTTGTTAATAGTTTAGTTAATTTTTTCACTGTTAGAGTTAGGTGAGTAAATTGTTACTTGTTGATTTTAAAATGAGTGTTGGGGAATTATTTTGTTTGAGCACCAGAAGTGGCTAAAAGGCAGGTTACACCACTTTTCACATTCCTTTTACAGTTTATAAGGCAAGGTGCTCCTCTTTGGGCGTTTTTGTTTTGGTTCTCAGAGGGGGTCAAACTCCACTTTATAAATCTGCTACCCCTAATTCTAAAACAATGACCTTTCAGTCTAGGTTGTCCCACGTAATAAATGTAGGAGTTCACCAAGTCTCCTCAACAGCACATTCCAAACCCACAAGCTCTTATGTCTATAAGGACAAGGGCTATGATGCATGGGAACACCACCAAGATCCCCTCCAAGCCACATACTGTCCTAACTTGGAACCATGTCACCATTCCTTCACTGTCACGGGTTCGAAATCCTGGTAGCGCCTATCTAGCAGCCCTTCGGACATCCTGATACACCAAGATGTGCAGTGGTTCAAGAAGGCAGCCGACCACCACCTTCTCCAGGGCAATCAGTGAAGATGCAGAAATGTTGATTTTGCCTGTGACACACACTTCCCATGAACAAATGGAAAAAAAAAATCCCAGCAATGGCCTGAAGGAATTTATGCCAACTTCAGAAGACACTCTGGAGCAGGACGCATTCTATAACTTTTCTTTTCTCTCTGATATGCTTAACACACCCAGAGTCATACAGTCATAGAGTCTTATAGCACGGAAACAGATCCTTCAGTCCAACTCGTCCATGCCGATTAAGTTTCCCAAACTAAACTAGTCCCATTTGCCTGTGCTTGGCCCATATTCCTCTAAACCTTTCCTATTCATGTACCTATCCAAATGTCTTTTAAATATTGTAACTATACCTGCATCTACCACTTCCTCCGGTAGTTCATTCCACATATGAACCACTTCTGTGTGAAATGTTGTCCCTCGGGTCTCTTTTAAATCTTCCTCATCTGGCTTTAAAAATATGACCCCTAGTTTTGAACTCCTCCACATTAGGGAAAAGACCTTTCCTATTTACCTTATCTATACCCTTCATGATCTTGTAAACCTCTATAAGGTCACCCCTCAACCTCCTGCACTCCAGTGAAAAAGGTTCCAGCCTATTCAGCCTCTTCTCATAACTCAAACTCTCCAGTCCCCGGAACATCCTGGTAATTCTTTTCTGAATCTTCTCCAATTTAATAATATCCTTCCTATAGCAGGATGACCAGACTATACACAGTACTCCAAAAGTGGCCTCACCAATGACCTCAACATGACATCCCAACTCTTATACTCAATGGTCTGAGCAATGAAGGCAAGTGTGCTAAATACCTTAACGACCCGGTCTACCTGTGATGAAATTTTCAAAGAACTATGTACCTGAACCCCTAGGACTCTTCCTTTAACAACAGAACCCAGGGCCCAACCATCAATTGTATAAGTCCTGCCCTTGTCCATTTTACCAAAATGCAACAGCTTGCATTTATTCAAATTAAACTCTATCTGACATTCTTCGGCCCATTGGCCCAATTGATCAGTCAGCCTTTGTAATCTTAGATAAACTTCTTCACTGTCCACTATACCACCAAATTTGGTGTCATCCGCAAACCTACTAACTGTGCTTCCTAAATTCTCATCCAGATTGTTTCTATAAATGACAAACAAAAGTGGACCCAGCACCAATCCTTGCTGAACACCACTGGTTACAGACCTCTGTCCAAAAAACAACCCTCCACCATTGCTGTCTGTCTTCTACTGTCAAGCCAATTTTATATTCAATTTGCAAGCTCTCCCTGAATCCAATGTGATCTAACTTTACTAATCTGTCTACCATGCAGGACCTCAACAAAGGCTTTACTAAAGTCTACATAGCGCTCTGCCTTTATCAATCCTTTTAGTTGCATCCTCAAAAATCTCAATCAAGTTTGTGAGACACTATTTTCTACACACAAAGACATGCTGACACTTCCGTAATCAGACCTTGCCTCTCCAAATGCATGTAAATCCTATCTTTCAGAGACCCCTCCAACAACTTACCCATCACTGATGTCAGGTTCACCAATCTATAGTTCCCAGCCTTCTCCTTACAGCCTTTCTTAAATAAAGGCACATATTTGCCATTCCCCAGTCTTCTGGCACATCACCTATGGGCTGTAGACGATACAAATATCTCTCTTCGGGGCCCTGCAATTTCTTCCTTAACTTTCCTCTTTGGCCACAAGTGAAGTCCCAGAGAATAGACAATGTTGTCTTTTGGGTAGTAGCGATAATATTGGAAATTACAGGTCTGTGAGTCTTACAATGGTGATAGGGAATTTATTGGAAAAGATTCTCAGGGACAAGATCTATACACATTTAGAAGCATATGGATTTATTAGCGATAGGCAGCATGGTTTTGTGTGGGGGAGGTCGTGCCTCACTAACTTGGCCAAGATTTTTGAGGAGGTGACAAACATGATTGATGAGGGAAAAGTGGTTGATGTTGTCTAAATGGACTTCAGGGAAGCCTGTGACAAGGTCCCTCACAGTAGACTGGTACAAAAGGTGAAGTTACGTGGTATCAGGACTGAGCTGGGAAGAGGGATACAGAACTGGTTTACTCATAGGAGACAGAGGGTAACAGTGGAAAGATTCCAGAGGGATTAGTATTGGAACTTCTGCTCTTCGTGATCTATACAATTGATTTGGAGGAAAACATAGTTGGTTTAATCAGTAAGTTTGTGGACGATACAAAGATCGATGGAGTTGCGGGCAGTGAGGAGGATTATTAGAGGATACAGTAAGATACTGATCAGTTGGAAGCATGGACAGAAAAATGGCGGATGGAGTTTAATCCAGACAAATGTGAGGTGATACATTTTGGAAAGTCAAGTATAAATCAAAATTGTATAGTGAATGGTAGAACCTTTAGGTGTATTCATATGCAGAGGGAGCTGGGTGTGCAGATCCACAGATCACTGAAGGTGACAGTGCAGATAGATAAGGTGGTAAAAAAGGCTTATGGCATGCTTGCCCTCATTTGAAGGGGCATTGAGTATAAGGATAGGCAAGTTATTCTGCAGCTTTATAGAACTTTAGTTAGGCCACACTTGGAACATTGCATACAGTTCTGGTCACCACACTACCAGAAGGATGTGGATGCTTTGGAGAGAGTACAGAAAAGGTTACCAGAATGTTGCCTGGTATGGGGGATTTTAGTTGTGAAGAAAGGTTTGCTAGACTGGGTTTTGTTTCATTAAAATGCAGGAGGTTGAGGGCAACCTAACAGAAGTTTATAAGATTATGAATGGCAAGGATAGAGTGGAAAGCCTGAGGCCTTTTCCCAGGGCAGAGGGCTCAACTACTAAGGGACACAGGCTCAAGGTGCGAGGAGGGGGGAAGTATAAAAGAAATGTGCAAGGCAAGTTTTTCAAATGCAGGGCAGTGAGTGCCTGGAACACATTGCCAGAGGAGGTGGTAGAAGGAGACACAATAGCAGAATTTAAGAAGCATCCGGACAAATACATGAATAGGAAGGAAATAGAGGGATAGTTTTAGTATGGAAGGGCAAAATGTGGTGGTGCAAGCTTGGAGGGCTGAAGGGCCTGTTCCAGTGCTGTATTGTTCTTTGTTCCCACAACGTCCTGGGAGAAACTTGATTAGATCCTGGAGATTCATCTCCCTTTATGTTTCTTAAGACTTCCAGCACCTCCTTTTCTGTAATGTGGACTGTTTTCAAGACATCAATATTTGTTTCCCCAAGTTTCCTAGCCTCCACCTCTTTTTCCACAGTAAAAACTGATGCAAAATATTTGTTTAGTATCTCTCCTATCTCCTGTGGTTCCACACATAGATGACCTCATTGGTTTTTATGGGGCCCTATTCACCCCTCATCAGGATTCCTGTTTTGATACAGTAGAATGGGAAAACTACCCCACAGCACTGTTTAACACAGTGCAGTCATGAGGTGTATCTTGTCGAAGCCAGCAAAAACATCCCTGGATCTTCCCAGATGGATCAAGGAACCAGTAACATATACATTGAGATTTCCTGTGCATGACATTGATGTTGATGGATTGTTGTGCAGGGAAGGAAGAGATGTAGGAGAGATAAACGCAAAATCCTACAGGAAATCATTTTCCTCCCCTTCCTAGTAGCCTCCCTGACAATGAAATTACAAGCAGCAATAGCTATTTTGGGAATTCTACAAAAGTGATGACAATATTGTGTTAAACATGAAGGGGCTGATTTGAAGAATGGGTACTGGTGACAGAAAGTTCACTCATGGCAGCAGATGCCAGAAAATTGCACATCATACTGGTGACTTTCTGATATGTACTATCAAGTGATTGAGATTCCTGCCATTGGTGTATATTTAGTGACATCTGATTATTCAAAAGATTTGTGTCTAAATTATCCCTTTCCCTCATTGATTCATGTCACAATATTTCACATTGTTGCGCATTAAAGGGGCAAAAAATCCACAGCCTTTTCCATCTTTGTTTGGGCTTGCTAACTCGAATTGGATATGTTCCCACAGGTACTGCTATCTGACTCTCCCAACACCAGTTGCCCCACCCTGCCTTTGGTCACCTGAAATGTCTATCCTCTAAGGTGCACCATCTTCCCATCCAATTGGAAAACAATTCACGTAGTCCCAACTGGATGATGTTTGACTATCAGTCAAGTAACCTTTTATCAACATTTACAAAAGCTTTATAACACATCAGTGAAAGTGTTCAAAGAGAATGACAATGCATTGTACTTACTTTTTTGTTTAAATGCCCCAATCATTTTTCTCCAAGATTCTGATGGCAGTATCAGGAGATGAATCGTTAACTCTTGGAAATGCAAGGACAATCCTGGAAGGTTTGCACCCCCATCCATGCACCAGTCAGCCCATCTTGTTAGTGTGTAAACTGATATTCAGCTTTTCTGTTAGGTCATAAGAACTAAAGGAAACATCTATGAAATTTTTTTTCCAAAGATAATAAAATCAGTTAATGGTGAAGAGAGAATGGTGATAGGTGACATCTGCAAAAATCCTTCAAGCCCTGTAGAACAGAACAAATCCTCAGAAGAAGGGGCAGAGGCTGTGTCAACAATAGGAAAGAAGGACAACATAAGTTTGTACTAAATATATGTTCAAGATCTGTTTCATGCCCTTCTTATTTCATTACATGTTGTACACATTCATGCTTTAAATGTGAGCCACCATGAAAAGCGTTTGTCACCTCTTCCACTGGAGGATGCTTTATAAATTTGACTTTTATTCTTTCATGGGATGTGGAATTACTGACTGTTCAGCAGTTATTGTCTATCCCTAAGTGCTCTTGAGAAAGTGGTGGTAAGTTGCCTTCTTCAACCATTGCAGTCTGTTTGGTGAAGGTGTCCCCACACAATCCTGTTAAAGAGCGAGTTCCAGGATTTTGACCCAGCAACAGTGAATGACTGGTGATATATTTCCAAGTCATCATAGTGAGTGGCTTGGAGGGGAACATGAAGGTGTTGGTGCTTCCATGTATCTGCTGACTTTGTCCTTTTAGATGGTAGTAGTTCTGGGTTTATAATAGAATCCTCACATTATGGAAATAGGCCATTTGGTCCAATAAGTCCACACCAATGAAGGGCATCCCACCCAGACCCATCCCCATCCCCCTACTCTATCCCTGTAACCCTGCATTTCCCATGGCTAGTGCATTGAATCTACACATCCCTGAACACTACAGGTAATTTAGCATGACCTATCCACCTGATTTGCACATCTTTGGACCATGTAACGAAACAGGAGCACCTGGCAGCATACCATGCAGACACCGGGAGAACATGCAAACTCCACACAACCCGAGGCTGAAATTGAACCCGGATCCCTGGCACTCTGAGGCAGCAGTGCTAACCACTGAGCCACCGTGCTGCCCCCAGGTTTGGAAGGTACTACGTAAGGAGCCTTAGTGAATTTTTGAAGTGCATCTTATAGATGGTACATACTGTTTTATATTGGTGGTGGAAGGAGTAAGTGCTTGTGGATGTGGTGCCGGTCAAGCAGATTGCTTTGTTCTGGATCGTGTCAAGCTTCTTGACAGCTGTTGGAGCAACACTCATTTAGGTAAATGGGTAGTATTCCACCACAAAGAGTTGTACCTTGTAGATGGTGGACAGTTTCTGGGGAGTCAGAAGTCATGTTACTCACTGCAGGTCTCCTCGCCTTTAGCACAGTGTTGTGGTCACAGTATTTATGTGGCTAGTTTAGTTTCTGGTCAATAGTTATGCCACAAGACTTCAATAGTGGGGTTTCAGTGATGGTATGGCCATTGAATGTCATGTTCACACTGTTGCCAAACACATATCTTTACTGATGGGTGGCTCTTCACTTCCTGAACATGTAGCTTACACAGAAGCCTAAGAAATCACTTACAAAGGAGTGGGGGAAAATTTCTGTGTAATTCACTGTATTGTAGAATCTGTACAGTATGGAAGCAAGCCATTTGGCCCATCGACCCCACAATGACCATTCGAAAAGCATGCCCCCCCAAACCCCCCCCCAAATCAATCCCTCTAGGGGTCAATCAACCTATCTTGCATTTCTTTGGACTATGGAAGGAAACCCTTGCAGACACAGGGAGAATGTGCAAGCTTCAGGGTGGAATCAAAACCAGGTACCTGGCACTGTGAGGCTGCAGTGCTAACCACTGAGCCACCATGCCATCCCTGCAGCTTGCCTTTCCTACGTGATCAGTTTGCAGCTTGACCCATCACCAGCAAACAACATGAATGAGGTTTATTGAAACTACTAGTGAAAATTAGCGTGCTTGGATTGTCAACAGACAGTTTTGGGAAGAAATCAATTCTGCTTTGCAGTATTTCAATAGGGCTATTCCTTTAAAGCCTGTAGGCATTCATTCTGACTTTGCAAAGACTGAGAAAAGAAATGCGAACACAAATGGTGGAACATCATTGCATTCTTGGCAAAGCTGAGCAACCAATGTCAAAGTGTCAGACAGCTGAAGAGTGTTTCAGCACGACAGCACATCAGTAGCGAAAGACTCCTGCTGCCACAGTGCAAGGATGCAGGAAAATGTGGTTACACAAACATATGCTCAAGAGCAGATTTCATCTTCACGTGTGGGTCATCATTAGTGTACCTTGTACACAAGTAGTTCATTATCTATCAAAATAAACGCTAACATGTATGCCAACTGCTGGCCTTTTAGGTAGTTAACAGCACTTGGTTAGAACATGCCGGTACAGTGAGCAATTAATGGTATTTGAGCTTCTGTTATGTAGGACTGGAGCATAAGGCTAAAGCAAATTTACAATGACACAGTGTAATGACGAGGTCACACCTGAAGTACTGTGTGCAGGTTTGGTCCCCCTACCTAGGGAAGGACATACTTACCCTTCGGAAAGTGCAACAAAAGTTCACTAGACTGAATTTTCAGGATGATGGTTTTGTCCTCTGACAAGAGATTGAGTAGAGTTAATCTGTATCCCCTGGGGTTTAGAAAAAGGAGACATGATCTACTTGAAACATAAACATTGGCAGAATAGATATTGAGAAAATACTTCCTCTGAGGGGGGAGTTTGAAACATGAAGGTCACAGACTCAGAATAACAGGCCAGCCACATAGGACTGAGAGGAGGTGGAATTTCTTCTCAAGAACTGTTGTGAATCTGTGGGATTCTCTACTGCAGAGACCCATGGCTGCTCAGACTTATGTTCGAGACAAATGTCAGTAAACCTGTGGATACCAAGGGGACTAAGATATATGGTGACAGCGTGGGATAATGGAATTGATGAAGATCAGCCATGATTTTGTTAAATGGCAGAGGAACTCTAAGGATCAAATAGCCGCACTCTTGCTCATATTCCAAACCTGCTTTCTATTTTCCCTGTATATAAACTGTCCTGTTCTACACATTATCCAGGAGTAGACCACTCATTCTCTGCTCCTGCTTATTCCGTTCCACCAGCAGATAATATATCAGAAAAGGCCTTCTCTTGTCCTCGTCCTTCAATTGCTACCAAAGACATCAATTCTTAAAAGAATGATTGACTATATCAGCAATATACAGGGCAGCCAATCCATCTTCTGCAACATTGTGGCTAGTTCTGCTCATCCTGTCTTTTCTTTTTAATTTATTCATTCACAGGATAAGGGTGTTGCTGTCTAGGTCAGCATTTATTGCCATTCTTTATTGCTCAGAGGACAGTTAAGAGTCAACCACATTTCTATGGGTCTGGAGTCACATGTAGACCAGACCAGGTAAGGATGGCAGTTTCCTTCTCTAAATAGCATTAGTAAATCAGGTGGGCTTTTCCTGACAATTGTTTCATGGGCATCATCAGACTCTTAATTCCAGATTTTTTTCTATTGAATTGAAATTCCATCATCTGCCATGGCAGAATTTGAACTTGGGTACCCAGAAAATTACCTAGGTCTCTGGATTATCAGCCCAGCAATAACACCACTAGGCCATCACTTCCCCATACATGTTATAGGAAGGAAATTATTAAGCAGGGGAGGGTCCAGAAGAGATTTACCACAATGTTGCCAGGACTGGAGGGTGTCAGTCATGATGTCAGGCTGGATAGGCTGGGACTTTTTTCACTGGAAGGTAAGAGGTTGAGGGGGTGACCTTACAGAGGTTTTTAAAATCATGAGGGGCATAGATAAGGTGAATGATAGGTGGCTTTTCCCTAAGGTGGGGGATTTGAAGATTAGGGGGCATATTTTTAAGGTGAAAAGATAAAGATTTAAAAAAATCTCAAGAGGCAATTTTTTTAACACAGAGGGTGGCTCGTGTATGAAATGCTCTTCCAGAGGAAGCGGTGGATGTGAGTATAGTTACAATGTTTAAAAGACATTTGGATAAATACACGGATAAGAAATGCTTGGAGGGGGATATGGGCCAAATATGGGCAGGTGGGACTAGTTCAGTCTGGGTACATGGTCGGCATGGACTGGTTGGGCCAAAGAGTCTGTTTCTGTGCTGTATGACTCTATGACATTGGGACACACAAAGAGGAGGAAGAGTCCTATCTAGTACACTAGTCACAGAATTCGATAAGAGTGAGGAATGAAGATATGCCTACTGTCTTACACTATTTCACAAATTAATAGATGTTTACAGCACAGAAAGTGGTCTTTTGCCCCACTGCACCTGCATTGGTCAACAAAAATCTGACTGAGCCCATTTTCCAGCGTGTGCCCCCATAGCACTGGATGCAATGGCAATGTAAGTGACTTTCTAAACACTGCTTAAATGTTACGAGAGTTTCTGACCTAACAACCCTTTCAAGCAGTGAATTCTAGGCTTCCACCACCTTCTGAATAAAAGATTTCTCTTCAACTTTTCTCTTAAATTCTCCCTCTTACTTTAAATCTATGCTCACTGGTTATTAACCCCTGTACTAATGGAAAAAGTGCCTTTCTCTTCACTCTATCTATGCTCCTCATAAATCTCCTCTATCAGATTCCTTGTCAACCTTTGTTGCTCCAAAGAAAGCAACCCCAAACTATCAATGTTTCCTCATAGCTCAGACTTACCCAGCCCAGGCAGTATACTCCTAAATCTCCCCTGCACCTAGCGCAATCATTTCCCTCCATTATGTGGTGACCAGAACTGCACACAGTACTCCAGTTGTGGCCTAACCAGTGTTTTATACAGTGCCACAATAAACTTTTTGCTCCTGTATTCTGTGCCTTGGCTAATAAAGGTGTGCTTTCTAAACCCATATCTACCTGCCCTGCTACCTTCAGGGATCTGTGGATATCACACAAAGGTTTCTTTGATCTTGCACTTCCTAGGGTACTACCATTCATACTGTAATCCCTTGTCTTGTTAGTCCTCTCCTTACCTCATATTTTTCCAAATTGAATTCAATTTGTTATCACTTTGCCCACCTGACCAAACCTTTGCTATCCGCCTGCAGTTTATGGAAATCTTCCTCACTAGTTACCATCTTACCAAGTTTTGTGTCATCGGCGAACTATTTGATCATCTCCCCTACACTGAAGTCCAAAGCAATGATGTATACAACAAACAGCAAGGGACCCGAGCACCATGCTCTGAGAAACCCAACTGCAAGGAGACTTCCACTTACAGAAACATCCCTCTACCATCACCCTCTGCCTGCTGCCTCTCAGACAATTTTGGATCCAATGTGCCACGTTGCCTTGAGCTTTCCCATGGGTTCTCACTTTCTTGATCAGATTGCCATGAAGGACCTTATCAAAAGTCCATCTAATCAAGACCAAATGCTCATCAATACTCCTAGTTCCCTCTCAAAAAAATTTTGATCAAATGTGTCAAGCATGACCTTCCTTTTACAAAACCAATGCTGACGATTGTGTAGAGAAGTGTAGATATATTCTGTCCCTGAGAAGTATTTCTAATAATTTCCTTGCCATCGAAGTTAGACTGACTGGCTTATATTTTCCTGGTATATACCATTCCCCCTTTTGTAATAATAATGACAATGCTAACAGAAATCCAGTTCTCTAGCATCCCACTTGCGGCAGGGGAATTTGAAAATTATCTCAGCGTTCCTGATACCTCCTCCAATAGTCTGGAATACAACTCATCTGAGCCAGAAGTCAAGATCAGAGTACAGGATTAAATATTGTAGGCACAACATGTGAAAGAAGAGGAATCATGTCTAGCATGGGGAAAGCAGTGCCATATCTGCAAGTAGCTGTTATCAGGGTGCATATAACTGTTTTGTTAGAAAGAAGCAAAGCAGTCCCTCAAAGGTGAGAGACCCTAGAGAGATGTTGGGTGATGATTCTGATGAATCACGAATGACATGTTGGCACCATCCAATGTCAAAGCAATAAATAGTTTGTAATTGTCAGAGTGATGATTACAGAGGAGAGTATTAAATGAATGTGACGTGTCAGCTAGACACCAGTGCATCAAAGACATGTGAGAACTGACTCAAGATGTTGAGCCAAAAGTGAAGCCATTGATGGTAAAGTTGAGGCTATTTGATGGAACTGAGTTCTGAGGAAGGGTCACCTGATGCAAAACGTTAACTCTGTTTTCTCCTTCACAAATGCTGCCAGACCTGCTGAGCTTTTCCAGCAAATTTGTTTTTGTTCCTGATTTACAGCATCCGCAGTTCTCTTGGTTTTTAAACTTCTTGACTGATTTGTCATCAGTTTGTGAACTTTTATACATGTCCATGAGAAAGGACATGCAACTTGTAATAACGACGCCAGTACATACTACAATACTCCGATGTCAATGATGCAGTGTGATGACAGCAAGACAGGGCTTTGAGCATCCTTCATACAGCGAAAAGAAACCATTGCATTTGTATCCATGCAACTGAACAATGCTACTCACAGATTGAGAGAGACTGCCTGGCTTTAATCTTTGTTTATGAGCATTTTAATCAATACCTATTTGAGAGAGGAAATGTCACTCTAGAGCCTGATCACAAACCACCTCAAAACAACTTCTCAAACTGCTTCCATCTGCTCCAAAGCATTTGCAAAGAACGTTACTTCATTTGCAGAAGTATCATTTGGATATGCAAATAAGCATAGTAGATGGATAATGTCTAAATGCTGTTGAGAGCTGTATTCCCTATGAGAAAACTTGTAGATGTCAATAGAGTGTGAAATATTCCAGATTCAATGAGAAATAGCACTCTTGGAAGTTATCAACCCAGAAACGACATTCAGTGTGAAACACATGCAGTTTGCTCAGATCAAGCAATCTATGCAATATGATCCATCTCCAATCAGGATGAAAGGATGGTCAGAATCATTCTAGTATGTTGCTATAAGAGAGTACTGGGTATACAGCAATGAAGTGATTGCTAAATTGCTTCAATTAAAAAGGAATCAAAATCATTGTTCCCAAGGAGATGAGAAAAGGAGATGCTCGAGCACACCCATACAAGCCATCAAGAAATTGAGTCTAATCTGAGGAAGACAACAGAAGTGTTTTCCGGCTAAACATGAGCAATGAAACTAATGACTACATCAGATATTTAAAAGTTTGTAACAAATGTCAAACAAAGCAAGGATTCATGACACCCAGGCTGTACACGGATGAAGCTTCAAGAAGGAAGTGATGATCTTTAAACCACTGATTATTAACTACTAGAAGTGAGAGCAGCTGACAATACAGCTACCAGTGAGATTGTGGAATGCCTGAAAGCAGACATTGTGATAGCTACAATAGCCTTTAGCTCATTAATGAAGAATTCAGCTGCTTTATAAATGATTGGGAAATTCAACACCATATGTCATCTCCACACTATCAACAGTCAAATGTAAAGGTAAATATAAAGGCAGTGAAAATCACCAGAGATCATAAAACAATTGAGTAGACTTAGCACAAATATACACAATCCTAGGGTGAAAAATACACCGACTGAAGATGTGGAAAGTAGTCTATTCCAATGATTAATGCACCCAAACTACTCTTCTGGTAGCTAAAAGAAAACTACTGAAGGCAGAAGTAGCAACATGCATGAGTGACAAAATCAGTGAAACAATTGAAAACCAAGTTTCACTTTGATGAAGCTGCTAAAGCCGTGCCAAATCAGAATGCAAACATTCAAAGCTGCTGCAACTTGCAACCTGTGCACAGAAGTTGTCATTTGAATCGTACGCATAAACATGACCAATCAGATGCATCATTGCTACAGATGACTCATATGAATGATTAGGGAATCCTCTCCTTTGTTGCAAACAGCTGATAAGGAAGATATGATTTCACCACTTCACAAGGAACAAAACAACCATCAAGTCTCAAAGGCCAACTGTTCCCAAACTAGGGCAGTGGATGAGCAACGCACAGCAATGACATTCCTTGGAGAAGGAGCATCAACACAGGAACAGGCAGACACCAAATGAACAGCCATCGATAAGTCACACATGCACCATTAGAAGAGATGAGTGCTTTAAAGATTAAGTACGCATTGTGTATACAGGGACAGACTGAAATGAACTGTTTCGTTCCAGAGTGATAATTTTCTTTACAGACAACATAACTTATAGCTTCAGAAATTCTTTTTTTCTTTTTTGAAAGGAGAGATAATGTATTTGAACACTGTAATTTGTACCCAGTGACAGTCATGTGACCTCTGATGTGGTTTCTGTACTGAGCCATGAAGGCAGAAGACCTTACAGGCAGCATTTGAAACAGAAATAACATTTGCACCATCAATGCTCTATTCCAATCACTTTTAAACCTCCAGGTTAGCCTTTCTAATATTTCAATAACAAATTGATTTTATTTAATATTATAAATTTATTTGTGAGGTTTGTCTTGCTACGTTATCTTGTGTTTTAGTTTTAACAAAAATACTAAATTGTTGTGCATGTCATTCCACATCAATAAAAAAAAGGTCTTACACTCAAATATAATATAAATAGAATGTAACTTCAGTCACTTTGAACCAGTGGCTTCAGTCTGAGGTCTTTATTCAATTTTTCAGTTGCATCTGGTGTTCTGAATTTTCAGTTGTTTAGAAGCTCTACCAGATTTTTGACACTTTATAGGTCACCATTGTAGTCTGTCTTTCATTTTTGCTCTTCTGAATGTTGCTGAGGAAGAAGATACAGTTCCCAGTATCTCAGGTCATGTCAATACAAGATGCAAGTCACACTCTCTCTCAGTTAATGCCAGATCAGTGAGGTCCACTCTGCAGGAGTTAGAATTTGACTCAGAGGAAAATGTACCTGGGTGACTAACAAAGCACAAAGGAGCAAGAGGCGCTGCTGGTATTTATGAGGGCAAAGATAAGGTTTCCCATAGGTCAGGCTGTACAGCACCACATCTGACAAGCCTGAAGATACTACAGCTCTATTTTTAATAGGATAGTATTTCCAAAGCATAAGCCATTGGGACTGAGCTGGTGGTGCAGATGGTGGCTCAGGTGGAGGAATCCACAGGACACTGGGGACAGCTTTGTAACTGTACAGTCCATTGTGGCAGCTTGATTACATCAATCAATCAGAGGATGAAAAAATCCAGAATAATTAATCTGAAGGTAAAGGTTAGTTTGACTATCAGGACAAGCAGAGGCAGTAGGATAGTTTTGGCCTTTGTAGGATCATTGAGCAGGTTACACTGGAGCCAGCAGCCTGTTTGTCATCTCTCCTGATTATCATTTCTTCTGATTGTAACAGAAATGAAATTAGGAAAAATGTCAAACAATTACTAGCATGCTATTGTCAGTTTCACACAAATTGACAAAGGCTATTTATACCTGAATGAGTCTGAACATCAGGGAAAGTGCGGATAATAAAGTAGTGTGTTGGAGAGAGAGCATAAATAGATCTTGAAACCGTTGCAATGTTGATATAAAACTGTTTTATTTTAACTGTATTGTAAAATTGAGCAAAAATGAAATACTGGTGAAGTTCATGAAAAACACCTAACAAAAATAAATATAAAAGGGAAAAATTACAATATCAACATCGAAATAAATATTGAGAGATTCTTTTCCAAAGAAATTATAATTTATTGGTTAAAAGCATCAATATAAAAATATTAATGACACTATTTTTGAATAACCATGAAGATTGGTGTATTAAATTTATTTCTGCCAATATTTACTTTAAAGGTTTAATATAATCAGGACAGGAAACAGTATAAATGAAATCCTTGGTATCAACAGACATAGCTTTACTCATGTCTTCAATTTAATCCAACATGAAATTATACAGGGTAACAGCACAAGATGACAGTTAATAGATTGTCGATGAATGTTCAGAGATACAATGGGCCTGATTTTGTAACTTCATCAGTGTCAGGCTGTATTGGTCAGTTCAAAACAAAGTTGGTGGAAAAGCTCAGCAGGTCTGGCAGCAGCTGTGAAGGAGAGAACAGAGCTAACGTTTTGGGTCTGGTGACCCTTCCTCAGAACTGATGGCGGCTGAGAAAATGTCAGTTTATATGCAGAAAATAGGGAAGTGGATGGGGTAGGGAGTAAACAATAGGATAGAGCCCAAAGAGACAGAAAGACAGACAGACAAAGGAATTGCTAATGATCAGGCTGGGAGGGTGAATAGTTGTTAATGGGGACTGTTAGAGACTAACAACAGGGGGTGTAATGGCAGGCTATGTGATAACAAGGCTTGGTGTGTGTGGGGTGGGGGGTTGGACATGAGAGTGTTTAGGCCCTAAAATTATTGAATTTAATATTGAATCTGGAGGGCTGCAGGGTCCCCAAGCGGAAAATGAGGTGTTGTTCCTCCAGCTGGCATTGGGCCTCACTGGAACACTGCAGCAAGCCAGAGACAGAGATGTTGGCCAGGGAGCAGTATTGGTCAGTTCTTCATTTGAATAGGCTACTTGTGAATAGGAACTTATGGAAAATTTAGTTGATGTTGAGTCACAATATTGGACAAACCAGAAGCTCTCAAAAGGGAAATTACAAGCATTTGTATGTGTACAGTAACAGCAACTGAGGAAACCACTTCCTGCAGTAATGAGTCATTCAAAATCTTGATGTAGGAAGGCAGCCAGGAGTGGGTGGAGAAAGAAAGAGACTGGAGGGGTGCATGGGAGAGGGGTTAAATGACAAGTGAAAATTGCATCACTAGAGGGATCTGAGCTGACCAACGACAGCCAGTTTCTCAGCTCTGCTATACTCAGAACTGAAAGGATAGAACAGCACTTTGGCAGACGTATGGTATCCCAATCGTTACATGGGTTCCATCCAAACTGCCCCAGGCTCTTGGGAAGTTTAACATGTCTTAATGGTTCCCCACTTCCTCCCACTGATCTCTTCCTTCTGCTGATAAGAAGTTTTATCCAACAGACCTCACATCAGTCACTGGCTTTCTATACAAACAAACAACAGATTGATTGATAACGCTGTCATCATCTTGATGGTTTATAAGAAGAGCTGTCCAAATGTTGGTCTATAAATCGGCTCTCCGACACATCCAAATCAGATTGGCATGATCTATAATCAGGGATTAATAGATAATGAAACTCCCAACCCGTCACCAAACACCTGATTATTATACATCTTCATGAACAGATTCAATTCTTACAGCAGTATGAGAACAATGTAATCTCCATGGTCCCAACAAAAGGATAAAACTCTAAAAAACCAGAAAACCTGGAATAGGAACATTCCAGATGTCGAGTTATAGAGCCATAGTCATAGAATCATACAAGCTTTATAGTTTTCTTTTCTCCAAAGGATCTTTCTTGGTGATATCGCAGGAAAGTATTGCCTTGGTGAACCAAAGAGTTTAGCTAAGAGGCAGAAATACACAGAGATTAAAATAAATTATACAAGATGCTCAAATCAGGAGTAAATGAATTCTTAAAGTTAAAAGAAATCTTCGGCGCCATCTGCAACATTAGCAAATTTGTTTTAAGAATTGGGTTTGAGAATTCCAAATCTGTTTATAGGTTCAATCATTCATTTCATGAGGCAAGGTATATGCTGGGGGCAGAACTCTTGCCTTGAACTAAACTAAATCACATTCTTAATTTCATAAAGTGCGCTTATATAGAAATGTGGGTTCGCTTGCTGGTATCTCAGCTTAATAATTGAAAACACTGCTCTACAGAACTGGTGACATGATGTGCTATGTGGTGAAAGCCCAATTTTCTAACCTTTATCTACAAAACTCCAGACTAGTAGGTGTTGCCACATAATCGCAGCCCGAATGCATGGAATATGAATTTACTGTGTGTTTAACAACCGGTTAGAAATTAATTATAGTTATAACTAATTATACACAAAATACTAATGTTCAAAAGCAAAAATCTCCAGATGCTGTAAATCTGAGGGAACATGTTTAAAAAAAAACACTGGAAACAGTCAGTAGCTATGTATTGTGGTAAGTTTGTGCACATCTGCCGATCTCAAGAACATTCATTTCCCCTGGTGGGACTGAAAGCCTATCACTGCAGGCCCCCTGGCCTCTGCTTCATTCTTAATATGAAGGTGAGCATGGAGATGGACAATTAGGAGATCATGTCTTGGCAGGTTGCGGCTAGGTGCACTGACAACATGGGTGGGCTCGAAGTCCTAATATGGGTCCAGTATTATGTATTGAGACCAGTCCAACATTTCCATTGATGGTCTAGAATTCACACATTCATAGATAACAGAATCCATACAGTGGCCCATCGAGTACACACCAACCCTCCAAGAGCATTCCACGTCCCACTCCCACCTTGTAACCTTGCATTTCACATGGCTAATCCACCTAGCCAACATATCCCTGGACATCTTGGGCAATTTAGCATGGCCAATCCACCTAGCCTGCACATCTTTGGACTGTGGGAGGAACTGGGAGGAAACCCGCACAGATGCAGGGAGAATGTGCAAATTCCATACAGTCACCCAAGACAGTAACTGAGCCTGGGTCCCTGGCACTTTGAGGCTGCAGTGTTAACCACTGAGCCACCATGCCACCCTTCTGATGTGGAAATATATTTCAAAGGAAGTAACTTATAAACGATTGAGAAAGTCTTCAGCCATGTTGAGAAAATTCATTAAGATGTATAAAATGCTTATAATGGATATATTTAATCTTTTCTTTGTTCAAAGCTCCCCAGATTCAATGCTTTGCCTGTATTTGTTTATACACCACCTGTGGAGCTTCATGATGCTCAGCAAAGAACATAAGACTACATTACACAGAAGTAGATGTGGGCATTAAGCCTATTTAGTCTGTTACATCACTCAATGAGATCACAGTTGATCTGATAATCCTTAGCTTCTGCCTTATCCCCATAACCTTTGATTCCTTTACATTAAATACCTGTCCATCTCAGTCTTGAACATACTTTATAGCAGAGGGCTGGCGCAGCTGCTTAGTAAAGAATTCCACAGATTTACTAGCCTCTGCGTAAAGAAATTCCACCTCATTGCTGTCCTAATCGAGTGACCCCTTACTCAGGTCATATCCTCTGGTTCTAGGCTCTTCCACAAAGGGAAGCATTGCCTCCAATGCCTGTGTATCTATATCAAACGGGTCCACGAAAGAAAAATATTTAGACACAATTTGCTTTAATTTATCAAATAAGGCATGATTATAGGGATGAGGCATGATGTAGTTGTGTGGGGAAGCAAATTATCACACAAGTATGACATTATGGTTTAACCCACAAGCACAACCCAGTCCTATATGTAGCGCTGTAAGTCAGGAGTGCTCGGAGGAACTTTTTTTTAACCTGTCCACATCAGCAGTGTTTTAACTGTCAGTTTTCAGAAAGTAGGACGGTTAAGGAGCAATTAACCAGTACCTTTTCTCAGAGCTGTCAATGTTGGCTAACTAAAACTAAAATGCTGCAAATGCTAGAAATCTAAAACAAACACACAGAACACTGAAAGTACTCAGCAGGTCAGGCAGCATCTGTGGAGAAATAAAGTAATTAGTGTTTCATGCAGACTACTTTGTCATAATGGTGATGTTGAATAGTTATTCCGAAAACATTAACTTTTCATTTTTCCATGGGTGCTGTTTTTGCTTAAACATTGGACAAATTGTCAATGTGTTCAGTTCAGTTTTTTAGTTCATTCTTAAATGTTCAATTATAAAGTGTGTATCTAAGGCAACTTCCTAAAATTCACAGGATGTGGGTGCCACAGGTTAAGCATTTGCTGTTCATCCCTGATTGTCCTTAGACAGAGATGGCCTTCCTCTTGAACTGATACATTCCAAGTGGCTAAGTATACTCACAACTCGGAGGAAACAATTTCCATGACATTGGCAGTGACAGTGAAGGAACAGCGACATATTTCCAACTCGGGATGCTTTGTAGTTTGGAGGCTATGTTGCACTATGCATCAGTGATGAAAGGAGTGAATATCAGAAATGTCAGACATGGTGCCAATCAAGTGGGCTGCTGGATAGTGACAATCTTCTTGAGTGTGTTACTGTAGCTACATTCATCCAGGCAAATGGAAAGCATTGTACCCAGTCCTGATTTGTGCCTTGTAGATAGTGGACAGGATTTAGGGAGATAGAATGTGAGTTACTCACTGCAAAATTCCCAACCTGCTCTTATGTACACAGTATTTATACGGCTGGTTCTGGTCAATGCTAATAACAAAAATGTTGGTAGTTCAGGATTCAGCAACAGCAATGCCACTGAATATCAGATTTTCTCTTCTTGGAGATGGCCACTGCCTGGCACTGAAGTGGTTTCATTGTTAATTGTCACTTAGAGTGCACAGTAAACGTCCCCACATCTGATCTTAAATTAGAGGGAAGGTCATTGTCGAAGTAGCTGTACATTGTTTGACCTAGGCCACAACCCTGAGAAACTCCTGCAGTGAAGTCAGACGATACTAAGGAACTGGAAGAAGGTGGCTTCAGTGATGCCATGGTTATTAGAACAGTTTATCTTGGGGAAAGATCTATACGCATTTAGAAGCAAATGAACTTATTAATTATAGATAGCATTGTTCCGTGCAGGAGAGGTCATGCCTCACTAACTGGATCGCGTTTTTTGAGGAGATGACAAAAATGATTGATGAGGGAAAAGCCATTGATGCTGTCTACAAAGACTTCAGTAAAGCCTGTTACGGATCAGGCCAGAACCCCTCAAAATATTTTAAGAAGGTAGCCTAGAACCTAACTTTTTCTTATTTTAAAGGCAGCTCTGAAGTGGATGTTCCAGGTATGATGCAACTGGTCAAAGCACTTTAAGCAAACCAAAAATTTATTTAAACACGACAACTGAAACATGAACAAAAGAAAGTGGAATTTAGAGTAACTTAACTACTGGAAAAGCTAACCGACTCAACACAGCAACTTAACTAATTAACTGTTCCAATATAGTAACACCCCATTAACATAACCCTTGGCACAAAGGTAAACTCAAACACAAATTCTTACAGGCAGGAGGGAACAACATGCAGAGAGAGATTTCAGAGAAAGTCAGAGGAAACCTTCACTGAAGCTTGCAACACATCTGGTACTCAAAACACCTTGTGACTGCTACAGTTAAAAAAAACTGAACTGGAAGAAGTGGCCACTCCCCTTCTATTGTTAAACTGTTCCTCTGTAGTACCTTTGCCTTTACAAGCTCTCCAAATAAAAAACCAAGGACAAAATAACCTTTTTAAAGTGACAGCATCGTCACAAGGTCCTTCATGTTGGACTGATACAAAAGGTGAAGTCACATGGTATCAGTGGTGAGTTGGCAAGATGGATATAGAACTGGCTTAGTCATAGGAGACAGAGGGTAACAGTGGAAGGATGTTTTTTGGAATGGGTGGACGGGGAATGTGACTAGTCGTGTTCCACAGGGATCAGTGCTGGGATCTCTGCTGTTCACGATCCACATAATTGATTGGGAGGAAAACATAGCTGGTCTAAATAGTAAGTTTGTGGATGATACAAAGATTGCTGGAATTGCGGATAGTGAGGAGGATTGTCAGAGGATACAGCAGGATATACATCAGTTCAAGACATGGGCAGAAAAATGGCAGATGTGAAGTGGTGTATTTTGTAAAGTCAAGTACAGTTGGAAATTGTACAGTGAATGGTAGAACTCTTAGGAGCATTGATATGCAGAGGAATCTGGGTGTGCAGGTCCACAGATCACTGAAGGTGGCAGTGCAGGTAGATAAGGTGGTAAAAAGTCCTATGGCATGCTTGCCTTCATTGGAAGGGGCATTGAGTATTATGCTAGGCAAGTTAGGCTGCAACTGTATACAACATTAGTTAGGCCACACTTCGAATATTGCATACACTTCTGGTCACCACACTACCAGATATGGTACAGAAAAGGTTTGCCAGGATAGTGCCAGGTATAGGAGATTTTAGCTATGAAGAAAGGTTGGCTAGACTGGGTTTGTTTTCATTGGAACACAGGAAGTTGAGGGGCAACCAGGTAGAAGTTTAAACGATTATGAATGGCATGGATAAAATGGAAAGTATGAGGCTTTTTCCCAGGGTGGAGGGGTCAATTACTAGGGAACACAGGTTCAAGGTATGACTGGGGTGGTTAGGTGGGGGGGGAAGGGCGTGGTTAAGAAATGTCCAAGGCAGGGAATTTCACACAAAGGGTGGTGAGTGCCTGGAACAGACTGCCAGAGGAGGTGGTGGAAGCAGACACAATAACAGCATTTAAGCAGCTGGACAAATAAGTGAATAGGGGGATTTGGATCCTGCAAGTGACAAAAATTTTTGTATGGAAGGGCAAAATGTGATGGCACAGGTTTGGAGGGCTGAAGGGCCTGTTCCTGTGCTGTACTGTTCTTTGTCCTGTGGCTGAGATGCTTTTTGCATACAGGGCATATTTAGGCAACTTTCTACATTCTCAGTTAAATGCCAGCATTCTAACTGTACTGGGACTGCTTGGTTAAGGGCATGATTAGTTCTGCAGCACAAGTCTTCAATACTGTTATCAGAACGTTGTCAAAAGCAATAGCCATGTATTATTCAATACCTTTTTGATATCACATGGAGTCAATTGAATTAGATGTAGACTAGCATTTGCAATACTGGGGTCCCCAAGTGAAGATCAAGATTCATCATCTACTGGGCACTTCTGCCTGAAGATGCTTGCTCATGCTTCAGTCTTGTCTTTTGAATTGATGTGCTGGCCTCCCAATCATTGGGGATGGACATATTTGTGGAGAAGTTTCCTTTAGTGCGTTTATCCCTGCCTACCACCATTCACAGCTGTAGGTTTTTTTCTAATTCTTTCATGGGATATCATTATTGCTGGCTGGGCCACTATTTATGACTCATTCCTAGTTGGTGTGAGCTGTATTTTTGAACATCTACAGCCTATTTGCTGTAGGTAGACCCACAATGCTGTTAGGGAAGGAAATCCAGGATTTTGGCCCAGTGACACTGAAGGAACAGCAATACATTTCCAAGTCAGGTTTGGTGAATGACTAGGAAAGAAATTTACAGATTGTGCTATATCTATGCAAATATCCACTGTTCGTCCATCTCAACGGGTTGTAGGCAGAAGAGTGGTTGGTGCCACGTAAATAACATTGATGAATTTCTGCAGTGCATTTTATAGAAGTGTGTACTTCTGTCAGAGTATCAGTAGTGAATGTTTGTAGACGTGGTGCCAATCAAATGGATTGCTTTGTCCTGAATGGTGTTAAGCTCCTTGAACGTTGTTGGAGCTGCACTCATTCAGGCGAGTGGGTAGATGCAAAGTCAGATGCTGCTAAGAAACCAGAAATAGATGGTTTTAGCAATGCTATGGTTATTAAAACAGTTTATCTTGGGGTCAAATGCAGAAACAGGGTTGCAAACACAACAGTTTAGGCTCAAGGAGGTGGATGCGTTTAGAGGCTAGGGAACAGAATATCATGGTGGACATTGAACACAACAGTATAGAACATAGAGCCTGTACTGTGCTGTACAGGCCCTTCGGCCCACGATGTTGTGCCAAACTTTTACCCTAATCCTAAGGTCTATCTAACCTCCACCCCTACCTTATACTATCATCCATATGCCTATCTAATAGCCGCTTAAAATGCCCCTAATGAGGCCAACTCCACTACCCGCCCTAGCAATGCATTCCACGCCCTTACCACTCTCTGAGTAAAGAACCTACCTCTGACGACTCCCCTACATCTAACTCCATTCACTTTAAAACTCACGATAGTTACCTCCACCCTAGGAAAAGGTCTCTGGCTGCCCACTCTATCTATATCTCTGATCATTTTGTATACCTCTATCAAGTCACCTCTCATCCTTCGTCGTTCTAAAGAGAAAAGCCCTAGCTCTCTCAACCTTTCCTTGTAAGACCTTCCCTCCATTTCAGGCAACATCCTGGTAAATCTCCTCTGCACCTTTTCCAACGCTTCCACATCTTTTCTGTAATGAGGCGACCAGAACTGGACACAATACTCCAGATGTGGCCGAACCAGGCTTTTGTATAGCTGGAGCATAACTTCACGGCTCTTGAACTCAATCCCTCTATTAATGAAAGCTAACACACCTTCTTAACAACTCTATCCACCTGAGTAGCAGCTTTCAGGGAACTGTGAACATGAACCCCAGGATCCCTCTGCTCCTCCATACTGCCAAGAATCTTTCTGTTAACCCTATATTCTACTTTCAAGTTTGTCCTTCCAAAATGAATCACCTCACACTTTTCAGGGTTAAACTCCATCTGCCACTTCTCAGCCCAGCTATGCATCCTATCAATGTCCCTTTGAAACCCAGAACAACCCTTCGCACCATCCACAACACAACCCACCTTTGTATCGTACACAAACTTGCTAATCCATCCCTCCATCCAAATCATTTACAAAAAATCACAAATAGGAGAGGACCCAGGACAGATCCTTGTGGTACACCACTTGTAACTGAGCACCATGTTGAATATTTTCTGTCCATTACCACCCTTAGTCTTCTAAGGGTCAGCCAATTCTGAATCCAATCTGCCATATTTCCTGCTATCCCATGCCTCTTTACCTTCTGCATGAGCCTACCATGGGGAACCTTATCAAACAACTTACTTAAATCCATGTATACCACATCCACTGCTCTACCTTTCATCCACGTTTGGTCACCTCTACAAAGAATTCAGTAAGGTTTGCGAGGCATGATCTACCCTTCACAAATCCATGCTGACTATATAGTTCTTCCGAATGTTTAGTCAGAGGAAATTTCTGCTCATCCATATTGGACACTGGAGAGCAAACTGACAATTCAGAAAAAATAATGCAGAGGTTGAGATAGATGGTGGTAAGGTACAGCTGCATTGTCATCAGCATACATTGAAAACTGATGCTGTACTTTTGAATGATGGTGGTGAGGGGCAACATGTAGGTCAGAAATAGGAGAGGGGAGCAAGGATAAATTCTTGGGGGACACCAGACTAATGGCAAAGGAGTGGGAAGAGATGCTATTACGGGGTGGTTCTCTGCCTATGAGCCAAATAAAAACAGTGACACTCAACAGGATCACACCAGAGAGACTTTGAGGGAAAATAACATGGTCCAACCAGGTGAAAAACTGCAGACATATCAAAAATGATGATAAGGAGGGTAAGTTCACCTTTTTCACAGTCACAATCAATTTTATTTGCACTTTTTGGTTTAGTGGCACAGATGGAAATCTGTTTTTAGGGATTGAAACACTGAGTTACACAGTAAAGACATGTACAGATTTAGGAAGCAATAGTATATTCAAGGAGATTAACATCCAATATCAGAAGGCAGGCTTTATATTTTCAGTTCAATGTTCTAATGTGCTAGAGCCTCTAAATGCCAAAAAGCTGTCAAGCGCCATGAAACTGGGCTTAAAAGGCATACTTTCTAAACTGTCAGAGACTGTGGTGATTTAGGCTTTGAGTGACATCATGAAACAAACATCTTGAATTTGTTGCCTGTTATAGAAATCCCCTAAAGCAATACCACCCATTTTACCATCACTAAAAGCCAAATTTTACTCTACTGTTTTATTTATCTACATATTCAGTGTGTTTAGGGAAGTTCTTCACTTTGAAAGTATTTAGCCATGTACAACATTTCCCCTTTAATTAAAAATAAATTGCTCAAACTTTTTTCGACACTGGAGGTTCCCCTTTAAACTAATAGGAAAGAAAACTTTGTGTTCGATGTTTGGAAGGCAGCCTTTTTTTCATGATTTGCTGAAGACCTTACAAAATGGTAAATTGTTCTTAACGCCAGATATATCTAGCTCAGCACTTCTCCATGACTGCAAGATTAAGAAGCACTATCTCCACCATCAGGCCAAACAAAGGAATTTCAGATCACATCACCCAAGGCGAGCCTAACAGCTTCACAGAATGACAGAACATAGGAGGCGATTTGGCCCACTGTGTCTGTGCCAGTGCCAACTCTTTAAAAAAGAACTATCCAATAGCTCCAATCCCCAGAACACTGCATTTTTCCCCCTCAATTTAAGTATTTGCCCAATTCCCTTTTGAAAGTTTTTACCGAATCTCAATCTACCATCCCTTCAGGCAGTGTGTCCAGATCACAAGTTTGAGTACAAAAAGATTTCTACTCATTTACGCCAATGATCTTACTTTCATGTCATCAGGTCACTAACACTTATGCCTCTATGATGTGTAGTAATTGTAACAAGGTCAGCCAGATGGACCTCAGAGTACAAGTTCCCTGATTGAGGCTGTTAATGGACCACTTAGAGAACTTAGACATAGTCCTTAGATGACATTTCTCCCAGGTGGGTGTATGCCTTCGAAGGGAAAAAATGTGTGCTCCAGGCACCTACTTGGACTACAAAATTTTCAAGACCAAGTTACACCCACTGGAAGATAAAGTGAGGGCAATCAAAGATGCCCCAGCTCCCACATCAGTACTGGAGCTTAGGTTTTTCCTTGGGCTAGAGAATTATTATAGAAAGTTCATACATAACCTGGCCTCCATCCTGGCAGCTTTGCATCAGCTCTTTTTAAAAAAGGTCAACCCTAGAAATGGTCATGTAGCCAAGCCATAGCCTTCAGGGAAGTGAAGACACAGCTATCATCCTCTGAGGTGTTGGCACACTATGATCCAAAGCAAGATCTGGTATGGAGATGTGATGTCACCTTGTGTGGCACTGGGGTAGTATTAGCTCATAGGTGACCCAATGGGAAGGAACTCCCATAGTGTATGCATCCAGGACTTTGTCTAATGCAGAGCGTAAATACACCCAGATAGAAAAGGTAGGTTTGGCAGTCACCTTTGGACCAGGAAGCTCCGCCAATACCTTTACAGATGTAAATTTGTAATAATAATGGACCACAAACACCTGCAAGGTATACTTATAGAGGACAGGTCGATGCCACTCCTAGCTTCAGGCCAAATTCAGCAGTGGGCTCTAATGCTAAGTGCATTCAATTACAAGTTGGAACACTTTTAGGGAGACCAGGCAGCAAATATGAATACACTGAGCCACCCCCCCGCAGGCAGTGCCCATAGTGCCAACAAGATCAAAAAAATTACCACGAGCAGCTCCCCTAAATTTGTGGGAATGGCCGGGAAAACCCTCAACTCAATTACACGTCAGCTATGCATGTCATTTCATGGGCTCAATGTTCTTAGTCATTGTAGATGCCCACTGAAAATGGCTGGATGTGCACAGAGTTCATTCATCAATCATGGGGACAAAAGAAAAACTGCAAGCGTCTTTTGCAATACACAGACTTCCAGAAGTGCTGGCCACCGATAATTGCCATCATTTAGCTGCAAAGAATGAGTATTTCCCAAAGTTGAATGGTATTTGTCATACAAAGACAACTCCATGGCATCCATCACCCAATGATCCAGCAGAAAGAGCAGTCCAAACTTTGAAGGAAGGCTTAAAGAAACAGTCTAAAGCTTCACTCAACACCTATTTGACTACAGGACCACCCCTCATGCAACTACAGGGGTAACTCCAGCAGGGTTGAAAATGGGGGAAAAGATTCCACACCAAGTCAAATCTGATCTTTCTGGAATTAGGGGTGGGGCTTGTGAAATGACATCAGGAACAACAATGCCGGACACAAGATTCCGCTAAGTGAAAGAGATAGTTTACTTCAGGGGACAAAGTTTGGTGTAGGAACCACAGAAATGGCCCTCTGGGAGTAACATGCATGGTCAACGAGAGGTCAGGTCCAGTAACGTTAAGTTCGGGTAGGTCTGACAGTTCTGGACAAGCACATGGAACATATGAAAGCTGCAAATTCAAACAGTGCAGCTCCCTACAGCCCTTCTAACTGTTCCAGAACACATGGGTTCTCCCTCTGTCAAGCACTGAAGATACCTCAGAGACTGAGATGGACATGGCAGATGTCACCACCTTGACATTTTTGCCACCTGAAGAGGAGAAAGGATTTCTTTGGAGATGTACTAGCCACAAGTGACAAGCTACTGTGCGTTGCACATCACCAGTATCAGAGGCAGAGTTACAGGAACCTGACCCAGTGCTCAAACACCCCAGGAGGATCAACAAACAAAACAAAACCGCCTATGTCCTCAGATTCGGAGGGGGAAGAAGGTAGTGATTGTAATGAGGTCAAGCAGGGGTACCTCATAAAGTGAGTTCCCGGATTAGACTAGATTAACAGCCCCAAATGAGGGAGTCCTGGCTGACAGATATAAACAGGAGTGTTAAAGATTCTGTTCACTCTGAGAACGGGCTCTAATGAAGCTGGATCAGCATCAGGGACTCCCCACATTCAAATAAAGGGTGACTTGGTGATGGGATACCGGCCTCAGTGGAGTTATTTCAGGAACAGTTTCTCCTTATTTAATCAATGAAAACCCTTCTTTATTTTGAATATTTCTACTGAATCTCTACTTGACATGACTCCAACAGGAATCTCAGATGGTTGCAACTTGTGACACGCTTCTGAAATAAACTTGCATTCTGTGATGTGATGGGACTCAAGAGCTAATACAATGTTGGTAGCGTGAATTACTGGACTGAACCTTTGCATCAGTAATGCTCTACACACTAAGTACCCAAGTTCAACTTTTGATGCTGTCAGCAGCTGTGAAGGGAAGGAAAGTCTGAGATATATGTTGAATATTGAGACATACTTTCTCATGACTTGATCTTGAAACCTCATGAGTAACAGCTTGGCAGTATTTCACTTACCAAAGCCTTAACTAGAGGTAGGAGAAGGCAAGGAGACTCCCTTTTTGTTGCAACCTGAGTTTTTTTGAAATAAGAAATATGTTTAGGAACAAAGAAGTAGGCAGGAAGTGAGCCATCCTTCACTTAGTTTATAGCTCATCTGCACCTAACCATCTATCCATCCTGGTTCTGCAATTGTGCATACTAAAAAACACCTAACTTTTTTAAAAGAGATAAAAGGTACTGCAGATGCTGGAGAATCCGAGATAACAAGCATGGGGCTGGATGAACACAGCAGGTCAAGCAGCATCATAGGAGCAGGAAAACTTGACGTTTCGGGCCTGAACCCTTCATCAG
>JAHRHZ010000098.1:30181976-30272357 GCA_024137785.1 Ginglymostoma cirratum | reverse complement strand
CCCTTCATCAGAAATTTCTGATGAAGGGTTTAGGCCCGAAACGTCAAGTTTTCCTGCTCCTATGATGCTGCTTGACCTGTTGTGTTCATCCAGCCCCATGCTTGTTATCTAACTTTTTTAAAATCTGTTTTTGGTACACTTTCAGCAGATCATCCCACAAACAACTGCTGCTAAGACAAAGACTTTGGAACGTCAACTGTTCTTTGAATAATGGCTTCCTGACATCAGCCTGAATAACATGGCTCTAATTTTAAGGTTCTACCCCTTGTTCTAGATTCCCCACCACGTAAAATAATTTCTGTTTACCCTCTCAAATTCTTTAACCATTTTAAGACATTTCAGTTAGATAATATATCAATCTTTGACACTCAAGGTAAGAAAAGCCTGGCCTACGAAACCTGTTATCCAAATACAACCCTTTCCTGCTCCAATATGAATCTGGAGAATCTGCACCACATCCTCACCAAAGTCAATGTAAATTTGCTCCAAGTCATGGTGCCCACTATTAAAAAAAAGTGCTCAAAACGGGGTAACTAGAGCATTATGTAACTGGAAATTGCTAAAAAGTTAGCCACACACCAAAAGGTGGCCTTATTCATGGGTAATGTATAGTAAAGTCATGATGGTCCAGTTTCAAGCTTGGCCAAGGAGTACACAGAGAGATGGGAACAGCAATGCAGAAATGACCAAGTACAACATTTCAAAATTGCTTTCTGGGTGTGACAAACTGGGGTAGCAGGAAATAGGAGAGCTTTTTTTTAAATTATTGTGTTTGTTTTCCAAACAGAAGGGTGCAAGTAAAAGATTATTTCTTTGCCAAATTAGAAAATTGGGGTGCGTGTAAAGAGCAGTCTCTTTAACACCATAAAGAGAATTGATTATGTATTTAAAAAGCAGAACCTTTCTGAGGAAAGACCAAAAGAGTGGGAGTAATTGGATTGTTTTGCACATGCCCAGTAACTATAACCAAGTAAAAGCAAGTCTATGAAGAACTGTAACGGTGACATGGGTGGTGCACTTCACAAGCCTGCAACTCGGTTGAATTCAAATTGCAAGCATCTGAATAATTTTGCTTTTCCATTATTGGAGTTGCTTAACTTGTGGACCAGACAGTGTACAAGAACTCAAGCCCCAGTCTTTGGAAACATGAGAAGAGTTGCACTTCTATGACACACTGTAAACATGGAAGATTGTGTGTAAATTTAGCAGGTTTCTAAAAAAAATGCAGTTTTTCTCTTGGGTTGTTAAATAATAAGTGTTATTGATATGGCCACATTGAATTACAAGTCTTGAAAATTAGTAAACTCTAACAGCTCAAAAAAAAATTCAAGACCGAAGTGAAAATAGGGATTTTTGAACAAGCAATAATTATGCTCATCATTCATTCAATTATAGTGAAGGTAAATAAAAAGTTAAGTACATGAAAAACTGAAGAGTAAATCCAAATCCCGAAGGCAAAAATATCAGTGGCATGTTTTTAAAGCATTGAGTAATGATCCTGCTGAAAGACTCAAACTTTTACATTAGAAGTGATTGTCGCAGAGTCATAGAGATGTACAGCACAGAAACAGACCCTTTGATCCAACGCAGTCATGTTGACCAGATATTCTAAATTAATCTAGTCCCATTTTTCAGCATTTGGCCTAAATCCCTCTAAACCATTCTAATTCACGTACCCACCCAGAGGCCTTTTAAATGTTGAAATTTTACCCACCTCCACCACTTCCTCTGACAGCTCATTCCATACACACACCACCCTCTGTGTGAAAAAGTTGCCCCTTAGGTCCCTTTTAAACATATGCCCCCTAGTTTTGGGCTCCCCTATCCTGGGTAAAAGACCTTGGCTATCTACACTATCCATGCCCCTCGTGATTCTTAATAAACCTTTAAGGTCAACCCTCAGCCTCCAACACTCTGGGGAAAACAGCCCAGCCAATTCACCTCTTCCTATTGCTCAAACCCTTCAACCCTGACAACATCCTTGTAAATCTTTTCTGAACCTTTTCAAGTTTCACAACATCCTTCCTGTAAGAGGGAGACCAGAACTGAATGCAATATTCTAGAAGTGGCCTAACCAATGTCCTGAACAGCTGCAACATGATCTCCCAACTCTCTATACTCAATGCACTGACCAATAAAGGCAAGTGTACAGAATGCCTTCTTCATTACCAAGGAATATGAACCAGCACCCCAAGGTCTTTGTTCAGCAATACTCCCCAGGATCTTCCCATTAAAGTATACAAGTCTTTAGAGTCCCAACCTGAAACGTCAACTTTCCTACTCCTCTGACGCTGCCTGGCCTGCTGTGTTCCCCAGCTCCACACTGTGTTATTTAAGTAAAGTCCTGCCCTGATTTGCCTTACCAAAATGTAGCACCTCACATTTATCTAAATTAAACTCCATTTGCCACTCGTGACCCATTCAGATCCTTTATTCACATTCAAGTCATCTATACAGCAGTGGACCCAGCACAAATCCGAGTGGCACAATTCTGGTCACAGGCCTCCAGTCCAAAAAGCAACCCTCCACCTTTGTGGAACACCTACGATAGGTTCACAACAAACAACTGCACCTCCCAGTCGCAAACCATTTCAACTCCCCCTCCCACTCCTTGAAAGACATGTCCATCCTGGGCCTCCTGCAGTGCCACAATGATGCCACCCAAAGGTTGCAGGAATAGCACCTCATTTCACTTGGGAACCCTGCAGCCCAATGGTATCAATGTGGACTTCACAAGCTTCAAAATCTCCCCACCGCCGACCACATCCCAAAATCAGCCCAGCTCGTAAGCACCCCCCTAACCTGTCCTCCCACCTCAAGCCGCACCCCCATCTCCTCCCTACTAGCCTCATCCCACCTCCTTGACCTGTCTATCCTCCTTGGACCGACCTATCCCCTCCCTAACTCACCTTTACTGGCTCCAACCCCGCCTCTTTGACCTGTGTCTCCTCTCCACCTATCTTCTCCTTTATCCATCTATCTGCCTCCCCCTTTCTCCCTATTTATTTCAGAATCCCCTTCCCCTCCCCCATTCCTGAAGGGTCTAGACCCAAAACATCAGCTTTTCTGCTCGGCCTGCTGTGTTCATCCAACTCTACACCTTGTCATCTCAGATTCTCCGGCATCGGCAGTTCCTACTATGCCTCCACCACCCCCCTTTATTGCCTACCTTTGAAGCAATTTTGTATCCAAATGTCTCAAATTCATTTTAAGTACTTTCATAGATCAGAATTAATTTTTTTTGAAACAAAAGTCAACTTCTGGATTTTGAAAAGATTGACCATATTATTGCTCCTTAAAATGTTATCCCAACATCACTCTCCTATATCAATACCACGGTTCACAAGGACACTCTAGCCCCTCTCAGCCCAGAAAGGTTGAATGTTCCCAAGAAACTCATTGGAAGAGCAAAGATTTAGTAAAGAAGTTATCCGTGACTAGATAAAACAAATTGTCCATAACCTGGAAGATAACAAGGTGTTTGAGAACACAGCAGACATAAGAACAATACAACTGTATGAAACGAGTGGATGTGACAGTTCCTAGAGAAAAGGGTTGGGCACAACCGTTCAGATCAAAAAGAAGTCGAGAAGTAAAGCTAGAACCATAAATCTGAAGTCAAAACTTACTACCAAAGCACAGATCGACCTGCTCAAACTACATCATACTTTTCTTCCTGAAAATTTGGAAGGAAAAAAGGTTCCAAGGAGAGGGGCTTTAAAACCAAATGATACCAGGCTAATAGAATATTCGGAAACTGAAGACGTGCCCCAACTGTCAAATTTAAAGGAAACAAAGGAAAAGATCTGGGCTGTATACCTCTATGACTCTTAACTATATATCTACATAATGAAAATAGACGATCCTGCTATCCCAATGCTGAGCAGTTGTAATCAGCGCAGATTATCTCAACAAAATGAAAGATGAAGGAGACAGCACTCACAGTTGAATGTTGTATACACAATAAAAAGCACATTCTAATAGAAGAATATGACTGCCAGTTTACTTACTGGATAAATTCCCATCATTACATAAAGAACAAAGAATAGTACAGCACAGGAACATGCCCTTCAGCCCTCCAAGCCTGCACCACCACATTTTGCACTTCCACACTAAAACTGTTGTCTTGACTCACTGAATCCATATCCCCCAATTCATTTATTCATCCAGGTGCTTCTTGAATGCTGCTACTGTGGCTGTTTCTACCTCTTTTGGCAACACATTCCAGGCACACACAACACTTTGTATGAAACATTTGCCTTGCACACCTCTTAAGCTTCTCCCCTCACACCTTGAACCTGTGTACCCTAGTACCTGACTCCTCCACACTGGGAAAACGCTCAACTTATGCCATTCACAATCTTATAAACTTCTATTAGGTCACCCCTCAACCTTCGACATTCCAGTGAAAACAAACCCAGTCGAGCCAACCTATTCCCATAGCTAAAATCTCCTATACCAGGCACTATCCTGGTAAACCTTTTCTGTACCCTCTCCAAAGCATCTACATCCTTCTGGTAGTGTGGTAACCAGAGCTGTTTGCAATATTCCAAGTGTGGCCTAACAAAAGTTCTGTAAAGCTGCAGCTTTATTTGCCTATCCTTATACTCGATGCCCTTTCAAATGAAGGCAAGCATGCCATAAGCCTTTTTTTAACCACCTTATCTACCTGCACTGCCATATTCAGTGATTTTCAGCACACCCAGATCTCTCTGCATATAAATACTCCCAAGGGTTCTACCATTCACTGTAGAATTTCCACTTGTACCTGACTTTCCAAAATGTATCACCTCACGTTTGCCTGGATTAAACTCCATCTGCCATTTTTCTGCCCATGCATCCAACTAATCTGTATTCTGCTGTGTCCTGACAATCCTCCTCACTGCGTGCAACTCCAATCTTTGTATTGTTCACAAAAACTTACTAATTAGACCAGCTGGGTTTTCCTCCAAATCATTTATGTGGATCATGAACAGCAGAGGTCCCAGAAACGATCCCTGTGGAACACTAGTCACAACCCTCCATTCTGAAAAGCATCCTTTCACCATTACCCTCTATCTCCTATGAGTAAACCAGTTCTGTATCCATCTTGCCAGCTCAACCCAATATCATGTGACTTCATCTTTTGTACCAGTCTGCTATGAGGGATCTTGTCAATTGCTTTACTGAAGTCCACAGACAGCATCAACCACTTTTCCCCCAAATCATCTTTGTCACCTCCTCAAAAAATGCAATCAAGTTAGTAAGGCACGACCTCCCCAACACAAAACCATGCTGTCTATCGCTAATAAGTCCATTTGCTTCTAAATGTGTATAGATCTTGTCCCTGAGAATCTTTTCCAACAATTTCCCTACCACTGACATGAGACTCTCAGGCCTGTAATTTCCAGGATTATCACTGCTACCCTTAAAACAATGGGACAACACTGGCTATTCTCCAGTCCTCTGGGACCTGGTAATGTGATGTTGTGTAGTAACACAACTATTGCATTATAGCAGAATGAGTTGGTATATAGGCCATACAGAATATAAAGATGTGTCAATGCTCCAGCAATTTGTTCTCTTGCCTCCCTCAATATTCTGGGATAGATCCCATCAGGATCTGGGGACTTATCTACTTTAACACCTTTTAAGACGCACAAATATCTTCCTTTTTAATAGCAACTTGGCTTAGAAACTTGACACAGTCTTCCCTGACATCATCCTCCACCAACTTCTTCTCTGATGAATACCAACACAAAGTATCCTTTTAGGACTTCACCTACCTCTTCTGGTTCCACATATAGATTCCCTACTTTGTTCTTGAGTGGGCCAACCCTTTCCCTAGCTACCCTCTTCCTTTGGATATACAGTTGGTTCTGCTATAACAACATGTTGACTATAACACGATGGACGAATAGGAGATGCTATTTCTAAAACACAAACTTGTGTTAGCTATAACACGATTCCATCAATGCACGGAGGAGTATGTCAATATCACATGATCATTTTGCAGGCTTTGTCCTGAGCATGCACAACGTTAGTGCCAATACAGTCTCTGTGCCAGCATCACATGATCAACACGAACAGCAGAGCAACCGCATGTCCTCCTCCCCCAACAAGTCATCTTCACATTTTCTCAGTGTAAGGTGTTTAATTCATATCTAATAAAGAAATAAAAGTAAATTTAAACACTTATTCAAACTGTGCTATCCTTTGTTTGAGGCTTTTGAGTGATTTTTGGTAGTCTGCCCCTAACCCCACTTTACCCATAGCTCCATAATTTCTAGGTCACGATTTTCTGAGCAGCACAGTGGCTGGCACTGCTGCCTCACAGCACCAGGTTCAATTCCACCCTTTGGTGACTGTCTGTGTGGAGTTTGCACATTGTCCCCATGTCTGCGTGGGTTTCCTCCATGTGCTCCGGTTTCCTCCCACAGTTCAAAAACATGTAGGCTAGGTGGATTGGTCATGAAAAATTGCCCATAGCATTCAGGGATGTGTAGATTAGGTGGGTTATAGGGGGATGGTTCTGGGCGGGATGCTCCAAGAGTTGGTGTGGACTTGTTGGACTGAAGGGGCTGTTTCCACACGGGAGGGATTCTATGGTAATGTGATGTTTTGTAGTAACACAACTATCGCATTATAGCGGAATGAGTTGGTATAAAAAGCCTTGAGATTCTCCTTAATCCTGTTTGCTAATGACTTTTCATGACCCCTTTTAGCCCTTCTAATTCCTTGTCTAAGTTCTTTCCTACTTTCCTTATATACACTTAGAGGGTTTCATAAGTTCCCATCCTCCTAGACCTTACACATACTTTCTTTTTCTTTCTGAAGATCATAACATCCCTGGTCATACAAGGCTCACGTAACTTGCCATACGTATCCTTTATTCTCATAGGAATGTGCCACTCATGAACTCTTACCACCTGCAGTTTGAAATACTCCCACATGTCCAATGTAGTTTTACTCTCAAACAGCTGCCTCTAAAATTATCCAGCTGCTGCCTAATATTGTCATAGTTCGCCTTCCCCCAATTAAACACCTTCACCCAAGGACTGCTGTTATCCCTATCCACGATTATCTTAAACTCAGTACAATGGTCACCACTACTGATATACTCCCCCACTGAAACTTCACTCACCTGACGGGGCTCATGTCCCAAAACAAGGTCCAGTATAAACCCTTGCCTGGTTGAACTGCTTACGTATTGTGCCAAGAATTCCCCCTGAACGGTCCTTACAAATTCTGCCCCATCCAAATCCCTACCACATAGGGAGTCCCAGTCAATACAGGGGAAGTTAAAAAGAAAACAAAAATCACCCACCACAACAACCCTGCTGTTTTTACATCTTTCCAAAATCTGTCCACATATTCTCTCCTCTATCTTCCGACTGCTGGTGAGTGACCTGTATTATATCCCCAGCATTGCTATTTCACCTTTCCTATTCCTGGGTTCTACCCACATTGCCTTGCTGCACGACTCCTCTGATGTATCCTCTCTCGGTACAACAGATATTCCTTTACCGCTTTTACCTCCATCACTTCCGAAACATCTAAATCATTGGAACATTCAGCTGTCCCTCTTTCAGCCCAGCCTCTAAATCGCAATATCATCATCGTTCCAAGTACTAACCAAGAGGAGGGGAAGCAGGTGGAATTGAAGGGAATGTTAGAGAGACAGATTAACAAACTCAAGCATCACAACAATAGGCAAAGGGAGCGTTAATGTTGTAGAGAGAGCTAGGTCCAGATTAAGTGTTTAACAGTAGCTGTTAACAGCATAATTAAAAGGGCGGCACTGCTGCATGCAAAACCTAAAGACAATGGGGAGAGGGCAGGGAAACCAAATGGAGGACAAAGTTCATGGTCTGAAGTTATTCAACGCAACATCGAATCTAGAAGGCTTAAACAGAATAATGCAAAGACCTTCAGATGCTGGAGATCTAAAACAAGCAAATAGCCGGAGAAACTCAGCATCTAGCACCATCTGAAAATAGTGTTAACGTTGAGTCCAGTGACTTCTTTAGGCCTAAATGGAAAATGCTCCAGCTTGCCATGGGTTTCACTCAGACACTACAGTAAACCTAGGGCAAAAAAAAAAATCCTACGAGCTAAATGGTGTACTAAAGTGTCAAGTGACAGAAGGTTGGTGTCAAGCTTGCAAACTGAGGTGCGTTCTGCAAAGTGGTGTCCCCAGTGAAGTGGAGGCTACACTATAATCATTGAAGACAGTAGACTAGATTGAAAAAAAGCACAAGTAGATTTACATCTCCTGAAAGGAATATTTAGGGCTTTGGACAGTAGGAGAGTGGAGATAAAAGAGAATGTATTGCATTTCCTGAATAGAATATTGAATAGAAAAGTGCTATGGGAGGGAGATGAAGTGTTGGGGCAATAGGGGGATGCCACAATATCAAAGGGAATGGTCCCTTCAAAATAGTGAGAGCAAGTGTAGCTGAGGTAGCTGTGGGAGTTGGTGGGTTTCTAACTAATATCGGTAGACAGTCTATCCCTGCAAAAGGAGGCAAATACAGAAAAATCAAGGATTAAAGGGAAGAGTCAGAGATGTGCCAGGTGAACTTGAAAGGCTAGAAATTGGACGCAAAACGGATTAACTTTTCCAGTTCTGGGTGAGAGAAGGCACTGATACAGTCATCGATGTACTAGAGAAAGAGTTATGTAAGGATGCCCCCAGTCAGACTGGAAAAACAAAATCCAAAAAACACAGGAAGTAGCAGTTGAGCTCACATGGATACAAATGGCCACATCGCATTTGAAACTCTCACGGCCAATACAAAAGATGGAGCTCTGAACTGGGAAGAGTGAGCCTATTCAAAATTCAGGTGGATTACCAGAAACTTACAGCACATCAGAATGAAAATTTAAAACAAAAAACGTGAAGTGACATACCTGAAAGGTTGAGACTAAACAGGGCATAACATGACTTGCTAAAAAAGTACACAAACTAGAAATTGCAAAGTATACTGTTCAGAGAGAAGGTAAACATGAATCTCAGTTTAAAACTTTATCAGCATTCACTTCATAGGAGAAAAACTCAAAAAGCTGACAGTGCTGTGCTCAGACAGTAATTTAGTGAACTCCAGATGCAGTTTAACACTACGTCCAGTTGGAGAAGAATTTACTGGAACTATACAAACAGAAACTGGATCAATTCCAAGAAGAATGGGTAAAGCAGGAAGTTGAAAAGCTGGAAGAAAGACACGAGTGGCTGCAAGAAAAACTTGCGCTGCAGAACGATAAAGCAGAACTTGGAAGTACTTAAAGACCAACTGCAGTGTGCTGTTTAGCTCAAACACAGACAACATTTTACAGCCAAAAAAAACTTGTGTTTAAAGGAAAAGAAAACAAGTTAAATAATTGTAAAGTGTTCACTTTTAAAAAATAGATTAACATTCATCTTTACTTTAGGAAAAATGATGACTGGAACTGTTACACTGATATAAAGGCACACCATTTTTCTTTTAATTAAAAGGATGCTGTTTCTGATGAGAAAGTAACAGGAACTAATTGCTGAATGTACAAAGAGGACTTCACTGTTCCAACTCTTTAAAAAATTCATTCGAGGGATTAGGGCATCGCTGGCTAGGCAGCATTTTTTGCCTATCCCTAATTGCCCAGAAGGCAGTTAAGAGTCAAACACATTGCTGTAGGTCTGGAATCACATGTAGGCCAGACCAGGTAAGGATGGCAGTTTTCTTCCCTAAAGGACATCAGTGAACCATATAGGGTTTTTCCAGCAATCGACAATGGATTCACGGTCATCATTAGACTCTTAATTCCAGATATTTATTGAATTCAAATTCCACCATCTGCCATGGCAGGATTCAAACCTAGGTCCCCAGAATGTTATCTGGGTCTCTGAATTAACTGTCCAGCGATAAATACCACTAGGCCATCACCTCCCCGTAACTTAGTCATGTGACCAATGAACTGATATATTGTGTTCGGTACATGGAGATGCAAGAAATAAAATGGAGTTCCATCAAGTGAGAGGCTAAAGTGTCATCATTTTGACCTTATGGGAATCAAAAGACTGACTCTCAATGCTACCCAACTCCCTTATCTCACTAAAATAGATAAAATTATAGATGCTGGAAATCTGAAACAAATAAAAACAAATTACTGAAGAAGGTCAGCAGGTCTGGCAACATCTGTGCACAAAAAAAAGTCAACTTTTCAGGCCCAATGACTCATCTTCAGAACTGATTGTCACAGGGAAAAGGGGACTACATCATGCTAATAACAGGGGCTGGGGAATAAACAGCAGGTAGAGATGGAGCCCAGAAACAGAACAGTAGTTGGCAGACAAAGGAATGACTGGGTAATCACTTTATGGAACACCTGTGTTCTGTCCACACAAAAAAAAAATCACCCTGAGCTTCAAGACACAACTGTGTGCGCTGGCCAACATTTCTTCCCAGGGTTGCTGCAGTGCTCCAGCTGGAAGAACAGCATTTCATTTTCTGCTTGGGGAACCTGCAGCCTTCAGGACTCAATAAGGAGTTCACTAATCACGGGGCCTGAGCACCTTCTTCCATGTATTTTACATCCCTCACGCCACCATCTCCACCTTGTCATCACTTTAGCTGCTTTCATCACAGCCAATCCATTTTCATCTACTAAGTCCTTATTAGTAGCTATTTCCAATGCTGACCATTATCCATTCATTTATTTGCCCAAAAGCTGTTCTCTTTCTCTGAGCTCCATCTCCAACTCCTTCCCCTCTCCCATCTTCAACCTTTTCCTAGCTACAATTAGTTGTGAACCTGTTTTCTCTCCACAAACGGTACCAGACCCAGCTGAGTTTGTTCCTTTCTTTGCTGTTTGCCCCTACCGCGTTTAAGCTGTTGTACTTACCCAAGCCCTGAACCAAATACTAAAGCAGACCCAGAACCTCTCCGCTCTATTAGATCGAGATCTGACCTACAATACACTGCACTGCCACAATTCTGTCTGAATTAGTTTATACTGCCGCTTGCTTTTTCATACTTTTAAACGTCATTTTTCTATTTTCCCTTCATGACCGCATTGATTCGGCTTCTAATGTTTATAATAGAAAATTCCATTTGCTAACCCGTTGTTGTGATAAAATTGTAGCAAATGTCACAAAACCGTCCTTATGGAGCAACGGAAAAGTTGCAGCATAGAAAGCGGCCATTCAGCGCGTCACGTTCACGGCAGTTGGGAGAAAAGAAAACTACCCCATCTTCCAGCACCTGGTCGTTAGTCTAGCAGATCCAAAGAAAAACCGTCCAGACAGTTTGAAGGTTTCTGCAACAAGAAACCGAAGTAGTTAAACTCAGCAGCTCTAATATCATGTGCTGAGAGAGAAGCGGCGCTACTGTTTGGAGTCCAGCGACTCTTCTTTACAACTAGACAGTAACGTTCTTCAAGACTAATTCTGAAGAAGGCTCACCAACTGGAAACGGTAACTCTGTTTTTCTCTTAGTCCTCAGGTGCTGCCAGAACCACTAACTTTCTCCAGCTTTTGCTTTGTTTTTGTTTTACATTATCGGAGGTTTCAGCCTCGACCACCAGAACGGGTGGAACATTCTAGACCATGCCTCCACCTACCGTGAAACATTTTTCCTCACATCCCGCACTAATCTTTTTACTTTAGATCAATCCGACCCCGATTAATGAATGAATTCAAACCAGTAACGACCTGAGTTATTCTTAATCAAACTTCTTTTGAACCTCTTGGTTTCTGGTGTGATAAAACCTCTCCTTACTGCTACACCCCATGACACGCCCCCTCTGGGGGTTCACAATACGCATGCGAAAAACCCTGCGCGTGCGCACTTTGTGTCACGTCCTGACAATAAAAAACATGGCGGTCCCCAAATCGGCACAGTGAACGGGTCGGGCAGAGTGACGTCACCGGGTTTTTTTGTGGGTTGGGGACAAGATATGCAAATTTTACACATGCGCGCCGAGAGAGCTTCGGGGTGTTAACTCGACATCCTCTGCCCTAGCGTGATAATTCATTATTCTTTCGATGCCTATTCTCAGCCATGCAGGGAAAAGGGACGGCTCTGCGTCATATCCGTGTGCGGTCGGCGTGTTAGAGACGTAGATTTCCAGCGCCGTCGCCTGGGAGGGAAAGGCGGGGGGTAGGAGGTGATGACTTCTTCCCCCCCGCGACGTATGCGCTGCGTTCCCAGTTAGTTCCTCAGCCAGGCAGAGAGAGAGAGAGAGACAGACAGACGCTGGGCGGGAAGTGCCTGAGCTCGAGTCAGGGCCCCTTGCCCCATAGGAGCTGCGGCAGAGGCAGAGTGCCTACCAACTCTCCCACCCATCACCGGCGGAGGCAGAAAACAGCCGTCAGGCCAGTGTGGGAGGGAGTGTCCTCCGTCCATCACCATGACATCCCGAAGGTGGGTAAGCAGGGGTATAAGGGAAGAATGGGTGTATTGGCGAGGGGAGGCGGGTGGGAATGGTGTGGGTATTGGGCGGAGACTGAGGCTATGCCACAACAGGGGGAATCTGTGAAATATGGAACTCGCTGGGAAGTACTGACATTCAGTGATAACCTGGCCTGAACTTAAGGAAGCCTGAGGGAGGAGAGGGGAAGTTTCACAAATGGGCTCTAGCCAGTCACTGAACAAAAATACAGCGCTTGGAATATACAGCTAGGCACAAACATTGCTGTCAACCCCTCACTGACCTCTGCTACAGCTACCTGTACTTAAAAGTTGTTGGTCAAAGACTGATGTGCTGTGTTGACGATAGTGTTGATTTTGCGTATTCACCAATCGCGGATGAATGTGCAAACATAACAGTAATACTAAGGATAGGTGACTATATCCCAACAAGTAGGACGCTAGTAATGCTGATTTGGAAGCTTTTCGTCTGTACGATGCCTTAAGGTATATACACTATACGCTTGCCCCCAAGGGCAGAAAAGATTCTAATGTTGTTCTGATAACGGGAGATGTGAATGAGAGGGATCAGAGGTACAGTGTGAAAATACTGTGTTTTCTTTTATTCCAAAGATAACCATTCACTAAGGTTTGTGGAATAAGGTACTGCGCAGTCTCTCTCAAAGCTATGTTGTAAGGCAAGATTCATCATGTTGAGGGATTTGGATTTATGAAATAAATTTAATTTGGTCAGATTATTCTTAAACTGTGCCTCATGCAAGGAAATTAAATATTTAAAATTTAAATTAAATATTAAAACTAATATGCAAACTTCAGGGCTAAGGTAAGAAAAGGCAATGATTTTTAAATGTGAAATCTAAAAATGTGAAATTGAAGTTAAATTATTTTACCTAATCACACTGTACTTGGTCAAGGAGGGACAATTCATTTTGTCTCTTTTGTTCTGAAAACTGAAATGCCACCTTTTTTATAGAACACTGATTGGATCATTATGTGAAGGTGTTTGGCAAAGGACCTTCATGGATTGCAAGGAAGAGGAACGAGAATAGTTCTAGTTTAAACAGTGAGGTGTGAATGACATGTCTAAAGTTATTGTCAGAGATAAAGAAATTTGAGGTGAGGTATGATCAAGGTCTTAATGATAGCTAGACATAACTGATAATATGGAGTTTATGCTTGAATTTAGGACCAGAAGGCAAAACTAATAAATAATCAAGATGTTAGTGATACCCACACCTTTTAAAAGCTTTCTTGCCTCCTGTGTCTCATTTGGTCAATAGACATGCTGTGGACTCCAACTGAAAGCCATTCGTTCTTGAAACCCTGCCTAGATGAAGACTTAAATAGGCAGAATTATTGTGGATTAACTAAAGTTGAGAATAATTGTGCTGTCTACAAAAAATAACTTAACTTTAGGCCATGGGGTGTTACTTGCAGAGTGTAGCCTTCTGAGTAAAATTCTATTCCCTTCAACTGTTGGATCTTGCTTCCTTGGTTAGGGTATCAGGATAAAATGTCAGTGTTTTTACTTCTTGGAAATACTGACTGTGGTTGCATTGAACTGCCGCAGGAACTTCAGTAATGTCAAGCTTTAACAGTGCAATTCATGTGGAAGTGTGGGGTTGATTCAGCCTTTTTCAATTGCACATTTCTCTAAACATGGTACATAGCAGACGCACCAACATTTACTGAGATGTAGCATTGCTAGGCAGAGAAAAGGATCGGAATGAAAGGAAATGACACTGCATGTTGCACGCAGAAAAACATGACTGAGCGAGGGTCACATTCACATGTTACTGCAAAAGGACCAGCACGTAGCAGATTGGCCAAAGAGGGTGAGAACACCTAAAAGGTAATGCTTTTGTGCTGTTATAGAGATAACGACAGCACTGAGCAGGAAGAGTTGCCTAACAACTGTGTAGAAACAACAACTACTGATTTTTGTAAAGTGCTTTGAATGTAGTAAAATGTCCCATGCTGTTCGCATAAATTTGACACCATGCAGTATAGGAGATATTGGGGTAAGTGACCAAAACCTTTGTCAAAGAGATCATAAGGAAGCAGAAATATAGTGAAATGGGGTCTTTAGCTACTGAAATTATGATCATCAGTAGTGGCTTGATTAAAATCAGGAATGCTCAAGAAGCTGAAATCTGAGGATTGCAATTAGTCAAAAAGTTGTAGTGCTGGGGAAGATTACAAATCTTCTAATTTATAAATCAGAGGCAAGACCATGGAGGGATTTGAAAACAATTAAAATTTTAAACAGGGGCCATTGTATTTCAGTTAGTGGGAAGGTGATGATTGAACTGGATTTGGTGCAAGTTAGGACGTCAGCCGTCGAGTTTAGAATTCCTTGAGTTTACAGAATGTGGGAAGCCAGCTAATGATCTGTCGAAATACCTTTTATAGTAATAAAGGTATCGTTGGGAGATTCTACAGCAGATGAACTGAGGCAGCAGTAGAGCTAGGTGATGTCTTGGAATGCAAATGAGTGATATTAGTGATGACGCGGTTCTATGGTCCAAAGCACATCTTGGAGTCAAATATAACACCATGGTTGCAAACATTTTGGTTTAGGAGTACTATGCATAGTTTTGGCCTTACTTGAGGTGGGATGGAGTTGCATTGAACACAGTTCAGAGGAGGTTCACTAGATTGATCCTAGAGATGAGGGGTTTGTCATATGAAAGAGAGATTGAGCGGGTGAGACCTGTGCTTTCTGGATTTTTAAAGAAATGAGAGGAAATCTCATTGAGGTATAATAGATGCTAAAGGGGATTGTCAAAGTGGACGTAGAGAGGATCTTTTCTCTCAGGCAATTTATAATGAGAAGTCACAGGTTTAGGATAAGGAATGACAAACTTAAGACAGATGACAAATTACTTTCGAGTTGTGAATCGATGTATGGTGGATGCTGGGACATTGAGTAAATTTGAGGAGATAAACAGGTTTTTAATTGGTTATTTGTTGAAGGGATTTGGAGAGTAGGCAAGGAAGTGGACTTAAAACTAAAATGAGATCAGCTGTGATGATATTAAATGGTGGAGGAGGCTCAAAGGGCTGAATTGCCTATTCCTATTCCTAGTTCTGATGGTTGCCAGGGTCAAGGATGGTATCAGTGGCTTGGACGTGACTTTGGCATTTCCAGTATTTAATTGGAGAAAATTTCTCCTCATCCAATACTGCATGGTTGGCAGCTATTTGGACAATGTTGAGACGTTTGATAGTTGAAAGAGACTTTGGGAAAGAACTATGGAAGGCAAGTTATTAGGTGGTAATGTCATTGAAAGTAATCTGGAGCTTCAAACTAACGCTCTGAGGGTATGGGTTCAAGTCCCACCATTGTCATATGATGAAATTTTGATTTATAAAATTATAAAATCTGTAATAACAAAAAGCTAGTCTAATATTGCCACAGCCAATTGTTCTAAAAACCCATTTCCAAAGGAAATCTGCCATCGTCATCTGGGCTGGCCTACATGTGACTCCAGACCCATGGCAATGTGGTTGACTTTGGGCAATTAGGGATGAACAATAAATGCTGGCCTAGCGAGTGACCTCACATCCCATGAGATTTTTAAAACTGGGTGTCACTCATTATTGTGCATTTGAAAACCAGTGTTATGTTTTCAGATGATGTTACTGAGAGGTAGCAGGCTGATGAGAAATAGGAAGGACCCAAAGAGAGAGCGTTGGTGGAATAACAAAGGAAATGGTGTTGAGGATAGGGTTGCAGGTAATTCTCTGGCTATAACTAGATAAGAGTGCAGTCTCACCCAACTGAAGACAGAGAGGTGGTGTTGGAGGAGGAGGATTATGGTCGCGTTTTCAAAGGCTGTGAAAAGGTTAAGAAGAGGTAGTTTACCTCTATCATACACACACTAGATGTCATTTGTGACTTTGGGAGTTGTTGTTTTGGTCTTGTGGCAGAAGTGGAAAGTTAATTGGAAGCATTCAAACATGGAGCATCAGGAAAGATGGACACATTTAGGAAGTGACAGCAGGTTCAATGACTTTAGAAAGGAAAGGGAGCTTGGAGATGGGACGGTAGTTTAGAAAGTCAGAAGGGTTGAGGGATTTTTGAGGAGGACAGTACCTGAGGGGAGTGAACTTTTTGAGAATATCAGTTAAACTGGGGAAAGGAATTTTGGTAGCCATCAGTTTAGAGAGATTAAGGTTGATGGTGTTGTATGATCCTCATGGACAAATGAGCTCAGAGTGGAGGTGTGAAAGAACCTAGATAATGTCAGTTCATGGCTTAGGAAGAAGTCACCTTTGGGAAAGTTTGATCCGCTAAAACTAAGCGAAGGAAGCAGCTGATGACTAGATAGCCCCAGTGTTGGTGACACAGATTTTCATGATCTCTGTATACTAACTGGAAAGTGAGGGTGGGTGAGATTGATTTATGAGGACATTTTGCAGTAGAGTAAAGAAGCCAGAGTATCCTGGTGTTGCAGGTAATCCTGGAATGATAAACAGTTTGAGCAGAACCTGTAGCCCTTTATAGTCCAGCAAATTTGGCAACGTCAGCCATATCTGTTCAAGTCTCTGACCCTTGAACTTAAAGGGGCAGAGGTCAGGGCTGTGCTCGGGAAATGGTCATGGTGAGAGTCATAGTTTTAATGGGGTGAAGGTGTGGTGAGCAAATTTCTCACTGCAGAAGTAGAACAGTAAAGGGAAGGTCAAATGTAATTAGGATAAAGAGACAGGTAACAACACCGTTTAACAAATTATACTTGCTCCAATGTGTAAATGTTAGAAATGATATTTGTACTGTCAGTAAGAGTGCATAAATAGATGTGGTCATGTAGGTGACTATGAGGAGAGTACATAAGCAAGCTGAGCAGCAATGATGCTAAAGTTGTTTCAGAGATAGTAGGAACCGTTTCTGAAGAAGGGTCTAGGCCCTTCCTGCTCCTCTGATGCTGCTTGGCCTGCTGTGTTCATCCAGCTCTACACCTTGTTATCAATGATGCTAAAGTGGCTAGTTTTCATGACTGTGATATTCACATATTCTTTCTGCAATTTAAAGAGAGGGAGCAATACATTAAATACCTCCAGGAGAAATGACAAATGGCAATGACATTTGCATTGTTCCAGATTCAAGCTTCTTTATCCAGGGATATTGAGGCCAGTTTTATCTCCAATAATGCAGCTAAGATTGTACTAAGATTCTAAGGTTCTCTGTGCTGACAACAATCAAATCTAGGACCAATGTGGATAAATTTACTGGGTTATTGAAGCTCTTTCTAAAATTTTCATTTCTGCAGCTCTTAAACCATCATAAACTGGTGCTTAATGTGGGAAATGGTTTGAATGAGGCATGATGTGTGAATTTTTAAACATTCTGAAAGCTGGGTTAGTTTGAATCCACGCAGTTTATTGAATCTAAACTACGATTGTAGCTATAGCGAGCACAATAAAAAGATTAATTCCTCAAGCAAGATTAAAGATCATTTGTTTTCCTTTCAAAATGAATTGTGTATCTGTTGAATTTTTTGTGTGTGAAAGGATAACCAAACAGCCAGTTGGAAAAATGTGATTGAAGATGTTTATAGCAATGTACAAGATCTATTTGGGGAAATGTAATCAGTCAAGGCATAGTGCTTGTGGTGTCAGATAATCTCTTGATGCTGTTTTCACTGGATTATCTGTTTAATGTAAAACCTGTCTGGGGGAGCGAACAAATGCTAGTGTATCTGAAATGTTCTTCGGTTACTAGCTTGATTGGAGCCAGCTGTATAGTGCAACATGTTTGAAAAGACAGAAATTATTTCCAAATGTGCTTTTCTTGTTTTCCCAGGTGGTTTCACCCCAACATCACTGGAGTGGAGGCAGAGAACTTGTTGCTGACTAGAGGAGTTGACGGGAGTTTCTTGGCTCGACCGAGTAAGAGTAATCCTGGTGACTTCACGCTTTCAGTGAGGTAAGAGTGAGGCTAATAGCGTACAAAAACCAATTCATTCCACAGTGGTAGGGTAGCTCCGATGATACATAAACTTGACCGTGCTGTATCAGTGATTATAGTCATACAGCATAGAAACAGACCTTTTTAGTCCAACTCGTCCATGCCAAACAGACTCCCCAATCTGATCTAGTCCCATCTTCCAACATTTGGCCCATATCGCTGTAAACCCTTCCTATTCATATACCCATCCAGATGCCTTTTAAATGTTGTAATTGTGCCCGCCTCCACAACTTACTCTGCCAGCTTGCTCCACACATTCACCACCCTCTGTGCGTGAAAGAGTTGCCTCTCGGGTCCTTTTTTAAATCTTTTCTCCCCTCATCTTAAACCTATGCCCTCTAGTTTTGGACTCCCCTACCCTAGGTTAAAAGAAAGACCTTGGCTATTCACCCTACGGTGTAAGTTGTCAGAATATTTTAAAATACTGATTGCACAGAAAGAAGGTTTTCATCTCATCAACTAGTATTTGAATCAAATTCTGGTATTTACCCAGGTGCAAAATAGAGCTCTGAAGCTCTGCCCTAAAGGAGGTTGTGGGGGGTGGGGGGGCCAGGAGGAGGAGAGAGGATATGAGGTTTGGGGAGAGGGAGAGGGAAAAGAAGGAGCAGGAAGAGAGGAATGCAAGTTGTTGCACTGCTCGTTGGTAAAGGTCAGTGATGGTGATGCTGGTCTGGATGTGCATGTATTGCCTAAAATGAAAGCAAGAAATGCTAAGAATGGTGTCAGACTAGTAGCAGCTGGTTTTGGTCATCTAAGGGCATATGGTTAGACTAGAGCAGTAGTTCAGGACCAGCAACTTGGAAGTCAAGAACTTATATTTCTTTAGATTAAATTCAATACATGAGGTTATTTGTAACTAATGCCAAGAAAAGCAGCAGTGAAAATTGTTGAACTAATATGCCTCAGTGTTTGGTGGAGTGGGGATGGTGTTAGAAAAGACAGACTATTGGCAGAAAACTTTCCACCTATGCATGGTCTGTCCTTCGTTTGACTCAGGTCTACGTTATTCATAAAGTTCCCGTCTCTGGGTTAGCAACTCTCTCTGTTCTTTAAGCAAACTCCAAACCAAGTGAGGGTGAGGCTGTAATTTTGGTTGATTTTATACATTTGATAGCCTGTTAACACAGCTGGAGCTATACTTCAAAATAGGGAACTTTGCCTCTTGACATCCCTAAAATTTATTCTGTGTTTGCATTTCTACAATCATTGCAGTTCCTAAAGTGAAGCCATTGCTATTATGTTAAGAACAATGACAGCCAACCTATACATAGAAAGATCCTATAGATATGAATATGTATTGAGTCAATGTTTAGTCACGTCATTTGAGAATGAACGTCGGTCAGGACACAGGAAGAATTCCCCTGCTTTTCATTTAGTTCTGTGGCATTCTTGGCATCCATTTAAACAGATAAAATCTTGGTTTAGTATCTCATCCAGAAGACAGCATTTCCAAGTATATAGAATCCCTCAGTACAGTTAAAGTGCTAAAAGTATGTGTAAACATCAGATGAAAGTGTATCATTGTGTTTAAGCCAACAGTGACTTGGGGAAGGATTCTGCAATACTCTTGTTCAACAGTAACGTTTATTTCTAAATGTATTCTCGTACAAGGACCTGTACCATCAATTCATATTTTTGCATCTGACTTGTTTCGCTTCAGATCACCAACACCGCCACCCCCACAATTTGCACAGCTTATTAATACTTTCCCAAGGCTGGTGGCCTTTTCTTGATTGTGGCTTTGTCAAGAAGCAACTTGCCTAAAGAGACCTTTCTTTACTCTCTTTTTTGATAATAAGGCTCCTTTACGGTAGAGTGCAGTTTTGCACTTGATCTCCAGCTGAAGGCTGACCAGCTTAATTTGCTTCCCTAGCCCAGAGGACAGGCCATTTATTCACTCTGTTGAAATGAGATGAATTGCACAGTGTCCTGCTGATGACTTATTCTTACACAGATCCTCCAAATTGGCACACCCATGTTCACTTCCTCCCTAGGCTTACAAATGAATTAGGTGCAGGAATAGGCCACTCAGCCTTTGACCCTGCTCAGTCTTTCAACAAGATTGTGGTTGATCTAGTTTTAACCTCAACTTTGTATTTCTACCTACCTCGACAACCGTTTGCTGCTTTGCTTATTTAGGATCTATCTACTTCTGCCTGAAAATCCTCCACCACCTTTCAAGGAAAAGAGTGCCAAGAGAGCCCTCCATGACCAAAAAAAAGCCCTTATCTCTGTCTTAAATCAGCAACTCCTTGGTTTTTAAACAGTGACCCTTCGATCTAAATTCTCCCACCAAACAAAGCATTCAATCAAAGTTCTTCATCTTCTAAACTCCAGCTGATACAAGTGAATCCTGAATAACCTTTCCTCACGGACCAACCCGTCCATTCCAGATACTGGTCCCGTACATGTTCTTTGACTTGTCTCCACTGCATTTATATCCTTTGTTGCATAGAGGGCAATACTATACGTAGTACTCCAGATGTGATCTCACCAATTCCCTGTATACCTGAAGCATTACCTTGCTAAATTTGTGTTCGATTCCACCAACAACAAACAATTACATTCTGGATATTTTATAATCAACCTGATCGGCGATATTGTTACACACTTCTAGAGCATGTGGGGTGTGAGCCCAGGCCTCGTAGTTAGGAGGTACAGACACTACCACTGCACCACATAGCTCTTTTAACATTTGCACCCTGTCAGCTTTCCCAATTACATGTTGCACCGGCATTCTAACCCTTTGCAATTCATGCACTTGGATAGCAGGATCCGACTGCATTTTAGAAGAGAAAGGTTTAAAAGGCACCTGAGGGGCAACATTTTCACACAAAGTAGTTCGTATGTGGAATCAACTGCCAAAGGAAGTGGTAGATGCAAGTACAGTTAGAACATTCCAAAGACATTTGGACAGGCACGTGAATTGGAAAGGTTTAAAGAAATATGGGCCAAATGCAGGTAAATGGAATTAGTTTAGTTTGGGAAACTTGGTCAGCATGGACGAGTAAAGGGTCTTTTCCATGCTGTTATGACTCAATGACCCTGAGCTCTGCAATCTCTCACCATTGAGATAACGTACATTTTTTTATTATTCCTGCCAGTATTGACAATTTTCCCACTTTTCCACATTATTCTCCATTTGTTCGATATTTATTTATTTATTTATCTATCTATCTACCTAACCTATTCATCCTTTTGTAGTTTCCTTGTGTCCTCTTCACAATTTACTTTCCCACCTCCTTTTGTGTTATCAAATTAACACATGCCTTTGGTACCCTTTAAGCAAAAACTTCATACACGTTATGAAGGATTGAAACCCCAGCACTGACTCCTGTGGTACGCCATAATAAAGGCAGAATTGGACCTCGGAGAATAGAGAGCAGCAAGTTCGAAGTGAGACTGATTAAAGTGGGTGAGGGGAGCAGAGAAAGTAAAGTAGTCAATGTCACATCAGGTCTAAGAGATAATACGTTGGCATGGATAGAGAATTTAGCTAATAGCAGGAAACGGAGTGGGGTGAGGGGGTTCATTTTCAAGTTGGCAACCTGTAACTACTGAAGTGCCCATAGGGATTAGTGCTGGGACCACAACTGTTAACAATATATATTAATGACTTGGAGGAAGGAAACAAATGTACTGTAGCCAGATTTGCAGACAGCACAAAAATATGCGGAAAGGCAAGTTGTGCGAGGGACACGGTTTAGAGAGCTATTGATTTAAGGGACAAAAAGTTGACAAATGAAATATGTGAGAAAATACAAAATTGTTCATTTTGGAAGGGAGAGCAAAAGAACAGTATTGTTTAAGGTGCAGTTTCCATAGTGTAGTGGTTATCACGTTCGCCTCACACGCGAAAGGTCCCCAGTTCGATCCTGGGTGGGAACATTATTGCCTCGATTTCTGTCTTTGTTTAAATTGTGTTGCAGCTTTCTGCAGTTTTCCTCAAAGAGACTTGAATATACTTTCAAGTGAAATACAGAAATCTAATACAAGTGCAGGTAACCAAGAAGGTTGGAATGTTGGCCCTTAAATCAAAGGGGTTGGAGTGTAAGAGTAGAGAAGCTTTACTGCGTACAAGGTGCTGGTGAGACCACACCTGGAGTACTGTGAGCAGTTTTGATCCCCATATTTAAGAAAAGGTATTATTTCATTGAAGACAGTCCAGAGAAGGTTCGCTTTAAGTAGCCGCTTTAATTATTTGCTGCACCTGTGTACTAACTTTATCACTTATGCACACGAGTATCCATATGAATGATTTTATTGTCAGTAACTAGCGAGGTATAGTGAAAACTGTTCTGTTGCCACTCCCTGGCACCATGTTGAGGTACAAAAAAAAGTACTTAGAGTTAATCTTCAGCCGCGGTCCCAACATGGCCCCAGGATATGTGCAGGTTCTCTGCAAAGTCCCTGATCTGCAGTCAGGAGTCCCCATACTGCCATCGCTGAATCTAATGCCTCACCGCCAATTCCAGGAGTCCACACATCGGGCCTACAAAGCCAGAGGCCACACTCCAGTCACTGCTAATGCCGCTCTTGCCTTCCCATGATGTCAAGAAGAACAGCCGGCCTGGAGCAGATGGATATACCATGCCGACGCCAACATCTTGAATAGCTGGGCCTGCTGTCCCCTCCCCATGCCGCCACATGTTTGGGAGGCTGGGCTTGCTGTCGTCTTACTGAAGGTACTGGTAAAGGCCTTCAGAGAGAATAAAGACTCAGAAAAAGAGCAAAAGAAAACAATACAGAATAAGCAGATGGAGGCAGATGAGCCCGGACCAGAATCTCGGACACAGTGCTGCTATTCTGCTGCCATCTTGGATATATCCCCTCGGACTGCATTTTTTGAGTCTCTGTCCATTTTAAATCCTCTTCCTTTTTGATTCTTGCTACCAAAGCGCATGACCTCATACTTTCCTACATCTGAAATCTGAAGCACAAAAGTGTTAACGTCCTAGTTCAGGATTCTCTTAAGGTTAAAGTGCAAATTCAGTTGGCAGTAAAGAAGACAAGTGCAATGTTAACATTCGTTTTCAAGAGGGCTGGATTACAAGAGCAGACAAGTACTGCTAAGTACTTTATAACTTAGAAACTCTGAGACCATATTTGGAATATTGAGCAATTTTGGGCCCCATACCTCCGGAAGGATGTGCTGGTCTTGGAGACAAGCAGGGAAATTTGTCTCTCTGGGATTGTAAGAATGATCCTGGGAATGAAGGACTTGTCATATGAGGATCTAGGTTAGTACTTGATGGGCCAAGACACCTAATTCTGCTCCTATAATCTTATGCTCTCTTATTAAACTTCATTTGCCAAATTTTTGCCAGCTTGCTTAATCTATCAACACCAGATTCTTTATCACAATGTACCCTCCCACATGTTTCTGTATCATCAGTAAGTTTGAATACGTTATAATATTTATTTAGGGAAGAGTTCTGGAGCCCAAAGCCAGAAAGCTGAAAACATGGATGCCAGTAGGGGACTGATTAAAATTGGGGATGTGCAAAAGACTGGAAATATAAGAACCAATAAATTTGGGAGATCTAGAGCTGGGGAAAATGTTAAGAGCAAGGAAGGGCAAAGCCGAGGGGGTTTTGAAAACGTTCGATGCTGTGGGGAAAGGGGGAGAAGTAAGTTTGTTTAAATAATACGGTTGTGGTATGCATTAATCCATATGTTTTGATCTCTTAGGCGAAATGGGGCAGTAACGCACATTAAAATTCAGAATACAGGTGATTACTATGATTTGTATGGAGGAGAGAAGTTTGCTACACTGGCTGAGCTGGTGCAGTACTACATGGAGCACCATGGACAACTCAAGGAGAAAAATGGCGATGTCATTGAACTGAAATACCCACTAAACTGTGCTGATCCTACCTCTGAGAGGTAAGACAAGCTTTGCGCTGAACCCATTGTGAAAGTGATTCTGTTGACCATTATTGATCCATCATAGGGATGATTGGAGTTTGGGACCAAACTTGTTTCAGGCTGGACTTATTTGAATCCTCCTGTCACTCATTATAAAATCATCAATTTCCCTCATTTTCTATTCTGTTTCTGTTTCTGTTTCTGTTATAAGGGAGTGAATTATACTTTGTCAGTAACTGTTTTAAGCCAAAAATAGTGCCTGCACAAAGTGGGTAGTTATTTCCGGAGAAGATATTTTTACACCATTTCTTCATTACTTTTACTTTCATAAACTAGAATGATTCTAGAAAAATGAAAGAAACATCATATTCACTTCAGGGTACAGTTAGTATATTATTGTATCTAAATGTGAAAAACAATGCTTTTACTTCACCCTTTTAATTTCTCTGTTGAGAGTGCAGTGGTATAGCAGTTATGCTGTTGATCTGTTAATCCAGATTTGACCATTGTATAGAGAACAAAGAAAATTACAGCGCAGGAACAGGCCCTTCGGCCCTCCAAGCCTGTGCCGATCCAGGTCCTCTATCTAAACCTGTCACCTATTTTCCAAGGATCTGTATCCCTCTGCTCCCTGCCCACTCATGTATCTGTCTAGATACATCATAAATCACGCCATCGTGCCTGCTTCTACCACCTCCGCTGGCAATGCATTCCAGGCACCCACCACACTCTGCATAAAGAACTTTCCACGCATATCTCCCTTAAACTTTTCCCCTCTCACCTTGAAATCGTGACCCCTAGTAATTAAGTCCCCCACTCTGGGGAAAAAGCTTCTTGCTGTCTACCCTGTCTGTACCTCATGATTTTATAGATCTCAGTCAGGTCCCCCGTCAACGTCAGTCTTTCTAATGTAAATAATCCTAATCTACTCAACCTCTCTTCATAGCTAGTGCCCTCCATACCAGGCAACATCCTGGTGAACCTCCTCTGCACCCTCTCCAAAGCATCTACATCCTTTTGGTAATGTGGCGAGCAGAACTGTTCTAATTTAAGAATGTAAATTTATTTTGTTTAAACCTGGAATAAAAGGCTGGTATCAGTAAAAGTGACCCGAAATTATTTAGTTGCTATTAAAAACATAAGGTTGTTTGTTAATATTCTTTCGAAAAGGAAACCTGACTCTACCTAAAGGTAGTGCTTGTTTACTTTTGTTTTATATGTAAGTCTCTTGAACTTGACTGCCCTGTTAATGGTCTGGTTTGCTAGTGAGCCCCTAATTTGTCCATGTACGACCAGAGGTGGGTGCTAAATGCAGCTCACAAATACATGAAAAATAAAATGTTGCTGCACTAAATACATGAACTGGCACTGTTGGTCATTGGGATCAGACTGTACAGACTTTGGGATAATATCCCATATGTAACAATTTTGAGTATTAGGAGATTAGGATTGTTACACATCCCTGTAAAGGAGTCTGTACTCTCAACAGCATGGCTGTGATGTCTGCCAAAATCAGGAATGTGCAGTGTGGGAATTGTACTGCATACTAGCCCACAGAGGTTGCTGGAAGTTCAGCTAAACATGTGATGCTGTCTGTTTCTTCAAAGCAAAGGATAAACCGTACACGTTTTCTCCCCACCCAGGGTTAAGATCGAGAATGAGTGTGTGAGGAAATGTTGCCTTTCCATCTCGTCCACCATCAAGTGCTCCTAGTTTAAGCGTAATATAATTAATGACAGATAAAGTGCTCTGCACAATAATTCATCTTAAACTATTAATTGCCAGAAATGAAGTCTACTCTTAAGTATGGCAGTCCCAATTTTCACCCCAACCATCTTTAAGTCTTCCATGGCAACATTTATGGTTTGGGTTGCATAGTGTTGAATCTATCCAGAGCGTAATTGTAATGAGGCTAGCACATAGACTTTTAACCGTTAGTTCTCAGCTGGGCTCATATACAGATCAGAGATGAGAAGGAAGGGAAGATTAACACGTGTCTTTATATGGTTTATTTCAGAGCCAACAAAATGCCTTTGAATTTGGCCTATTCTGTATTTTCCTGCATTAAAATAGGCAAATTGTGCTCAATGTTGTCCCTTGAGCAACATTCAAATAACTCACCAGATAATTTGTTGCTGGTGGCATTGACTAGCACACTGAGAACTCGCTTGTTCGTCTTCAAATGGTGTTATGGATTTCTTGAGCTCAGCAAGAATGTGTGGTGCCTCAGTTTAAAATCTCACCTGAAGGTCAGGGACTGCATGGGATTCATTTCACCCCCTCCACCCCCACTGTGGTTGGTATTGGGAACATTACTTTTTTATATCAATAACTTAAACTTGACCAACAGAGTATAATTTTGAAGTTTGCCAAACTTTATTATTTGCAATGTAAGTTTGTGGATGACACCAAAATCTGTGGTATAGTGGACTGAGATAACCTCCTTCAAAGATTACAAAGAGATCTTGATCTATTGAGCCAATGGGCTGAGGAGTGGCAGATGGAGTTTAATTTAAATAAATGCAAGGTGTTGCATTTTGGTAAGGCAAACCAGGGCAGGACTTGCGCAATTAATGTTCGGGCTCTGAGGAGTGTTGTTGAACAGAGGGACTTAGGGTTGCAGGTTCATAATTGCTTGAAGTGGAGTGGCAGGTAGACAGGGTGGTGAAGAAGGCGTTTGGCATGCTTGTCTTCATTAGTCAGAGCATTCAGTATAGGAATTGGAACATCACGTTGCAGCTGTACAAGACATTGGTGAGGCCTTTTTTAGAATACTGTGTTCAGTTTTGGTTGCCCTCCTATAGGAAGGATACAGAAAAAATTTACAAGGATGTTGCCGGGACTAAAGGTTTGAGTCATGGGGAGAGGCTGAATAGGCTGGGACACTTTTCCCTGGAGCATCAGAGGCTGAGGGATGACCATATAAAGGTTTTTAAAATCTTGAGGGGCATGGATAGGGTGAATAGCTAAGGTATCTTTCTAAGTGTAGGGAGGCTCAAAACTAGGGGGCATAGGTTTGAGCTGAGGGGTTATAATTTTGAAGTAAATGGCAAGAGAATTAATGGGGAAATGAGAAATTTCTTCAGTTAAGATTTGTACATAGTTCCTGCAAGTGCAGTTAAGTCACATTTTTGAAGTTTTAAAATGCATTTCAATACATGTACGGGTACTTGAACCAATTTGCAGGGAAGAAGCTAGAGCGTAAAACTTAATTGCGCAGTTCATTTGATGAACAGTACAAGCAAGATGGGCCAAATGGTGACCATGGTATGCCATAAGATTCGATGACAATGTGTGGGCAGTGCAGCACAGAAATGCAGCTTGGGTGATGTGCTTGGTTCTTTGGGTCGAATTCTTGACTCAACTCAAAGAGGTACTGCTGAGCCAGAGCTGAATGTGGGGTACCAAATTCGTACTGTAGCCTCCTGGCCGTTCCTCTTTTATTTTAATTCTCTTCTCTCTCATTCCCCAATGCCCTCTTTGGGTAATAAAGGTGATTATTTTATTTTATTTATTTATTTTTTCTCATGTTGTTATGATTTAGTGCAGCGTATCATAACTTAGCTGGGCAAACCTTTTTCCTGTGACATTTATCAATGCTATTCTGACTTAGTTACCTTGAAATATCATGAATGACAGTGTTTGGGTTTAGCATCTTCATGCACCTGATAGAACTATAGAATGCCCTTTTATGAAAAATTAATTTCAGATACTAAATCTTTCCAATTAAGTATCAAATATGATGTATTTTGAACTTGGAGAAATTGACTCTTGAAATTCCTTTGATACCTAGTTTTAATTATTGCTGAGACTTGAGCTTGTCACATTTATGTGTTGCTCAAACTGCTTTGGGTGGGCTAACTCTCCTATTTTTGTGCAAGGTGGTTCCATGGACACCTCTCAGGAAAAGAGGCAGAGAAGCTGCTGACAGAAAAAGGAAAACCAGGAAGTTTCCTTGTGCGAGAGAGCCAAAGCCATCCAGGAGATTTTGTTCTGTCTGTGAGGACTGGCGATGATAAAGGAGATAGCAGTGAGGGAAAGCCAAAGGTCACTCATGTAATGATCCGATGCCAGGTTAGTGAGATTATTTCACATAACAATGTTCAAACATAAAATTTTTACTTGCGATACTAACCTGTTTATCCGTTATGCAAAGTCTCCTTTAATTTCAGTGGGCTCTTGAACAATTGCACTCTTTGCTCATGGTCATTAATGTTGTTTGAGGTTGATAGCTGCTGACAAAGACTGTAGTAATCTCTCACTTAAAAGATTCACTTTGAGACTGCCCATACTGAGAAAGTGGACTATAAGTTCAGCATCTAGCAAATACTTTATCAGATTTGATACGTAATTTCATTTTCGGTGAATGGATAAGAGTAACGAAACTTCAGAGAACAGATCTGTGCTGTCTGATGGAATTTCTGAAGCACCCAGCCACAAATCTTTGTCAGCACTTGTAGAATTCCACTAGTAAAATTGTTTGGCTTTAATTGTATATTATAATGGAGCAGGGGAGGAATTAGCAGCTAGGATTCCCAATGAAGAGGCTTGAATAATATGTAGTATTTGCATTTGTAGCACTTTCCCTCATGCAATCAGGATGTCTCATGAAATCTGGGGCATGTGTACATTGTCTAAGATGTGTGATTGCACACCTGAATATAATGTAACTGCATATAACTAATATATCATTCAATCAGATATTGATTTCAGACTATGCTTTTATATACATTTCAAGAGTTTAAACTTGGTTAAACAGGACATAATTTCAAAGTTGCAAAGTGCAGAAATATGATAGAGATGAACAGCTACAGATTTTAGGGGGACGTACCTTTGGTGAGATGGCCAGACAGATGACAGATGAGATTTAACACAAAACTTATAAGTTATTAATTTTGTAAATAGATGACAGACTTTGAGCTGAATGGTACAATTTTAAAGGGAGTGCAGGAACGGTGCAAATACACCATCCAGCTCTCTCTCATTTGAATGTGGCAGTTTGAGAATACTGAAATAAAACAAAGTGCTAAGTCCTGGCATCATTTGTGGACAGAGAAACAGAACTAATGTTAGAGTCCAAAATGACTGCTTGCAGCCAAGTTTGGGATTTGAATAAACATTAACTCTGTTCCTCTCTCTACAGATGCTACCAGACTTGCTAAGATTTATCTCAATATTTTGTTTTTATTTCAGACCACCAGCATCAGAATATTTTGCTTTTATTTAAATTGAGAAGACTGTAAAGGCTATTGGATTTTCTTTGAGATGAACAGAGAACACAAGCAAGGAAGTTATGAAACAGTGGTTAGACCTCAGCCAGAGTATCAAGTTTCATTCTGGATAGTACGCCTTTTTAATAAGGATGCCAAGGCCTTGAAGGTGAAGGGAGATTTAACCAAATAATATCAAGGATGAGAGACTGAGTATTTGTTTTCCTTTATAGCTGAGAAGATTAAGAAGAAATTTGGCAGTTTGTTCAAAAGCATGAAGGGTTTTGGTTGATAAATCAGGAGAATCTATTTCCAGAAGAGTCAATGATGTGAATTTAAGGTGATGGAAAAAAGAATCAAAAGTGATATTAGGAACTTATTGTGACATAGCAAGTTGAAACGTACTGTCTGGAAGAACAGTGAAAGCAAATTCAATTGTAACATTCAGAAGGGAATCGAATAAGTACTTGTGGAGGGGAAAAAAATGTAGGGCATTGAGGGAAAAGCAAAGAAATTAGGACAAAAGAAGTAGCCGCATCGAAGAACTGGCACAGGCACCATGGATCAAATGACTGCCTCTTGTGCTGTCTCATCCTATGACTTGATGCTACAAGGTACAATGACTTTGTTAACATTCTTGAGAACCTAACAGAACACTTTTAACACTATTCTTTTATCAGGTGCAGATCCAGCAGACTTTGTAGGTCCAAAACAACCTTTTTTTTAAAAAAAAAGAGAGCTAGCCATTCCCATGGAACATAAAAGTGCCCAGGGATGTTTAGGTTAGGTGGGTTAGACATGGGAAATCAGGGGTAAGAGAATGAGTCTGGGTTCGATGCTCTTCAGAGGGGCGGTGTGGACTTGTTGGGCTGAATGGCCTGTTTCCACACTGTAGGGATTCTATGATTCTATGATAAAAGTGCCTGAGTTCTGCTATAGTCGCCTGAATTTCCTTGAGGAAAGAAAATTAAACAGACAACGAAAATTAGCAGCTAAGGACCTCATCTGTGTTCTAGATTATACCCCTGGAGATCCAGTTTTTCTTTTAACTGGTCGAACATTTTTAAAATGGAGGTACCCAACACCGCGCTCTCATCAAGATTGGTGTATTTTGTCTTCATTACCCTTGGCTCAAAAGCGTACATCTATGCTTGCTGTATTTCATCTACCAATGTGCATTCTGTAGATGCTTTAAGTTGATAATTATACAGATACGCTGTCTATTGTTATGTAGGTTTGCTGTATCAATATGATTACAATTTACGAGGGACTCTCAATGTTACAGTGTTGAGGATGCAGTTGTTCCTCACATTTGATAACTTGGGTGTAAACTCCAGATGCAAAGTGACACTGCATTAATGAGTGCAAGACAGACCTGAATCTTGCTTGTTAGCATTATCCTTTTCAGGCCGACTGTCTGTTGAAGCCTAGTGTTATCCAGCTGCTCAATGGCATATTCACAAAATATATTGATATTTAGTGCTTGGATTATTGCCAATACAGCAGGCAAGCAAATTTGCTAGTTTAACTCTCAGCATTTATTGTTTATCTGTGCAACAGCACTTTCCTTAAGGACATGATCTGACTGATGAAGTGGGCTTTGCATGAAATGCACGTGCCCCCAGGTGTATTGTCTGATGTAAAATACCTATTCTGCTTGTATCCATTGTAATACACTTGGCTGTCTGCTCCCCAACCCATTCTACAACAAACTCCAGGCTACTAAATTCAAGACATTCTGCATGATTTGACCCGTACAAGTGTGTATTTTAAGTTATGAATAACACCATCACGGTTTAATGCGAAAGATCTTCAGAACATCTCCTCATAACTATTCTGTTTTGATATTGTTATTAGTCAATGCTTGGAAATACTGACCTCAGGATTAAAATTCAGGTAATTAACCAAGAGCAAAGCTTGAAGTGAGAGATGTTCCATAAGTATATTTTAATTTTAAAGATAAAGAGAGCAGTCTTGCGTGTCCTGATCAAAGAAAACATCTTCAAATGAAAGGGGTCTGGGAACTGACTATGCCATTTGGGTTTATTGTACATATACCAGGCTGAACCCTAACCAATGTGTGTTCCAAGTGATGTGCCTCTTTATTTGCTGTGTCCAGTTCAACACCAGTCTTAAGCCCATCCAGGCAGATTGATTAAATGCAGCACCAAATGTTTATTCTCTCTCCATCCAGGATGGGAAATATGATGTTGGTGGAGGGGAGAAGTTTGATTCCTTGACAGACCTGGTGGAGCACTACAAAAAGAACCCTATGGTGGAAACCCTGGGCACTGTCTTGCAGCTCAAGCAGGTAATAAGGCATCCCAAGCTGCTGTGATTTGAAAGGAAAGCAATATCACACTGAGAAACAATGTCAATTTATGAACCTGTTGTTTTTCTGTGTTTTGTGTTCTGCTCAGTTTTGCAATGCTGTAGTGTTGGCACTAGGGGGCACCAATTGTCTGTAATAATCTTGCTTCAGAAATCCCGGACCACTAGGTTATAGTCCAACAGGTTTATTTGAAAACACTAACACCTGAAGGAGTGAGGCTGCGAAAGCTCGTGTTTTCAAATGAACTGTTGGACTATAACCTGGTGTTGCGTGATTTTTCTGACCTTGTCCACCCCATTCCAATACCAGCACCTGCACATCTTGCTTCAACATTAAAGACTGATCAGGGTTTACTCTGGTGCTTGCACCAAAAATGAAGCAAGTAAGGTCCTACCTGAGCTTAATTCTTGTTTCCTGTGCTACAAGAGGGCCTCCTCTCCATCACTGTCTTTTTATATTATTGGCCTATTTTTCTAATCAATCTGTTTGGCAGTGTTATTACACACCTCTGGAGCAGGTGGAACTTGAACATGGGCCTCCCAGTCCAGGGGCACTAGCTCTGTGCCACAAAAGTACCCCCTCCCATCACTATCCAAAGGGCAAATGGGGATGACCAACATCTGTTGCCTTTCCCTGCGGAGATCATAGCTTATGAGAGATTTAAAGAAAGCTTGTGGCAGCAGAGGGGTGGGAGGTGGAGGAAACAACCAAGCATAGACAGGGTGCTGCAACAAGATGAATTCCCATTGATGTTAATTACATTTGCCAACTCTAGACACATTATGCCCATCAAAAAAAAATTAGCCTTTTGTTCCTGTTCTTCTCATTACAATCAATGTTGAAATGTATAGATCTGTTTCAGAACACCAATGATTTCCAATTAAAGATTAGATTTAGTGTAATGGGCATATTGATTCCTAATAACCTAATGTGTGTCCTCACTGTGATGAGCTATGATTTGAATTGAACTCAGCTTGCAAGACCAGTACAGTGTTTGTCAATGTCATTTTGCTCGAAAGGCAAAGATGCATTAAAATATGTCTTTACATTTAAGTTAAATTGTGGCTGGAGATGAGGCTAGTATTTGGCCTTGCACAGAGAGGAGTTTGCATTGCAATAAATTATGGTAATGAATTACCCAAATAAAAATGGAGAAGAATATGCTCACAGGGCAGTACTTGGGTTGTGTATTTTGAAAATAAGCAACTTTCCTGGGCCTCTCCTCATTTTCCCCCACCCTGCCCCCAACCCAATGTGCCTAAGCATCTGGTGAGTTCCTGCTGATGTAACATTCTCTGTGACATACAGACCAGCTCATAGATGATGAGTGGAAGTATCGGGAAGCTGTAGAATGCAGGAGGTAGGAATGGTGTGCTTGCAAATGTATTCTAATCTGTCTATTTGCCCATGTAGCCGTTAAACACAACACGAATTAATGCAGCTGAGATTGAAAGCCGAGTGAGGGAACTGAGCAAACCAGCGGAGATGATGGACAAGGTGAAGCAAGGTTTCTGGGAAGAGTTTGAGGTAATTCTTTCTGTTCACTTTTGGAAGGTTTAAAATACATTGGACCAGAAACTAGTGATGTCTGTGTCTAGGTTTCATTCCACCTGATGAAAAGGTAACCCCTTCTCTACGAACAGCAATGATTAAAGTTGTGATAGTTCACTTCCTTTAAATATGAATTTTACTGAATATTAAGACTGCTCTCAAAGGTATGTTAGACAAACATGTTCACCTGAAACTTTATTTTTTCTTCAACTGCTTAAAGCTTTGGTTATTTTCAGAAACTGAATAGTGTTGGGAGATAATAATGACAAAAAAAATTACAAATGTCAATTCATGATTGTTAATTCAGCATCCTTGACTGGTCAGGATCAGTAAATCCTCTAAGTCAAGAAGGGTCTAGGCCCGAAACGTCAGCTTTCCTGCTCCTCTGATGCTGCTTGGGCTGCTGTGTTCATCTGGCTCTACACCTTGTTATCACTGATATTTTGTATCTCATTTTAAAACGATAAGAGGAAAAGACTATTAGAAGAGGGGAGGAAAGTGGAATGTTAATAATTCTATCTAACCAGTTCCATTTTAAAGGGAACATCAAGTGGTTAGGGAAGTCTCCCAGATGAATAGCTGTCAAGTAAAACGAAATACTTTTCAATGTATAATGTAGTTTTCCCTCTTAATTATTCACTGTTACACACATACGTATTATTTCAGCTCATGTATCATTGAGATACTGAATTTTAAAAAATGCAATTCCTAGAAATCTGAAATCAAAGCAGAATAAAATCTCTGAAGTAAGAAGATAAAAACAATACAGGAATTGCATATTACGACCTGTAAGCAAAGATAATAGATGGATATTTTGGGTGCACAATCCTTCATGATTCTAAGTAAGGACATTTCTCTTTCTATTAACTCGTGCTGGCCAGATATTTTATTTCCATTATTTCCTTTCTTTAATGCACTGGGCAGTGCTGCATGCACTTAGATCCTATACTGCTGTGTGAGCATTTTTCTAAAGGTCAATTTTTTTTAATGTGTGTTTTGGATGACATTACTGAGAGCACCGATGTTTTGAGTTCAAGATCATCAACGTTCTGAGCATTCTGTCAGTTCAAAAATCCCTAGAGTGACTTGTGAATGACAGCCAGCTGTTAGCCTCTGTCAAACTATCTATATTCCTGCCAATCCATTTCCCTGTGTCTGCACTAGTGCCAGATTATCTGGTATAGTTAATGATTTTGCTGAAATGAACTCCTGGACTCAATTTCTAAAGTCCTATGATTTTAAAACCCAGTAATTTTGTATATACTGATTTGTTTTTTTTTTTGCCCCCCTCTCCATTCTATTTCTGGGTATGCTTCCATCAATACTAGATGTCATGCACTGCAACACCCCAACCCCCCAAAAAACAAATAAGCATCTCTACACAGTCCAGTTTGTACAAGGAATCGCAAGAATTAACATTCTAAAGCATACAGGGGTTCCTTCACTCGTGAACAAAAACGTAGATGCCTCTTTTTAATGCCTGTTCGTGGAAAGGTGTTGTAGTTTGGTTATCATAAATTATTTAAATTTTTGACTGTTCAACCTGAATCTGTTCTGTTCTAGACACTACAACAACAAGAGTGTAAACTTCTCTACAGTCGAAAGGAAGGACAGCGACTAGAAAATAAAAACAAGAATCGCTACAAGAACATCCTGCCCTGTAAGTATTGACTGACCTAATCCATTATGTAGTTTATTTTCCTCATCTACCATTTATGTTGCATTAGTGACTTATCTTGTGACAGCTAACTTTGTCTGCCATTGTCAAATTGCCAGTCCAAACCAGTTAGCATTCTGTTGGAGATGATGACTGTCTTTTCCAGGAAGTTGTCCTCAGAGTCCTACAGCATGGAGACAGGCTGTTTGGCCCAAACTAGTCCGTGCTGACCAAAACATCTATCCACACTAAGCCCATTTCCCTGCGCTTGGCCCATATCATTCTAAACTTTTCCTATCCATGTATTCATCCAAATGCCTTTTAAATGTTGTTAATGTACCCACCTCAACCACTTTCACTGGCAGTTCGTTCCACGTGTGTACCACCCCTGTGTAACAAAAAAAAATGCCCCTCAGGTTCCCATGTATTCTTTCCCTTTTACCTTAAACTGATGTCCTCTGGTCCTCAATTTCCCCAAATCTGGGGAAGAAGACCGAGTGTACTCACTTCCCATGCCTCTCATTATCCTATACACTTCTCTAAGGTCCACCCCTCAGTCTCCTATGCTCCAAAGAAAAAAGTCCTAGCTTGTCCAACATCTCCCTCTAACTGCTGGCAACATTCTGGTAAATTTCTTCTGCACTCTTTCCAGTTTAATAACATCCTTCCTATAGCAAGGTGATCAGAACTGAACACAGTACTCCAAGTGCGGCCTCACCAACGTCCTGTACAACAGCAATATAACTTTCCAACTTCTTTACTCAGTGCCCTGACTGATGAATGTCCGTGCACCAAAAGCCACCCTCACTGCCCTGTCTACCTGTGACTCCACTTTCAGAGAACTGTGCACCTGAACTCCAAGGTCCCTCTCTTCCACTCCACTCCACTCACGATGAAACTCCTAACTGGATTTGACTTTCCAAAATGCAACACCTCACACTTGTCTATATTAAACTCCATTTGCCGTTTCTTGGCCCACTTCCCCACCTGATCAAGTTCCTGCTGCAATTTCTGATAAGCTTCCTCACTATCCACGATACCGCCTATCTTAGTGTCATCCACAACTTACTAATCATGCCTTGTACATTCTCATCCAAATCCAATATAGATAACAAACAGCAATGAGCTCAGCAGCAATCCCTGCGGCACACTGCTAGTCACAGGCCTCCAGTCATACAAGTTTCCTCCCAGTACTACCCTCTGCTTCCTACCATCAAGCCAATTGTGTATCCAATTTGCCAGCTGTCCCTGGATTCCATGCGATCTAACCTTTCAGAGCAGCCCACCTTGTAGAACCTTATCAAAGGCCTTACTGAAATCCACATAGACCACATCTACTGCCTTGCCCTCATCACATTTCTGGTCACTTCATTAAAGATCTCTAACAAATTTGTGAGGCATGATTTCCCCCATGCACAAAGCCACGCTGACTGCTCCTAATCAAACCTTGCCTTTCCAAATGCATATATATTTTATCCCTCAGAATCTTCAAGTAACTGACCTACCTCAGATGTTAAGCTTACTGGCGTATAATTCTTAGGTTTTTCTTTGCAGCCCTTCCTGAATAAGAGCACAACTTTCGCCACCCTCCAGTCTTCTGGGACTTCACCTGTGGCTAACGATGATGCAAATATATCAGCCAGGGCCCCTGCAATTTCTTCCCTATCCTCTTCCAGGGTTCTTGGATATATCTGGTCTGGACTAGGAGATTTATCCACCTTCGCACATTATAATACTTCCAACACCACCTCTACTGTGATATGGACTGTCCCCAAGATATTGCCACTAACTTCCCCAAGTTCCCAAGTCTTCGTGTCTGTCTCCACGGTAAACACAGAAGTATTCCTAGAGGACTTCACCCATCTGTTGTGGTTCTACACATACATGTCCACTTTGGTCCTTGAGCGGTCCTATTCTCTCTCTAGTTATTCTTTTTCCTTTAACGTATTTAAAGAATCTCTCTGGATTCACCCTAATCTTCTCAGCCAAAGCTATTGCGTGCCCTCTCTTCATTCTCCTGATTTCCTCCCTCAGTAAACTTCTGTACTGCCTATATACTTCCAGGGATTCCCTTGATCCCAGCTGCCTGCTCCTGAGCCAAACCACCTCCATTTTTCTGGTCAAAGCCTCAATATCTCTTGTCATCCAGGGTTCCGTACTCCTGCCAACCTGGCCCTTTACCCTGACAGGAACATATTGACATTGAACTCTAACTGATTACACTTTTAAAGACCTCCCACTTGCCAGAGGTCCCTTTGCCTACAAACAAACTACTCCGATCAACCCCTGCAAGCTCCTGTCTAATTCCATCCAAATTTGCTTTGTCCCAATTTAGAAATTAATTATCTTTGTTAGTTATCTTTGCAGCCGCTGGTTCACACTTTAGTTTTTGAAGGCCAGTTAGCTCGGTTGTCTGAATGGCTAATTTGTGATGCACAATGATGTGAACAACGTGTGTTTGGTTCCTGCACTGGCTGAGGTTACTATGAAGGACACTCCTCCTCAGTCTCTCCCTTTGCCTGAGGCATGGTGACTCTCAGGTTAAGCTATCACTAGTCATGGCTGTGTAATGGAAGTGCAGCCCTGTGGTCTGCTAGAACTATGGTGACTGACCTTTTAGTCTTTGAAGCAACAGTTGAGAGGGAAAGTGACCTGCATTCTCTGAATGTCATATCTTGGCAAATACTGATTCCGTTTTAATTCTCTCGAGGAATTTGCCTAAAAGTTCTATCCATTCCTCGTACTAAATATCAGTAATTTCTCCCTTCCAGTCGATCACACTCGAGTGGTCCTACATGATGGAGACGTGACTGAATCTGGTTCTGATTACATCAATGCCAATTTCATAACGGTAACTATTTATTCGGCATATAGCTCAATGTAGAATTTATGTCAAACATTAATGTTTTTAAAAATGTAAAGGGTAGATAACACTTCCATTGGGTTCAGCGGAAATAACTTTTCCCATCAGTGTTTACAAATGGTAGATGTGAGAACATAAGCAAACAAGAGGAAGTGATGGAGGTGGTGTTAGTGTTCATTGCACAAAGGTATGTTTTTGTAAAAGACGTAGAAGTCAGCAGATACATCACCTAGTCTTGTGTGCACCTTCAGATAATCAAATTAAGTCAGAGCAGCTGACAGGCTCTCCCATTTTTTTTTTAATCCTCCTTTAAAGATGCAAATAATGCTAGAGTGTAATCAACGGGGCTCTTTTCATTATGGAAACTAGGATAAGCTGCATAATATAGGTTAGCTAATTTGTCACTAATTATGGCATGCTCTTAGAATTCATTCATTCATTCAGGTCAAATTAGAGAATCTTTAAAGATAATTAGATTTGAGCTGCCGACATGGAATTGTTAGCATGTAATCCCGTTTAACTGATTTGGATCGCTAAAAGGAGTGCAGAGGTTGAGAGATATTTGTATTTTTAAAAGGCATTCAATGTAATTTGTTATTTATTCACAGGGCATTTTATTGCCCGTATCCAGTTGCCCTGGAGAAAATGATAGTGAGCTTGTGCTGCAGTCTTTGTGGTGAATGTACTCCACACTGCTGTTAGGTGGAGAAATTCAGGGTTTTGAGCTAAAGGTGAAGGAATGGCAAAAGATTTTCAAGTCAGAATGGTGTGGAACTTAGACAATCTTGCAGGTGGTGATGTTCCTATGCACCTTGCCTTGCTAGGGGGTAGAGGTGGCAGGTTTAGTGAGTTTTTCACTACGTTTTGTTGATGGTGCACACTATAGCAACAGTGCCCGATGAGGGTGGAGGTAAATGTTTGGGGTGATGGATATGAAACGAGGATAAAAATATGAATGTCTTGCTAAAACTAAACAAGGCATGAGTCCAACCACACCTAAAATACTGTGAACAGTTTTACTCCCCTTATCCAAGGAAAGAAACGTAGGCACTGGAGGCAGTTCACAAGAGATATTTCACTAAGTTTACGGAGTATAGAGGGATCCTCTTATGAGGAGAGATTGAGGGCCTAGAGTTGCAAAGGAGAGCTGACCTTTATCGAGACATTAGGGAGCTTAACACCTCAGGTGCAGTGGTTTCCATTAGGATCTGAGCGCATAACCTCACAGTAAAGGATCACCCAATAAAGACAGATGAGGAATTTCTGAGAGGGTGGCAAATGCATGAAATTCTTTACAGCATTAGGCTGTAGAGGTTAGGTCACTGAGTTTATTCAAGGTTGAGATGAGGGGGATGAAGAGAGAGAGATTTTAATCAGTAAGGGAATCAGGGCTATGGGGGAAAGGCACGAAAGTGGAGTTGAGGGTCTCAGATCAGCCATGATCTCATTGAATGAGCAGATTCAATGGGCCGAATGGTGTATTTCTACTTCTATTACATCTTGTGGTCTCAGCACAGTCCTGTGGGGTACCAATAGTCATGTCCTGCCAATTAGAAAAAGACCCCTATCTAAGTATACTAATATGTTTTGCCAGGCAGTCTTCTATTCATGCTAATATATTACTGCCTACACCATGTGCTACTTTGCACAATAAAGTTTGATGCAGCTCCTTGTCAAATGCCTTTTGTAAATTCAAGCATGTCAACAGGATCCCTTTACCCACTGCTCGTGTTACTCCTTCCAAAAAAAACCACAACTTAGTTTAACCTGATATCCCCTTTACAAAGCCATGCTGACTGTTGCTGATTATCTCAATTTTTTCAAAGTACTAAAATCTAACCTCTTTAATAATTAATTCTAATGCCTCTCCCTTGGCAAGCATCGAGTCAACTGGCTTATGATTTTCTGTTTTCTGCTATCCTCATGAACAGAGGGATTATATTTACTAATTTCCAGACTGTTGGAATCTTTCCAGAATCTTACAAATTTTGGGAAATTAATACCAAAGCATCTATTACCTCGTTAGCTGCCTCTTAACCGCCATAGGTTGAAGTCCATCAGCCTTCAACTTCATCAGCTTGCTCAGTACTGTTTCCCTTGTAAACTCACCAAGTTCCTCTCTTCTGTCCACCACCTGATTTACAGCTATTACTGAGATGTTTTTATATCCTCTATAGTGAAAACAGAAACAAAATATTTGTTCACTTCATCTAGTGAACCTGATGGGGTGGAGTTGAATACTGTGCAACCAACAGCAAACATCCCAATTTCTGACATTATGATGGAAGGAAAACCATTTAATGAAGTAGCTGAAGATATTTGTGTGGAACTCCTGCAACCATGTCCTGGGTTGAGATGAATTAATCTCCACCAACTGCAACTATCTTTTGTGCTAGGTATAATTCTAGCCAGTGGGGAGTTCTACTTGCTCCTGTGCCATGCAGTTCCTGTTGACTTCAATTTTAATAAGGTTCTTCATGTCACAATCTGTGAAAACATCAATAGAAATGTGTTTATGCCCTTTTGGAGACTTTGGGAAAATTCAGATGTCTGGTGGATGAAGAAATATGGTAGGATAAATATAACAATGGTCAACAATGAGATTCAAAAGAAATAAGAGTAACACATGTTTGAAATGATGTTCCCCAAGATGTGCGGATAGCCTTGTTTAATTTTCCATTATACAAAAGCAAATGTAAATTCTATCATTGTTATCTTAGAAAAAAAATCTCAAATCCTTTTAATGGAAATGCAAGGAAAATTGTTGCTGTGCTAAAGCAGGAGAGATGGAGGGCTAGCCAAGAGATTGGTGGCAAGGCTGGATTTTACAGAACAAAATTAGAAGCACAGCTACTTAACAGGAATATTTCAGGGTTTGGGGCTACATGGCTGACAACGGTGAGGCAAAAATTGTCCTCAGGGAGAGGGGAGTCCATGGGAGAAAGATCCCATTGCATTGAGTCCTGGCCAGATGTTTCCCTGAGTCAACACTGACAACTAATTCGCTAATCATTTATCTTATTGGCTGTTTGTATAGCAATGCTACTTACTTGAACAAATGATTCCACAGCTCAATTAACTAATTGACTAGAAACATTTGCGATATCCTAATAGCATAAGATAATTTTTAAAGTGTACTTTTGAACACTAATCCACTCCTAAGCACATGACAATTATGACGGTTGTGGTTTCATCTTACATGGGCAAAATATCTAACGTATTCATCAAATCTTTTTCATCAATTTCTTATCGTCTGTCCCCAGTCACTTTAATTTGACTTCAATTTGCATCGTCTGAAAGCCTTTGAAATAAAATTACTATCTTCTCAGGTGGATGCTCACAGCATTAGAAACCCATTAAACAAATCTTTGATTTTTTTTTTGTAACTGATCATACAAAATAATAGAATCGTGCTGGTGACTCTTGCTCTTTAATCAAACAGAGCTGTAAATCAGGACTGACTCGTTAATACATCGTATTCATCTGTTTAACTCAGCATGACATTGAAAGCAATCGAACCACTACAAAACCAAAGAAGAGTTACATTGCTACGCAGGGCTGTTTGCAGAACACGGTGAATGACTTCTGGAGGATGGTTTTTCAAGAAAACTCAAGTGTAATTGTCATGACTACAAAAGAAGTGGAACGAGGAAAAGTAAGTCTGACTAAATCCAAGATTTATTGTTAGCTATCGTGGTAGAGTGTGGTTAACCCTTAAGATCCTGAGGACCAGATCAATGATGGGAAGTTGGAGATGGCATAATCAGTATTTTAATTCATTCTTGTTCCTGGCCTGTATGTAATCTGCATCAAATGCCCGTAAGCTGCCGCAACATTTTAGTGCTCCATTTTTCATATCTATTATATTGATTCTTTTTGTTTAGTATTAGCAACTTGGACGATAGGCTGGTATAGAGAGAGTGTTATAGACAGTCTGGAATGCATCTTAATCAGTTTACACATACTAATTTTGCGCAGGATTTGCCACCTTGCTGGCTGAGATAGAGCAGTTTGCTGAGTAAAATGTTGTTGAAATTGCATCTGCTTGATTTTCATCTGAAGACCCATCGTGTGCCAAAAGTAAACTAAACGCCATGTATTCTATATTGCCTGCTTATGATATTATAAAAGTGTTCATGTTGCAGATAATATGTTGACTTACGTTTTTCATTGGAACTTTAGTTCCTTTTCTGTGGAATCCAAGATGTCAACACTATTTTGCAGTGAATGAAGTTGAGTATATACTCAATCAATGGTGGTTCTGTCTCCAAATTATAGGGATTCTGTGAACCACAGCTCTTGCGTGCTGTGGACCCAGAGGTAATATTCCAAGCAAGCCTGAAGCAAGAATGCTCGCACTAAGAATTGAGAACTTGTGGAAGAATTTGTTAATTAAGATTTAAAACATTTGACGGGAAAGTTACGATATCTTGACCCTTGTGAGAATTATTAAATCTCTGTCTCACAGGTGTGCAAAGTATATAAGAGTCAGCGAATGCACTTGTTACTTAAAATTATCCCAGTACATCATAACAGAATAACTTATCATTAAGTAAAACCAAGATATCTTCTTCTGATATGAAATTGAACTGAATCTTTCATGTCCCTAATGTTTTTTGCTACTGCTATGATAATCTGGCAAATTACTCACTAGTAAACTGTGTTGGGGATTCTGGTTACTCCCGCTATGCAGGGCAGCATGGTGGTTCAGTGATTAGCACTGCTATCTCACAGGACTAGATATCTGCATTCAGTTCTAGTCTCAGGTGACCATCTGTATGGAGTTTGCACGTTTTCCCTGTGTCTGTGTGGGTTTCTTCCCATAGTCCAGACATGTACAGGTTAGGTGGATTGGCCATGCTAAATTGCCCAGAGTATCGAGTGTTGTGCAGTCTAGATGGGTTAGCTGTGGGAAATGCAGGGGGTTGGGTCTGAGTGGGATGCTGTTCAGAGGGTCAGTGTGGACCCAATGGGCCAAATGGCCTGCTTTCACACTAAGGCTTCTATGATTCAGTGATCATGGAATCTCAGTGAAGAGCAGCAAAGATACAGTTTTGTGGAGAAGTATCAGTTTTGGATGAACTTTGGGTCATAGAATAATTGATAGATGATTTGTATGCTTGGGGTGCGTGGAGAATCAGACTATTTTTCTGAAAGAGTTCGTGGTCAGAACACCTGGGCAGTGGGTAAACCACGGCAGGTAAAACAACAATTAGCGAAGCTGTTCTCATCGGCTGAGAAATCATAGTGGATCACTGATGCAGTTGTACTACTTTTGCACTGCATTTACAGGAATGTGCACTGTTTCTGTGGATGAAGTGTTACTAGTCATTAACATGGTCAGGAGTGCAGTCGGGGAGATGAAGACACCAGGTCTAGGCTTCACTTTCTCAGTTATGTCTTTGCCACTTAAGCACTAAAGTAGTAGCACCACTGAAGGCTGAAATTTAGTTGAGATTTTTGAGGAAATTCAGAAAAAATGATGTCACTTAATGATTTGGGCGAGTAAGCTGGGATTCATTAACCTATATGTTGTCTCTAAAGTTGTTGATGCAAAGCACTGCTACTTTTTTGAAGAGGGTTTGTGATCTCCGAGCATCTATCAATAACTTGTAATATCTTCTTACATGGCAAAGGTGTCTTATTGGCAGCAAGTGTGATGGTGATTGACAATACAGCTGACAGATAAAAATCAATAGTAAATCTTTTCTCTTGAGATTTATTGCCTGGCTCATGGTTATTTTGTAAACATCACTGGACGCAAAATGAAATGGATTTGATACTTAGAATTCTAACTGGCATAAACATGAATGCAACATGAAACACTTGCTTATATTACCCAAGCATTTTGTTTCTAACATATATTCAGCTGTTGTCAGTGTTTCCTGAATGGCTTTCTTGATGGTGGAGGTGGGAGAATCAGAAGGTGGAAAATAAGATCATAGTTTGCTTTATGCAATACTCGTTGAATTCAACTCATTTTGATAGGAATCTTTTTAATTCATAACTTTCGTGTCACATTGTGCTACTGACTCAAATGTAGCTTGTTCTTTTCTCAAAACACATTTGAGTGTCCTTGCTTACAGTGTTGTCACTTGATTTTGGAGCAGAGTAATGAATTGTACCTTGTACATCACATTTACTTTTCATTGGCTTAGCTATAACTTTGATACCTTTCAAGGGGAGGTGGTGGGGTAGTGATAATACCACTGGACTAGTAATGCAGAGTCCTAGGCTAATTGTCATTCCATATAGAAGAGGCCCTTCAGCCCATTGAGTCTGACCAACAAAAATGTTTTGGGGCTTAGATTCGAAACGGTCAATGGCAGATGGTAAAATTTGAATTCAATAAATTCTGAATTTAAAAATAGGCTGGTCTTAATGTAACCATTGTTATAAAAACCTATTTGGTTCACTAATGTCCTTGAGGGCAATTAGCTCATGGGCAATTGGCAGGCACAATAAATGTCAGCCTTATTAGCGATGCCCATGTCCTTGTAAGAATAAAGAATTCAGCCACTTGCAACTGAATAGGGAACAAGGTACTAATGAACAAATAGGAAGGAAAACTGCCAATTGTGTCAGAAACTCAGTCAATAAAACAACTGGCAAGAAAGGCAACAGTAAATTAAGATATTTCTAACACACACTTGCAAAATTCAAAAGTGTCATTCAATTTCACTCAAGTTCATTTTTCTGTATCTTAATAATCTCGAGCATTTCTGTTTGAAACCTCCATTGTCACATGATACAGATCTAAAGCAGCAAGGTCCCAGAAAGCCCCATTGTCCCTGTCACATGAATGAATTACACTGCCTAAATGCACATGTATCAATGTGTTAACTGATTGTAAAACCTAGGATGCAGTCAAGACTGCTGTTTTTTTTCCTGTCAACCACTGTTTTTGTCTTTCCACTCACCTTTTCTAACAGTCTCTGTTCTGCATTTTCTGTCTCTTCATTCATGCTGTGCTATACTTCCTAACTTACTTTTCCTCCTTTCTCTCCCCTACCTCTGTCCCAATGTCCAAACCCACTTCCTGTCTGCTGTTCATTGCTTCTTGGCTCTCTTCCTACCAAGGTCCAATCCCTGGCTCAACATAAGGCATCATTAATGTCATATCTCCACACCACATCAGATTTCCTGTGGACAATCAATTTTTAAAAAAAAAAAAATTGGCCAGGCTGGGAATGTGGTATATGTCCACATCCTGGTGAGCATCTGAGAAAAATGGTTAATATTTCATACAGTTCACCTAATTGGGCTGTATTCAACATGAATCTCCGATGTTCATTGATTTGTAAAATTCTAGAGATTTCTGTTAATTTAGTCTAAGAAATCTCAGCTCAATGTACAATTTTACACTGAAGGCTATCTTTTATTGAAGTTCAGTTTTTGGATTGCTCTGACATAAGCATGAGAAACAATGATAAATTTGTGTACCAGATAATTTTATAAGCTTTGTGAATTGAGAAGAGACTGGAATTATAGGTACTATATGCTTCACTAACCTTTTCGTTTTATCATGCCTCAGTGAGCCCCTTTTGTTTTTCTAAATTTAATGTTAGAAGTGCATGTTGTTTCCACTGGAGTGGAGAAGGCAAAGAGGTGATTTAAGAGCTTTATCAAAAGAATTTGGACAGTGAAAAGGAAAAGACAATGTTCTTTAAAGTCTGTGATGAAGAACTGCCAGTTTAAATGTTTCACCTGCAGGAGGAAGAGAAACTTGAGGAAATATCTTTGCACAAATGGTTGTTGGAGCGTGGAAGTTATTGCATAGGGACTGATTGCTGCAAAGACAAATGCTTTTAAGGAAAGGTAGATAAACATTCAGCATGTAAAGTAAAGACTGGTCATAAAATGTGTACCTATGGTGCACAATACGATGATGAAAATAGGCTAAGCTCTGAACTGTGAATCTAACTCGAGTAAAGTTGGCTGATTTTTGTTCTGCTGAATAGTACACACACTCTTCTCAGTGCCATTTGCAGAGTTTATATGTCCTAAAGCTTGAAGTAAACTATTTTACCCAAATGCATCTATTTCAGAGCAAATGTGTGAAATACTGGCCAGATGAAATGTCCCTGAAGGAATATGGTGGTATGCGTGTCAGGAATGTGCGAGAGAGCCCAGCACACGATTATATCTTGAGGGAGCTCAAACTCTCTAAAGTAGGACAGGTAAGAGTGGATGTACAAAGTGGGGAGGTGCAAGTGTGCTTCCTGCTCCTAGATCTATTCACTTCAAATTATTGGAAAGATCATTTCCCAGTTTCTAATATGAACATAAATCTCTCTTTTTAGGGATGCACTGAAAGGACTGTGTGGCAATATCATTTCAAAACGTGGCCAGATCATGGTGTTCCCAGTGATCCAGGTGGTGTTCTGGATTTTCTGGAAGAAGTAAATATGAAACAGGAGAACATCCCAGAAACTGGGCCAATTGTTGTTCATTGCAGGTATGAGAAAAGATTGAGTTTGGAGGAGTGGATTTAACTCCAATAATGCATGAATCTTGATCCTTTCAACAGGAGTCCTTTCTCAAACTGCACAGATAATTTTAATACTGTTACTTTGCAATGTTTGAAATGGCATCGATGTAATTGTTTTTGATAATTATCTGGTAGTTAGAATATTCTTTTCACGTGTGGTGGGGATGCAACTGTGGTTTTCTGTTGAATGAAAGACATTTAATACAGAGTGAGAAAGTTGCAATTCCTAGTATTGTGTGTGAATCTCCAGTCCCCTTTTTGTCACTAGGTTGGCAGTGTTTATTACAGAAAGCACATCAGGATAAATAATTTGGGACATTGTGTGCCTCACCTCTTACCATTGGACTTGCGTTGAAATGTTTGGCTCGTGGGTTGATGGTCTGGAGGAAGCTTTACTGTCATTGGCTTGAAGGCCACAGACGTTGGAGTAGAAACAGGCCATTCAGACCATCTAGTCTACTCTACCTTCATGAGATCATGGTTGATCTGATACTGAACTTCATGTTCCTGCCTTATCGCCATAACCCTTGATTCCCTTTAATAATTAAACAGACTGTCCATCTCAGCCTTGAATATACTTGATGACAGAGTTTCTATGGTAAAGAATTCCACATATTCTTTATCCTCTGAGAGGAAAAATCCTTCTCATCTCTCTCTTTTAAATGGGCAACATTTTGCTCTGGAGTAATGTGCTCTGGGGTAATGTCCTCTGGACCTGGGCTTTCCCACAAGAGGACAACCTTTCCGCATCCATCCTGTCAAGCCCCCTGAGAATCTTGTATGCTTCATAAAGGTCTCCTCTCATTCTTCTAAACTTCAACGAGTAGAAGCTGAACATATTCAACCTCTCTGCAATAAGAAAGTTCCTTCCTGTCTGAACTCAACCTAGTGAACCTTTTCTGAAGTGACTGCTTTTAATGCCAGTATATCTTCCCTTTAATTGGGCCAAAATTGTTCCTGTATTCTGGATGTGGTCTGACTAATATTGTATAGTTTTATCAAGAGCTCCCTATTTTAATACTCTCATCTCATTGAAGGAAAAGCCAACAGTCTGTTTGCTTTCCTTATTACCTGCTGCAATTGTATTCTAGCTTGATTAATGTGAAAGGAGTCCCAAATCCCTCCAAGATGTAATTTTTTCTGTATTTAAATAATATTCAGCTCCTCTGTTTTTCCTGCTAAAGTGTATAACCTCATGTCTCCCCACATTATAATCCATCTAGGTTTTTGCCCACTCACCTGACGTATGCTGTTTGTTTCACCTACATCACTTGCCTTCCCACCTACTTTTTGTCATCCATAAACTTGGCAATAGTATATTCACTTCCACTGTCCAAGTCATTTAACGTATGTTGTAAATAATTGAGGCCCCAGCACTGATACTTATACAGTCCACTAGTTACATGTTGCTATCCTGAAAATTTAAGGATTTGAGACTGAAAAGTGAAAACGTAGTCATAATCATACAGCATAGAAACAAACCCTTTTATCCAACTCATTCATGCAGATCAGGTTTCTCAAATGTAACTAGTCCCTTTGCCTATGTTTGACCCATATTCTTCTCTACCTGTCCAAATGTCTTTTACATGTTATAATTATACCCGCCTCCACCAATTCTTCTGGCAGTTCATTCCATGCACACATCACCTTCCCTGTGGGGGGCGGGGGGGAAGTTGCTCTTCAGGTCTTCATCCACTTCCCATCTTGACAAATCCAGCATTTATACTTTGAGCGTTTCTCCTTACTGAAGCTATTTAGTTGCATTTAGATTTTATTCTGACCTCCCAAGACCCATTTTAAGATGTTGAATGTTCATTAGACACAATCTCATAGCTACAAGTTGATTCCAGTGTATTGAGTGGGTTGCTAATCACATGGGAGCATTAACACTGAAGCCACAATATATCACTTCATCAGAACTGAGGCAAATCCTATCCTGATGCAAAGCATGTCTCTTGAGAGCTAAAATCCTGATTTGAATTTTTATTTTATGGTTTGGTACCTCCTTAAGCTGTCTCTTCCTAACAACACCTCTCCCCCAACCATTTCTCCAAATAACCCACCACAGTCATTATACAATGTCACTGAAATCATATTGAGCACTCCCCCTGCTACTGCAGCTCATTCAGGTTAAATCAAATTAAATCTTCCCATTTATGAGCTGAAGGTTTGGTCTGGTTTGCAGTAAAAGTGAATGGACAATGGTCCAAAACAATGACAAAATAGATGTTGAAGCTTGCATTGTGTTATTGTATTGTACTGTGCAATGCAAGTTTAGCTTTTTTTTAAAATACACTTCCTGCCCTATGGTCTAATTGTCGACAGGTCTTGATCTCAAAATCCATAGCAATGTTGTTTTTAAAATATAGCTTGAATATTGAAAAATCACCATTTCAAATGAATACCTACAAACATTTAAAAATACTTCGGTGAAAATAAACTTAAGATTTTTTTGTGTTGATTATTTCAATCCCTTAATTGGACTTTTGCTTTGGTTTTGCTGCCAAGTATTCATTATTTAAGTGTAATGGTGTTGGACTAGTTAGGGGAGAAACAGAAGGGAGACCTGGGAACCCTAGTAAACCAAATCTTGGCATGTTCAATTGTAACCCAGCAGCAACCAATGAAACAAATTATGCTGAGCTATATTGCCAGATCGGGGCTTTAAATCTGATGCTGTCATGTTGAAGCTGTATAGCATGTACACGCCTTGCATTTTCTTGTGCTTTACTGCCCGAAGCTGAAGTAAATATTCAAGCCCTGGAAGCAATGCAGTAAAGAGCCACATGACTAATTTCTGTTGGAGCCAATTGTCATTAGAAAGGGTTAAACAAAAAAACTTAAGACCACCTCATTAAGCACATTAACTTGCTTCCAGGATACTTATCAGAATTAACCAATTAATCTGTAAACTGTTTTAAATTGATATACAACTTCAAGACAAGGGGATGTGAAATTTAAGTTCAGATTTGATGACAGGAAACCCTTCTCCACTCTGATTATTACCTGGCATACTATTCCAGGAAGAATAGTTTGATTATAAATTCTACACCTCCAGAAACAAAGTACTGAGTGAAGATGGTAAGTTTCCATGGAAGGCTGAGTTGAATGATGTCCCTGTTTTATGCTTACTTTATCAGACAAAAGAAAATTTACCATAACACTCTGTTAGGTTATTTAGTTGGTTTCATGTGCAAGTACTTTTTATCCTTCTGTCAAGAAAACAAACTTTTATATTCCTCACTGTTTTCCTGTTCAAGCCATTTCAAAGCATCTTCCACTTATCGACCTCTGTGTACGTTTATGAAATTGGCTGCTGCATTTTTTACCCTGTCTTGTCTCGTGGCCCTCAATAGACCATTGAGTCTGCTAATTTGGCTGAGCTGCCAAAGTGAGTACAGGCCAGGATAATGTTTTATCCCCTCATGGATAAGTGTTGAACTACATACCAGTCTTCAGCCAATCCATTCACTTCACATATCAAAAATGCAAGGGCATACTTGATGCAACAAAGGCTGTGGGCCCTGAAATACTTCATATCAGCTGGGCTGAAGACTTGGCTCCACAGCTAACTTCAGCTCTAGCCCTTCAATTCCAGTACAGCTTTGACTCTGACATCTACAATACAATGCACTAAATTGCTCAAGTATGTCCTGCATGTACAAACAAAACATGCTGGTCAAATTCAGTCTGGTCAAATGCTTTTCCTTCAGCCTACACTCTGTGAAAGCACTGTTGACTGACAGCACCTTCTATCAAGTGACACTTACCCACAAATAGTTCAAGTTTTGGGTTCTCCCAGGATCACTTGGCTCCAGACCTTGTTATGGACTTAGCCCAAACATAAGCAAAAGACTGAATTTCAGAACTGAGGTGAGGGTAACTGCCCTTAACATCATGGCAATATTTGACCAAGTACGTCATTAAGGCATGCAGCTGAAGTAAGTGGGTATCTGTGGGAAAACTGTACACCAACTAGAGTGACATCTAGCACAGAGGAAGATGTAGTAGTTGTTGGAGGCCAGTTGTCTCAATCCCAAGATATTGCAGTAATGACTTTATATGAAGTCCCTATTACAAAAAGTAGTATTGTAGCTATTTTAGAATTGTCTACAATTAACCAGCTTGAAGCTTCAGTCCCAGTGTGAAGCAGATGGTTGCTTTATGGCACAGAACGTACCAATTGCTGCTCCACAACTGCGTAATCTACAAAATTTAAATTTGAATATCCTGTAGTGTGGTTTTCAAAGGTCTTCAGTCACCTGCTAATTCATTCACTTAAAGTAATATATCCTTTTGTCTAAAGAGTTGAGATCTTAGCCTTTTTAATTTGAGCTTCATTGAGACAGCAGCAGAGCAAAATGTCTGTCCACAGCCTTCTCATATTCCCAGAATCCCCCAGGCTGCATGTGCATACTTATAGCAGCCAGTTTAGAAATTATCGCAAGTAGAGAGTTGGTGGCAAGTTAACCTTCCCTCTGTCTTGGAAATTGGTGTGAATTTTTTTCCGTTAATATTTGGGATTTAGTTTTGAGCATGTAAAATGATTTTCTGCTGTGATTTGATTTTAAAAAATCCCTCCGTGTCCTGTCCTAAATAAATATAATCTAATAATCATCAAAGTGTTGGTGATTTTATTTTTAAATGGCTTTTGACCGAAGAAATCAAAGTACAACTTTTCTGGAACAGTTGGGGAAAGGGAATAGATGATTAAATATACTTTTTTAAAGCTTTTTCTTTCTTGTAATTTCTTTCCTGTCCTGAAGATGTCTCTCTGGGTATCAAGGCCATTGGCAAATTATATCTGAAGTGAGCAAGCTTATTTAAACTGTACCTTTAGGTTATATAAACAAATAGACATTGCTTCTGAGACCTACTCTTCCGTACTCTTTCCAACAGAGTTAACAATGGGTATTTGTTCTTTATTTTCCCTCTTGCCTGCTCCTCTATTCACGCTACTCTTTTCCGCTCACTCACTGTTACCCCTTCTAAACCGAGAAACTCTCTCTTTGCTCGTTAATCACTTTTTAAAAAAGGGCAGTGGGAAGTAAGAGTTCTTATCTTATGTATTCATTGTAAGCATCAAGCTCTCAAGTCATATGTAACACATGTAAGAGTGAAACTTTTCCTACTTGAGACCAGTAGTGGTCTGTAGCCCTGATACCAGCTAAATCTACCCTGTCGATGCGTGTTTAATTCCCAGTTTGCATCTCTGAAATCCAGTTGGTTGAAGTTTTAACCACTTTTGTTTTAAAAGACTAATCTTTGAGCTGGACCTTTAAAAGCTAATTATTGTTTTCCAACAGTGCAGGGATTGGGCGCACAGGAACCTTTATTGTGATTGACATTCTGATTGACATCATCAGAGAGAAAGGTGAGTACAGCCCTCAGTTAACTGTACATTTCTACAAGTGATCTTTTTTCTACCGTTGTAGAAATTTTGTAGTTTAGAATGGTGATAAATAAAATTTAAATCCAAAGCTATAGTAGCTTTAGTTATTGAACGTTCATCTGCTGTTCCTTTGTGCAGTGTACATGAATGCAAAAGCAAAGTGGGGGAGACACCTTTTAAATTAAACACTTATCACTTTCTCTCATCATCTGCATAATTATAAATGACGTGGGTGGTTGGGCTTAACACTTCTTGGTGTATAAGTATTTGGAGTTGTTTTTGAGACAACTCTAAATATGGTTGTGTATGATTGTGTGAATATTGCACTGTCTGTATTATGCTTTGTAAATGTGATTTGATACATAAATCCTTTGGTGGGGACAATGTGTAATATGGGATTCTGCACTCTAGGTGTGGACTGTGACATTGATGTTCCAAAGAGTATCCAGATGGTACGGTCTCAGCGTTCTGGGATGGTTCAGACAGAGGCCCAATACAGGTTCATTTACATGGCTGTTCAGCACTATATTGAAACCCTGCAGCGTCGCATCGAAGAGGAACAGGTATGTGTTCAGTGAGCTGAAATGTTAACACTATGTTTAATATATTCTATTCCATTAACAACTTTTTTCACTGCTGTTTATAGCTAATTGTTCATTGCAATAACAAATTGGGTAGATTCATTCAGCTATGACTTGCACCAATGAGGGAGAGCCACTCTATCCAACGTGTGCTCGGGAAAAGACCATTGAGCGGATAAGGAGGTTTGATCATCTTTTGTTACGTGTGAAAAGCACGAATACATGTTATTGGAAAATCCTGATTGATTGAACACAGTTGAGAAACCCTTGCTGCTATTCTCCAGCTAATGGTGTTAAAGATTTATAAACTTGCATTGAATACAAAAAAAAACTCTGCTGACAACTCGCCACAAGTATTGTTATTCGAACCAATAGCAGCAGTACTAATCTGATATAGAGTCACTGAACTTAACTGATCTTTGCTGTGATGGCTGAAGGGGTAATAAGGTTTATTTCAGTTCACTTGAACTATTATGGGAAAATTCAGCTAGGGTTTCTGCTGCTGGTTGTTCTGTAATGATTCCTGCTGAGAACTGTGCTAATAGGGATGCCTAGTTATATGTATATGTAGGCGTGTGGTCGTTTATACATATGGATGAAAGGTTCAGGCTGGTTTTCCTGGTCATATTTATAATTGGGGTAGATTCTGGAGAATGTTTCTTAACTCTGATCACAATTCTATAGGGATTCTCTAGTGATCACAGTCTCAGGGTAACATCTTCCTCATATGGGTGAGGAGAAATTTCTTCACTCAAATTTTGAGGATCTGTAGAATCCTTTACCCCAGGGGACTTTAGGTGTGCAGTTCTTTTAAAAAAGATGTTCAAGAGGTCAATAGCTGTTGAAGAATATGAGGGCAGTGTAATTTGAGTTCAAAAATCAACCACGATATCAAATGCTTGAAAGGGGCTCAAAGGGCCAAATGGCCTAGTTCTGCTCATATTTCTTAACTTTTTGTGGCTGGATAATAGCAACTTTTGGATGTGGTATCTATTAGCTGTGATACAGCAATAGTTGATTATTTTAAGCAAAGTTTTCTCTAAAATTAAAACAGAACCAAATTTTACCTTTTATCTTTAAAAATAAGTGGCATTTATAGTACATATACTGAATTAGCTTATTGGTTATTAGGTGTAAACAAATAGAACACATTCTGTGCAGCCACATCAAAAAAGGCAGCATTGAATTGAACACGAAGTCCTGGAGAGCGACGATCTCTCCAGTATCCAATATCAGCAAAATGACTGAATTTGTCTTTTGTCTCTTGCCAGTAGACATCTAGCTGTCTATATATTTGTTACAATTTTGTAGATTGAATAGATAAAATAATGGCATCGCTGGAGTGATGGCAGAAAGCTCAGTAAATGTTATCTTCCTGTGTATATTTAGCAACAGGGAATCTCCTTGCTATAAAGAAAGTTTCAAAATGTTATACCCTGTTCATTTCTATCCTTTTCTGCTGATCCGAATTATTTGTCAGTATGTGCAGAGTGCTTGGTATGTTGGAAGATGACTGTTTTTAAAAGTTTTAGTGACTAGAGTGTTAGTTAGTTTAGGCTGGCAGGTTGACTGTCTCCACAATGTTGGTCTTTGGAGTTGAGACTCCAGAACTGCGTTTATTAACAACTTGGATGACAGGCTAAAGAGACATATATATTCAAGTTTGGTGAGGATACGAAGATGCTTAGCATTATCAGCAGTATAGATTGAAGCATAAAATTACAACACTATTAATACATACGTATGCAAACTTTGGGAATTTAGTGGCAGGAATAGGCCATTCAGCCCTTTGATCTGCTCCACCATTCAGTAAAATATTGGCTGCTCTGATTGTAACCTCAAATCTGCTTTTCACCCCTTTCACCCTCTTGCTAACAAGAATCTATTTATCTACGCTTTAAAAATCTTCAAGGACTCTTCTCTTCTCTGCCTTAAAAATGTTCAAGATCTCTACCTCTACCTTTTCAAGATGAAAGTTTTACAGACACCTGAACCTCCGAAGAGAAAAAAAATTCACCTAATCTATTTTAAATGGGTAGCCCCTGACTTTTAAACAATGGCCCCTAGTTCCAGATTTTCCCATAACCAGAGAACACCTCTGCACACCTACTCTGTCGAGACCCCTCAGGATCTTGTAGGATTTAATCGTTGCCACTTGCTATTCTGAACTTCAGTGAATGCAAGCCTAGCTTGACCAACTTTTTTTCATTAGACCACCTTGTCATTCCACATTTTCGTCCGGTGAACCTTCTCTGTACTGCCTCCAATGTATTTATTTCCTTCACTAGATAAGGTGACTAATACTGTACACAGTACTCCAGATATAGTCTCACCATTATCCTGTATAACTCCCTCTTTGGTGTTCAGTTCCTCTCATGATGAATGATAACATCCTATTACATTCCTAATGGCTTGTTGTGCTTCCCTACTAATTTTGTTTGACTCGTGCACAATGACGTCGAGATCCTTTTTCACCTTATACCTCTGAAATCTCTCACAATTTAGGTAATTTTTGTGTTCTTCCTGTCAAAGTGGGCAATTTTACATTTTTCCTACATTTCTCCTGAATCTTCCCCACTCACTTAACCTATCAGTCTTTTTGTTGCCTCAATCTTCTTTACAATGCAATGTGGCATGAGATTGCAGATCATCCATGATGTTATTGGATTGTAGGATAGTCTAAGTAGCATACTGCTGGTCGTAAAGCCAGTGTAGTGTATGTGAGGGGTTCCACTCCATAATTACATGTTAAGGAGCATGTGGAGTGGCCTTTGTGAGTAAGGAGAGAAGAGTCATTTGCTTTGAGGAGTAAGATTGAAATGATATGATTTTCCTCATAACTCCACATTTGAACAAATTCTAATGACATGCCCATTTCTTCCAGAAAAGCAAGATTAAAGGCCGTGAATACACAAACATCAAATATTCCTTATCAGACCTAACGTGTGGAGGAGATCAGAGTCCTTTCCCACCCTGCACACCCAATCCAGGGTGCACAGAGTAAGTACAATCCACTTCACCATGATTTATCAATATTTCCAATCTCTCAGTAATAGTGTAATTCATAAACATCTTAATGCTTTTCTCCCACACATTATAGGAGATTAACTAGTGGTTAAATGTGGGCGGTTTATTTTTGCAGTCCAGACTTAATGGGCTGGAAAGATCTCCTCTGTGCTGACTGCAGGGATTGGGAGAAACCAGTTTAAGATGGCCTCAAGTCATTGTAATAGCAGGTGGTCACAAAATCGTTGCAAGGATTAAAGAAGTGGGGTCCGTCTCCTAGTGGTAATGTCACTGCTAGCAGTCCAGAACTCCAGGCCAATGTTCTGTTAATTGTCATTAAAACCCATCTGATTCACTAACATCTTTTTTTGGCCAAGGAAATCTGTCATCCCTACCTGTGACTCCAGACCACAGCAATATGGTTGACACTTATCTGCCTTCTAGACAGCTAGGGATGGGCAATATCCAGTAATGCCCAATAATTAAAGAAATGTAATGTCTTGTGGTGCAGTATATGAGGTGTCTGGATCTGAGGCAAATTAGACTGTACTTTGCAAGCATGGGGCTGGATGAACACAGCAGGTCAAGCAGCATCATAGGAGCAGGAAAACTTAGAGAGTTGCAGTGGGAGAGAGATTCCCTGAGGTTTGTCCGGAGGGAGGAGGGTAACTTCTTCAGGGTAGGCATCCTTAGAAGAGGCTTCGCAGTGGGGTTAAAATTGTATCAGAGATAAAAGGTACTGCAGATGCTGGAGAATCCGAGATATCGCTTAGCCTTTTTTTAATAAACACTGAGCTGGCATCCTACCCTCGTAGTATCCTAACTCTACACTTGTGTACTTAACTTCCACAGCAGCTGTCAATGTGGCTGGACATTGAAATCTCAGAATACAACTACTGGCTGCTGGGATAAAGGGGACATAGTTTGTCTTCCCCAGGAATTTAAAGTATGGCTCCACATTTCTGAAGGCGCTGTGATTGGAATCTCTTGTCAAAAATGCAGAGTTGCTCCTTAATGCAAAAAAGGAGCAGAGAGCAATCTGTGTGATTTCTAGACCTGTGTGTGCTGTATCAGTGACGTTATGAGGGCTAGAAATGAGAAATGCTTTAAGTAACAGACAATTGAAATATTAACCTGTTAGTGATAAAGGTGCAGTAAATAAAAAGCGTTCAACATTAAAATATATAAAAGACAAAAAGTATAATGGAAAGTGAACAACTTTGATTGGAGTGATCTTTCCTGCAGTATTTGGAAGAAACAAAAGTTAAAACTATTGCAAATGATTTTATGTAATTCTTGAAACCAGCTGTATGCTGAACTGAATTTATGAATTGAAACTAGACACCAATATCTGCAATTCATTTTGGAAGAATCTGCAGCTTTAAGTTTGTTAATCATAGTGTGTGTATATATAAACAAAATCCATTGATGCTCAAGGTGAGTATATTTATAAGCAGTAACTAATTTGTTAAAATAATGTTCGCAAGTAAGGTTTGCAAAACATGCTTTCTGTAAACTTGTATTAATGTGTGATTGTCACCACCATTAGGCTTTTCTTGAGCCCACAAATCTGGGTTTCCCTGAACCCAGCCAGGATCATCTGACTGTATCAGTCTTTATTTAATGGGGATTAAACATGAGGAACCTGCTGGTTATAACGAGTAGCTAATCTAATCTTGCATAGTGAAATGTAATGGAATAGAATTTTCTACCAAAATAACACCATGGCAAATAGTCCTTACTGATATTTGTGGATAAAGCACTGCAGCTTCAGGCAAGCAGCAGACACATTATATTTAAATGTTGTTGCCAAATTGCACTATGCAGCTATTTTCTTTATCCAAATACAAGTCGTTGTCGTCACTTACAGTAGTACGTTAAGTCTAGTCACCATAAATATATTTATCCTCTTTAATGGTGTGATGATGGCTGTCAAGCAACATCATTAGCCTGAAAAATGAACTTTTATAAGTGTGAAGTTTAATTCTTTAGTGTTTTCAATTTTTAGATAAGATTTTTAAAAGTCTTTATTTTTCTTTGCTGTCCCTTTTTTCTTTCTGTCACTTAATGCAATCTTGCTTTCTTTCTCTCTTTCCCTTTCTGTGCCTAGTTTGTTGAATTCATCCACTTTAATTTAGCTTCCTTTCAACCCTTCCTGTGTTCATTTCCCAGTTGTAATGTCTTATTGTTAAGGCAGATTACCTTGTTGATTGGGATCCCAGACACACACTCTCCTTTTGAATTGTTAACAGCTCACACTTCCAGTGACCTTATGAGCAAAATTAATTTGGTCTGAAAGTTTCAGGTATAAGTCTGAGAAATGGCAGATTCTGCCAGATGCTCTGTTGCAGCAAGTTCTGACCCTTTATATCTTTGGTGTTTTGTTAAAATTGGAATTATTTTGGGGTTGATTAAGCTTTTCCACCGAAAGGTAACCATTCTGGTGGACCTGGTGCTGGAGGTGAGAAATGATGCTGCAGTGCATGTGATTTACTGAAACACTTAAATATCGTAAGAGTACTGTATCGTTTGGGATGAGACAGTTTTTATTCAATTACTTCATGTCTCCTGTCTGTACTTGCTTTTAAGTGCCTTAATTTAGGTTGATTTTTCTGTAGCATGTGGATCATGGGTGATTATTTGTATTCAATTTAAGCATGCAGATGGTCTTATAACCCCACAGGGATTGCACCTAATTCCATTGCCATAATAGGAGCTGTCATGAGATGAAAGATTTCCATCATATATAAGACTTATTATTTGGAGTTGGGATAAAGTCAGTGTGAAGTAGTAAATTATGGTGCAGAATGCATTCTCTGCGTTAATCTCTGAACTGTCAATTTAGGGACAAATGTTGATTGTGTGAAACTGGGATGCTTTTCTTCACAAAAATTTTTGGTATGATGATACACTCTTTTTTTGACTGACTTATTGAAAATGATACCCAAAAATGATCTCTCCCTAGCAATATGCTACAGTTTATAAAACAATTACCTGATCCCAAACTGAAACACTGGTAAAATATAAGTTAGCAGAGTTATTGTTTTCAGCACTATGCATAATAACACGTGCATAAAATCAATATTATTAACTGACAAAATGCTAAGATAGCTATTTTGCAGTGTTGCTATGCAAAATGGCAAGGCATTTCTGACCACAGTACATAGTTAATAACACTTATATCACCAATGCTGAAAAATGCATTAATGGATTATCTTGTGATCTGGCAATGAATTAGCTTTCTATCTGTATACAAAAGTTGAAATTGAAAGAGAAATTCCCAAATGTACGGTGCAGTGAAAGAAGCAATCAAAATGTTAGCTTCGCATGTAACATTCTTCAGTTTGCAATATCTCTAACATACATGAGCAGACAGTTTATGTCAACGGATATTACAGTGAAGTTTTTAATTGTTTTCTGAGATATTATTTAAGCATTTTTGAGCATCTACAAGGTTTTCAGCAAATGGAATACTGTACAAGTGCAGATATTAGCCATGAGTACTACAAACGTCCTGCCTATCCAAACAGATTTGGTGTTGACAGAAATAATTATTTCAGTATTGATTTATTATAGAGAATAACAATTGGGGCACCATAAATTCTCTTTGAGGGTAATGGGTCACATGTTTGTGTTGGAGCTATGACAGGGTGCTGAGCAGCACAAACCAGGAACTTGTTATAATAGTATTATGTGCATGTGCCATGGTGGACACATCTTACTGAACAGTATCTTTTGATGCAGGATGAAAGATGAGGGTGGCCGGATCTATGAAAATGTTGGCTTGATGCAGCAGCAAAAGGGCCATAGATGAGATAATACCAGTGTTCGGAACAGAATAGAAAGGTAAGGTTTGAACTTTTATATCCCCTGTCAAATAAGATTTGAAAAACAAGCCAACATACATTCTATCCTGAGATAGATGAAGAATGCGATGGCCGTGCAGACCGTTCAATTTTTGCAGTGATTTTAAAAAAACGCTATCTATCTTCAGAATGTTCTGATTCTTTACCAAGCTATAGATCCTCGGGCAGATTTAGTCACTCTTTGCTCCATGACACAACTCTTTCCAGGATGTTGGGTGGAATACCCCACTCCTCTGCTTTTTTAATGGCCATTTGAGCATTTCCTAAAAAGTGTCCCTGAAAACTGATATGCAACAGAGCTTTAGATAACAAGGTGTAGAGCTGGATGAACACAGCAGACCAAGCAGCATCAGAGGAGCGGGAAAGCTGATGTTTCAGGTAGAGACCCTTCTTCAGACATATTACCTACTAAGTAGCTAATGCTCTAACATTTAGAAAACTACATTTTATTAATGATTCAGCAAGACCAATAACTCCACACTGGATACATATCCCATTGAATGTGTTATAATGGATTATAGTCTGTGGAAAACACTCTACAGCCCCTCCCTGAGACATGAATTCAAGTTTCACTATTGTGCTGGGAGTTCAGATTTGATCAACTTAATGAAGTAAAAAAGCTGGAATTAATAGTAGTGAGTATGAAACTGCTTATTTCTCTAATGTCTTTTAAGCAAGGCAATCTCTCCTCACCCAGTCTGGAGGGTGAGACAAGCCGCAGAGCGTGGCTGACCCTAACAGCCCTGTGAAATTGCCTAGTAAGTCACTCATTTGGGCTCAAGAGGTGACTTGCCATAACTTTTTAAGTGCAGTCGGGGATGGACAGCAAATTTCAGCCTTGTCAATGATTCCCAATTCCCATGGATGAATAAATACAAACTTTGTCCTCAATTAATTCACACTTTCTTATCAACTGTGGAAGTACTAGGTAAATCTCAGCCACATTTCTCAGCATTAATTTCAGCCGTTTTTTTAAAGTGTAAAATAAGCAAATCCTAAGGTTTTGGAGTATATTTGTAGCTCGGGTCGTGGGTGTTGAGGTTGGTTGGCTCGCCGAGTTGGTTTATTGTTCCGCAGAGGTTTCGTTACCGTGCTTGGTAACATCCTCAGTGCAGCCTCTGCTGAAGCGTCAGTGTGTTTACCTGCCTGGATTTTAAACTCTGGGGTCCGTTGCGATGGATTGCCTCACTTCCGGGTTTCCTCCGTAGTGGAATGTATATGGGGTCGAGTTCAATGTGTATATTAATATCCTGCTTCGTGGAGTGCCGTGCTTCCAGGAATTCTTGTGCTTGTCTCTGCCTAGCCTGACCCAGGAACAACAAACAGTATCAACGAAGCAACACAACAAACTATAAGACAGACGGCAGTCCCGACACTAACCAGAAAGAGGGAACCCAACACCCTCAACACACGGGAAAGACGAGCTTTGGACAGATTAAAGAAGGACAAGCACATCGCTATACTACCTGCAGACAAAGGGCACATGACAGTGATAATGAATGAAAAGGACTACATTCCCAAAGCACAAGCACTGCTCGCCAACGAGAACACGTACCAGCCAGTACAAACTGACCCAACACCGCAACTAGGCAACAAAATCCTATACACGCTTCAAAGACTTAAACAGACAGGACAGATCAACAAAGCAGACTTCTTAAGAATGAAACCCGAAGGAAACAACACACCCCGATTCTACGGCCTCCCTAAAGTGCACAAACCGGAAGTCCCCCTCAGACCCATAGTCTCCCTACCAGGCTCTCCATCGCACAGATTAGCCAGAGAACTACAAAGAAGACTCAAGCACCTAGTCAACAAATCACCTCACTCCATCCACTCAGCCCAAGAATTCCTCAACTCCATCAAAGACATAAAGATAGTGGACGAAGAGACCATGATATCGTTTGATATCACTGCCCTATTCACGTCAATAGACATATCACAGCAAGGGAAACAGTGACAACACTACTTGAACAAGAACACGACCTCAGTGAAACCATCTCCAAGGACAGCATGCTTAAACTACTGGACCTATGCCTGACCCCACCCACTTCACCTTCAACAGCCAAACATACGAGCAAATCAACGGGACGCCCATGGGATCGCCTATCTCCGGACTCATAGCAGAAGCAGTGATGCAAAGACTGGAAAGGACTGCCCTTCCGCAAATCCAGCCTAAACTATAGATACGCTACGTAGACAACACCTTTGTCATCATTTAAATGGACCAAATTAGAAGAGACACACAAACTCATAAACAACACCCTCACCGGAATAAAATTCACCAGAGAGGAGGAGAAGAACAAACAACTCCCATTCCTGGACGTCATGGTAGAGCGCAAGACAAATGGGGAACTGCAAACGAAAGTACACCGAAAAGCCGCACACACAGACCGGGTATTGAACTCCAATAGTAACCATCCCAGCCCACACAAACGAAGATGCGAGCGAACACTGTTTAAAAGGGCAACAACACACTGCAGCAACATGGAACTACGCCAAGAGGAGGAGGAGGAATATCTCTTCCCAGTGTTCAAGGATAATGGATATCCAAAGAATTGGGTCAGGAGATGCTTACAGGAACAGCATCAGAAAGATTCTACATGCCCCATCACACTCATCTCACTACCCTACATCAGGAACACGTCAGAACTCACCACAAGACTTATACGACCGCTGGGCATCAGAGTGGCACACAAACCCACATGAACCCTACAACAAGTGCTCACCTGAACTAAAGACCCACTCCCCCACCATGGACAGGACCAACATCATCTACAAGATCACCTGCAGAGACTGCAGGAAACACTACATTGGACAAACAGGAAGGAAACTAACAATAAGAGTACATGACCACCAACTGGCTACAAAAAGACACGACCAATACTCATCTCAATCCACATGGACAAGGGGAACCACGACTTCGACTGGGGACAACACCAAGATCCTGGGACAGGCTAGGCAGAGACAAGCACGAGAATTCCTGGAAGCAATGGCACTCCACGAAGCAGCTACTAATAAGCACATTGAACTTGGCCCCATATACATTCCACTACGGAGGAAACTCTGAAGTGAGGTAATCCATCGCAACGGACCCCAGAGTTTAAAAGCCAGGCGGGAAAACACACCGACGCTTCATCAGAGGCTGCACTGAGGATGTTACCAAGCACGGTAACGAAACGTCTGTGGAACAACAAACCAGCTCGGCGAGCCAACCAACCTCAATAAACAAATCCTGTTTTGGGAAGAAAACCGGAATGGGGTACTGAGTTGGATGATGAATGATGATCATAGTTAATAGTGGAGCTGACTCAAAGGGCCAAATGGCCTACTCCTATATTCTGTGTTTCTATGGAAATAGTTTTGCTTTTGAAATATTGGCCACACAGGTGTGTATTTTCTTTATAATTAATTGAATTCAATTTGTCAGATATATGATTAAAGGTAACTTTCCAATGCATCATCAGTTTTGCTGAAAATGGTTTTTTAAACTGATTTACATTATCCTCCCTCAGGAACAAGTGGCTGTGAAAAGCAGAGGAGAAATGGAAATACGTCAGATGTGAGTGGAATGAAAAATGACCGGCGAAGGTTTAGTTCAGAGTTTTGTGGAATGGATTTTCCCCCTTCCCCACATTTTAACACTAAAAGTGAAAAGTAACTTCCCATATTGCTTTCTAAATGCCATTCTCTGTGCTAGGAAGTGAAGCATCACCTATAATTTATGCATCATTCACATCGCTTTTCAGTATTTTACTGACGTGAAACCCAAGTGCCTTTTTACAGTCACAGTCTCTCTGCAGTCATTTTTACTTTGCGTACTTGAACTTGTTTTAATTCACTTTAAGTGCAGAATAGTTTTTTTAAAAAACCCAATTGACGTTGTTAGAAAATCATACATTAAAATGAATCTTGAAAGAATAGTGTGCTTTTATCAACATGCTCAGTAATATTGATGTAGACCATGAGAGTGTTATGTGTTGTACATTTGGCTTTCCCTGTTTTTATTAACAACTTAGAAGAGGGATGGTTGGAATTTGCACATGGGATTCCCCCGCCACCCCGTTTCCTCCTCTTGTTAAGTTGTTGGAAGTATTGATGCTTTTTAAAACATTAAATTCTTGTCTTTGTAAGAAAGTGATTCACTTGCCGTAACCTCACAGTCGGGGTTGATACCGTGTTGGAGGTTAGATGTGTGCTACCCCACACAATGTATGTTATTTCATATCAAAACATTTTTTCTTTAAATGCATTTTCGTTCTGTGCCAATAAGATTGATCTTCCTGGTCATAATGGGAGGATGCAGCAGCCTAAGCTCAGTTGAGATAAAAACAGAAGTGCTGAAGGAAATTCGGGCTGGCAACAACTGTGAAAAGAGAAACCGAGTTAACAATTTGAGTCCAACGACTCCTCTTCGGATCTCCAGCATCCTCAGTGCTTTGTGTTTAGTTCCATTGAGCTCTGAACTTAGCACCTGCTTGCCAGGGAACTTGACACTTAGAAAGGATTTAGAGTTCCATTTGTATCCTCGAAGCCACAGCTAGTGATAACCAAGTTGACTGTCCTGTCCTCCCCATGAAAGTTGTCTCTTTCTTTGTGTACTTTCTACACAATGAGTAAGGCAAGCTTGCACATCTGAGAGAGTCAAAGTTGGTGCCACTCTCCTTTTAAAAGACCTCAAGCCAGGAACAAGTGATTTTCCTCTGTTGTGCCTATAAAATTTTGTTTGCCAACGTGCTCCCCTCCTCCAGCCTCCTATATGCCCCCAGCTCTGTTTACTGATATAGGCTACAATTTGTGCAAGCTCCATATGAGACAAATGAGTCATAAAAAGACTTGGGTATTGTTTTGGTTTAAACATTTTGTACGTGAATTGAAAGGTTATTTTCTATGTACTTTTGTATGAACTACTACTTTAAAATCTCCATGGAACAGAAACAAGCATGCCTTCAGTTTGATGTCCTAGTGTTCAAGGAAATAATGGATTAGCTAGATAGGAGTTGGAAACTAAATGCCTTGAGGATAGCACAGCTTTTCTCTGCCTAATGTTTTCTTGAAACTTGGAAAAGACGAGGTACAGCTTCCTGAGGTTGTCCCTATCTAGTAGCTTGTGGTACTGGAGCCACTTGAAGAGGTTCACCAGAATTCGACATACAGTCCAAATACAAGAACGGCTTCCAAGACCACATTCTGCCTGTTGATGATAAAAGGCGCCTTTTTAAGCCAAACATGGTCACAGTCTATTGAGGCATAGGCCATTGCCCTGGGCCTTTGCTCATCTATCCCTTTTTAAAAACCGTCCTCTAACCCAAGTTGCAACTATGCAATGCATTTGCATTGCCCACAGAAGCCATCGGTTCATTTGTGACCATGTCTGGGCAGGAGTGATGCTACCTTCCTCTTTGTCTGGTGCCTCTTCCCTCCATGTCCTTTCTTAAGGAACTATGTGTATGTGTGTAGGACAATATGGCACATCCCAGAAATAAACTTCTGAAATAGGAAGTGTTGGAAATGCTCAGCAGATCTGACACCATCTGTTGAGAGAGAGAGTTAAAGTTTTGAGTCAAAACCAAAACTTCAAAAGATTCAGAACCAGATTTGAGTTCAGGATGAATGGAAAAACCGAGTTATCGACTTGATTAGACCATAATAAATTCTAACCTTGGAGCAGGTGATGCCTTGTAAGAACACATTTAAACTTCCACTTCTTCTTTGTTTGAAAGGATTAAATAGGCATTGAGAAAACTGGTATGTTCATGATGGCTAATACTGTCTAACTTCCCCACTGTCTACAAACAACTGCATAAACTGTTCAGTCAGAGTTTAAGTATGGAACGTGGTTAAGTTGTATCTCCAGACAGTGAAGTGTGTAAGCAGAATTTTCCAGAATGCAGTACTTTTTGAACCACGGTACAAGTATTTAAGTCTGTGCCAAATATATTGGGTAAATTTAACGTGGACCTCAAAACCCATCTTCCACCAGCCCCACCCTCTGCAGGTAGTATCCGTCCAATGTAGCCTATGACTTGGATAGGCTTTTGTGAGAGACTGCTGGTATCAGTCTGTAATTAAGTATGTCGAGGATATGAAACAAATTTTAAAAATTTGAAATGGAAATCTAAATGTTAGCATGTGCAGGAAACTGAGTTGAGTACATTGTCTCTAAAGCAGCTTGTGAAACGATTCATGTTTAAAATGTGACCATGGATTCTATTGTATTTGCTGACTGGAGTTATTTGGAGGATTTTATGCTTAAATCAGGATTTTGTAATTTTGTGATGCGTTAAAACTTTTATTTCCTCCTGCCTTCCAAGTTCCACACCACATGTGACTAACTTACCTGGAGGGTGGGTTGTCAACTACTTCCAGGCTTCTACCAACAGCTGCGAGAAGCCACATGAGAGCACCTCAGTAATGAATATCTTTCCTCAATATGACCATTGCTTCCTACCCTCTTTCTCTGTGGACGATCTTGGCCTCTGCTCAGTTTCCAGATGTCAGGAACTCCTGGATCAGCAATGAATCCACATTGCTCATTACACTGCGCTGATGTCCTAATGCATGCTGCCATTGCAAAGCTATTTCATGTTTTACAGTTGAGCATTAATTGGGGATCTAACTAGTTTGGAATTCTGCATTTGGTTTGTGAATGTGCATCTGGAGCAGACTATCTTGCTAAAAAACTTTCAACTTCACCACTTAACTTCAATAGTGAACATAAAAAGAAACTTGGGGGTAGGGGTGGGAATTAATTTTAGAAAGTCTTGGATGTAACCAGTTGGCCTTTCAATGTGAATTGAGTTGCTCCAGTGCTTCAGATTATTACATGGGCTGTTTGTTCACCTGCAGAATCACCAACTGAATAACCCACTGTAGATGATCAGAATAATGGTGCAATGACTATAAATGATATCTGCATTTTATTATCCATCCTGTAATTTCACATTTTGTCAAAGTACATACCATTCAGATGCCTAGTTTATGTACAGACACAGTAAATGATTTTCCTATATTTATAAAAGTATATATGGGTGGTAGTCGATTTCTTTTTTTTTCGCTAATCATGCTGTGATTTTAAGGCTATGTAAGCTGATATCAGAGTATAAATGTATTTGTAATGTATCAGATCTAAAATTAGAAATAAAGTCATTTTATATAAGTTGAGTATCATTTTTTTCAATTTCCCCTTTCCTGTGGTTTCTGGAGATGCTGTGCAGTAAGTAATTATCTTCAGGGACTTAATGTATAATTATATGCGGAAATGCATTGCACACAATACTGATACTCAAATGAATGGACGTATGTATTTGCGTTTTGATCCCAGCAGCCTCCAGCAAGCATAACTTTCGAACCTAGGAATGCCGTTGTTGCTGCTAATACATAAAGAACAGTGCGTATTGTAGTGTTTATCAAAGATATAACAGCAAATGGAGGAAGATGTATATCTAAGGCTCACTATAAACTACTACTTATTCTTTCCCAGAACTTCATGTAAAATTGCTTGCCGACTCAACCATTTCCTCCAACAAGCGTTTGAAAGCAAAATTTACATAACCAACAATTAATTTCTCATCTCCACTTCTCTGTTGAAGGATCTTCTCTAGATGGATAGTAATAATCCAATTGATTTGTTTATTGTCATCCTAATTTCAACAATGTGTTGGATTCTTGAGAAAGAATAAGTGCTGAGAGGATGTTCCCCCTCATGGAAGAGTCTAGGACCAGAAGGCATAGATCCTGGAATTAAGGGGTGCCACTTTAAGACTGAGATGAGGAATTTCCTCTGAGGATTGAGTCTTCAGAACTCCTTGCCACAGGGCTGTGGGGACAGAGTATATTTATGTATATTTAAGGCTGAGATAAATTCTTGATCAGTAGGGTGATCGAGTTACAAGGAAGGAGCAGGAAAGTGGATGCAAACAATGCCTGATCGGCAATGATCCTGTTGAACAGCGGAACAGACTTGAGGAGCTGCATGATCTACTCCTGTTCTTATGTTTGATGGCCTAATGTCTAAGAAGTGTTAGTGGGTGTAATAATAAATTGCATGATGACTTGAACCTGGTCATCCTGCAAGACCTGATCTACTCTTGCCCCTGTGATCAGGGGAATTACTGCACCTGGTTGCTGTTTGGTGCGTTTTGCTGAGAATGTGAATGAGAAGACCATTCACAAATCCAGGATTGGAATCCTTACATGTTTCTCTTGCACAGCCTGCCAACTACGTGTGATGTTTAGGCAGATTCAATAATTTTTTCAGGTGCTTATTGGATGTTAGCCATGATACAACTCTGTGTGTTTAGAGCAGAAACAATCTAATTGCTGCCTAATTTACATGACAGGTGCTGGCAGTTGACTTCACTCACACTTTCTTTGGAGTTGCTGCTGTTTAAATTTGCCATATTTCTTTAAGCCTTTTTACTCTTCTAAACTTTTGTTTTGCATGATGGTCAATTTATTCCAGCAAACACTGATCTCTCTAACTTCAATTAAAGTCACTATACTTTAAAGTTTATCCCTGATAATACTGCAGTAAATCTATTCACATATTAGTCATCTATTTGGACATTCCAACCCATTCTGTAAGTTCATTTTAACTTTGTTTCATAGCCCTTGAAATCTTTACTTAGTAATCTGTCCCATGCTTTTGAAGATTTCAATTGACCCAGCTTCTTCAGCTTTCAAGATATGAATGTACCAAATTTTCACTGCAACTTGAATGAAAAATTGCCTCCTGAATTTTCACTAGGGATCTTTTGACTAATTTAGAAATGATTTGTTAAATAACTCGTGGAGTACATGACACAAATTAGACCATTTGAGGTTTTCTCAAAGAGGGAATTTGCAAAATGTATCTGCATGTGGGCATGCACCCAAATAATAAATGTCATGTGCACAGGTAATATAGGCCAGGGCTTCCCAGGCTTTATTTCCTACGTGACCCCGTTTCAGGGCTTAAATTGCTGTGACCCATCTGGAAGCACTGGGCAAACAGCTGTTCTCACTTGGTCAGAGCGTCACAGTGGCCATTGCTGCCTCAGCTTGAGACTCCAACTTTTCAGATATCCACACCAGGGTTTCCCAAAGTGTGGTGTTCAAGCTTCCTGCATGGTTTCTGCACAAGTGTTCTGGGGACACAAACTTGATACCATCTAGGACAAAGCAGCCCACTTGATTGGTATAGCATCCACTCCCTCCTCCACCGACGCACGGTAGCAGCAGTGTGTACTGTCTACAAGATGCACAGCAGAAATTCGCCAAAATTCATTTGATAGCACCATCCAAACCAATTCCATTTAGAAAGACAAGGGCAACAGATACACGGAAATACCAAGTTCCCCTCCAAAATACTCACTGTCCTGACTTAGCGAAGGAACAGTAATTTCTAGGTCAAAATCCTGGAATGCCATTCCCTAAGGTCTTAAGGGCCTGCTTACTGCGGGTGGACTGTAGCAGTTCGCCACCACCTTCTCAAAGGCAACTAGAGACAAGCAGTAAATGCTGGCTCAGGTAGGGATGCCCATGTTCTGAGTAAATTTTAAAAAGCACAGGAATCTTTAAATAGACTCTTATTTTAATAGCCTCATAAAGTACTTTTAATGGAAATTAAGTACTTTGGTAAGAGAGATGCTGTCAAAAAAAAATTGTTCTGTGGGTAGAATTTACACACACTAGAAGCTTCCTTTCATTACTGCATTAGAGGCAAAAGTGTTATGGATGGGGTGGGAAGAATGAATTATGGCTGAAATTGTATGATCATGCTTTGTGCTTTCCCTCGAAAGAGATATAAAGGGTGAACAGTAGCATGGTAAAAATACTGCATGCAATTGAGATTGAAAGACTTCTTATCCAAAGATATGAGATGAAAGTGTGTTTGTGGCTAAACCGTGACTGGACTCATAATCCCATTAAATGATGGAACATGCTGGAAGGACTCGATACCATGTATGACCAGCTCATTCCTGTAGTGCTACAGGCATTTATGTAGCCGATAACTACTAAAATAACCTAACTGAAATGTGCATCAGATTGATTGTACTCCTTGTGCATTTGTACTATATAATTAATATGTGGACAGTTACCTTCCATTTTCTTTGCTTTTCTTTTCTACCTTGCCTTGGGTCATCAGCTTTACCATTGTTCTAAATAGTTCCTCCTGATTATAACTTGATCCTGTGTTACTTTCTTACATCTTTTCCTTTTGATCACTGCATTTTTACACATCCCTGTGAATTTCCTCCAAGTTTCTCTTTCATCATTCTTCTGCCTGTTATTCTTGAACCTCTTTTCTGATTCATTTGTGACAGTGAGCAGAAATTAGTCACGATTAGACCAAAATTTCAGTTCATAGCTTCCTCACCTACAAATAGAACTGTACGGCTAAAATACCTCTAAGAGGATTAAAGCATTAGTCTTCAGGCTTTCAGTTCCATTGCAGCTTAGTTCTGTCAAATGTTTTGGTTTCTGGATGGTTGTGATGCTTGAAGCATCCTTCCAATGGGTGGACTGTGATCTATTTAATTGACTTGGTGAATGTTGCTTTCTGTAAAGGTTTCCACTGCATTTCTCCCATTCCTACTGTCCCGTGTCAGTGCGATGAGCCCTGTGTTGGAATTGACTCTGGCCCGAGAGACACCACCTCCAAACTATTAATTGGAAATCCCACAGGAGATTCAAAATGTGACATTGAACTTTACAGGGTTTGTGCCATAAGTGCTCCATATTCAAAGGGAGTTTCACAAGGTGAAGGGTCAACAGCACAAGGAAATAAGCCTGTTGTTTCCCCATTGAAACTAGATATTTTAATTTCCCTTTCCTTGTTTTTATTGAATGGCAGAGCAGGCTGTGTTTGTATCTTATGTACCTTGGGGCAATGGGCTTATCTAATTCATATGAAACAATAAGGGTTTATTTTAAAAGAGTAACAGTAGCTTCCAAGTTGCACATTCAGTGCCTTAGGTCCACCTAAGCTACATGAGTCTTCTCTAATCCAACACATATGCAGACAAATCCACTAAGTCCATTTCCGAGATGGATCAGAACAGCGGCTGCATGGAAACACCACCACCTGCAAGCTGTCCTCTAAGCTGAACACCATCCTGAATACCTGAAACATTGTCTGCTCCTTACCTCCAGATGCTGCCTGGCCTGCTGTGTTCTTCCAATCTCCTGTTTGTGTACCATCCTGAATGGGAACTATTCTACCATTCTTTTGCTGTCACAGAATCAAAATCCTTGCGTTCCCTTCCCATCAGCACTATCTGTACCTGCACCAGATGGGCTGTAGCTGTTAAAGCTCACTACCACCCTTTCAAGGGTAATTGGGTCTATAGAATAAATGCAGGGCTTGACAGCAATGCTCTCAGCCTAACATTAAATTAAAAATAGCACGCAATCTTAGCTTTAATCATTTTGCTTGCATTTAGTTTTTTTTTTCCAATCTGACTTTCAGAAAGTAAAAAGGCTTTTTTTTCTTTTTGGTTCCCAGCTGTAAGAATTTCAGAATTTTTAAAGCAAGGAGAGTCCATGGCTAGGTATGGTACAGGGTTTCTGGTGGTGATCAGCAGGGACCTGTCACTCAATGAGCATGCTCGCAGCTGTGTACATTCTCACAATAAGGACTCCTGGAGGAGAGAATCATCAGACTATCAGCTGCTCAGACAGAGGCAAGGGGCAGGAGAGACTGTTAGCAACAACCTTGACACTGAACCATCCTGTTTGGGAAAGGTAGGAACTACAAAACAGTAGCAGCTTTTTTTTCAGCAGTGATAGTTTAGCTCTTGTGGGGAGAAAGGGGAACAAATATTAATTTGGTGACAAAGGTGTCTCACAGCACCACAAACATTTAAAGGACGTGTATACTTGTAGGACTTCAATGTGAAAAAATGTTCAGCCAAATGTTAATGATTATCTGTTTTGGTTAGTTATTAGTTAAATTGGTGTACTAGGCTGTGCTATACTACCTGTGCTAGTAACTGCAGACCTCAAGTGAGTGAGTAACTGGAAGCTGTATCTGCTTCTCCCTCGTGCAGTTATGGAGACTGGAGCTATGCAGCTTAAGACTGCAGGAGTGAGCATTAACCATAGATTTGAGTTTTTATTTATGCAGTTTTGCATCTGGTGATGGAAAGTGCTGCTGCATAACTTGTGTCAGTATCTGAGAGCTGTGTGTTTTTCATTTGTCACTGAGAAGGCTAGACTCCCAAGAGAGGTTGAGGTGAGAGTCCCAAAACAATCCTCCTTCTCTGTGTTTTCAGTCTGGCAAGTTGGAAAAGTGACAATGCAAAGTATGAACCTTCAGTAAAGCAGCATTTTCCCAAGAATATTCTTGACTTTGACATTTTTTCTTCTGTGACTGATAACAGAAAGTCAGTGGTGACACGAGACTGCACTTGTCTGCATTGTTAAAGTTGCAGCATTGGCTCCCACTGTTGGTTTAGCACTGCGTGTCAGCTACCTGCAAATAATGCCTGATACCCATGCACAGATGAATGTTATGAAATGTTTTTTGATTTTATTTACTTCAGATTCACTTTCCATAATGCAGTTAATGCCACTCTGTACAGAAGCTAGCCCTGCTTCTCTTTTATCTTGTCAGTGACATGTCTGATAGACAACAGAGTTAAGGTCAATAGCCCAGCATTCACTGCTCCCTGGGGGAGAGAATTCTAGATGTTAACAGTTCATTTGGAAAAGATTATCTTCCTCATTTCTGTTGTAATTAGGTCTTCCTTTTATTTTTAAAATATGAACCCTGGTTCTAGATTCATTAGGAGGGGAAACATCTCATGATTGCATTTAGTGATGGAGCAGGCTCAACAGGGATGTATTGTCTACACTCCTGATCCAGGTTTCTTTTGTGCATGTGTTTTTTTTTACTGATATGCTGGATTTCCCCTTCATTGAGGATGGGGATATTTGTAGAGCTGCCTCCTCCAGTGAGTTGTTTAATTGCCTACCACTCTTCACAGCCAGACGTGACAGGACAGCACAGCTTGGATATGATCTGTTGGTCATGGGATTATTTTGCTTTGTCTATCGCTTGCTCATTATGCAACTTGGCATGCAAGGAGTCCTGTGCTTTTGCTTCACCAGGCAAGCATCTCATTTTTATGTATGCCTGTGATTCTGCTTACATACCCTCCTGCATTCTTCATTGAATCAGGGTTGTTCGTCTGACTTAATGGTAATGATAGAGTGGGGAATATGCCAGGCCATGAGGTTTGAGATCGTAATGGAGTTGAATCCTGCTGCTGTTGATGACGCATGGCACCTCATGGGAACCCAGCCATGAGCTGTTTGAAATCTCTCATTTAGTTCAGTGATAATGCCACACAACATGACGGAGAGTGTCCCCAGTATAAAGACCAGTTGCAACAAGTTGTTTCAAGGTTGCATCTTTGGAATTCTCCACCCCAGAGGACTGAAGATACCCAGTCATTGAGTATGTTCACGATTGAGTTTCATAAATAAAGGAATCAATAGATATGGGTAGAAAAATGCAGTTGAGAGAGAGGATCAACTGTGATCTTATTCAATAGTGGAGCAGGCTCATGGGACCAAATGATCTAATCCTGCTTATATTTCTTCTGTTCTTTATCTTAAAAACAAGTTGAAGCCTCCATGGATTTAAGCTCGTGTTAGTCCCTGTGAGAGGCTGCCTTGTTTATACAAAATTCTGTAGGATTGCTTTGTAGGGTTCTGCTTGTTGCTTCTCTCATTGGGTGATGTACTTAGTCCACTCCCATCCAAAGTAAGGATAATTTTCCCTATTCTGCTGAAACTCATTAAAGCGCCAGATTCCATCACCCCCTTTTTATTCTCTCATGGGATGTGGGCACAGCTGGCTGGAGCCAACATTTATTGCTCGTCCCTAATTGCCCCTGAGAAGGTGATAGTGAGCTGCCTTCATGAACCACTTCAATCTGTTTGCTGTGGGTGGACCCACAATGCTGTTTGGGAGGGAATTCCAGGATTTTGATCCAGCATTAGTGAAGGAACAGCAATATGTTTCCAAGTCAGAATGGAGAGTGGCTTGAAGGGGAACTTGCAGGTGGCAGTGTTCCTATGTATCCTCTGCCCTTGTCCTTCTAAATAGATGTGGTTGTTAGTTTAGAAGGTGCTGTCTAAGGATCTGTGGTGAGTTTCTGCAGTTCATGCTGTAGATAGTACACACTGCTGCTACTGAGCATCGGTGGTGGAATGGCTGTCGCTCCATCCGCAAAGAATCAAGTGGGTTGCTTTGTCCTGGTTGGTGTCAAGTTTCTTGAGTGTCACTGGAGTCACACTCATTCAGGCAAGTGGGAAGTGTAGGAGATGAGTTATTTGCTGTATAATTCCTACCCTCTGACCTGCTGTTCTATTCGCTGTATTTACATGGTGGGTCTAGTTGAGTTTCTGGTCAATGGTAACTCCCAAGATATAAATAGTGGTGGATTCAGTGATGGTAATGCCATTGAATGTCAAGGGGAATTGGTTAGATTGTCTCTGTCTCTTATTGGAGATGGTCTTTGTGTGGTATTTGTGTGGCTAAAGTTACTTGCCATTTCTCAGCCTAAGCCTGGATATTGTCCAGGTCTTACTGCATTTAGACATAGACTGCTTCAGTGTTTGAGAATTCATGAATGGTGCTGAACATTGTCCAATTCATCTTGAGTGAATAATATCATATAGTGGAAAATCTAGAATCTCTACATCTCCTTTCAACATGTTTTAAATTAACTTGTGTCTAAAAATTTTTTTTTGTCTTATATAAAAACTGGGACCTCATCAGAAACCTATACTCTTTCTGAACTTGAACTCAAAAGCCCTAACTGTTGTTGGTCTTCAGGCCTGACTTCAGATCACTGATATCAGATCACTGATATCATCAGCTGAAATTCCAACCCAAAGTCCCAAATCGGATGCCATTTCCATCCCAAAGCTATAGCCAATATTGATCGCCCAATGTGCACCCAACCTTCACCTTAGCAGCAGTTGGCATCTCAGAGCTAAAACTGTGAGCAGCTGCAATCCCAATTCCAAAACTGAGACCCCACCAATGATTGTGATACTTGACATCTTGACCCTAAGCCTGACTTCAGATGGGATTATAATCTAAAACCCATGACTCTGGCTGTGGCATTATGTAATGGCAGATATTTGGAATTTCTGATCAGCTCACCTTTATGGAAGTTTGTTTCTGCATTTCCAGTGAGCCAATTTTTGATTAGTAATCACAGATGGCAGAAGGTAGCATTTGTTTGCTATTGGGGGTGGGGAAAAGTGGAGAAGAGCTCAGAAGTTCAGAAAGAGGAAATGGGAAAACAGAACTTGCTCGACTCAATACAGTTCCATTAAACACCAGCCAACCTTGAGACGTACTGTGTGAGGCTGCCCGTATTGTGCCAATTAATGAGTTGTTGGATCCGATGCCAATTCATACCCATGTGGAAAAGATTAAAGATCTGGAACAGAATTTGCAGGTTCTGCTCATGAATTTCAATGAGATTCTTCAAATCCCAAACCCATTCATCTAACCCAATTTCTTTTCAGTCAGTCAGAATTGGATGTGAAAATGTAGGAGGGGCTGGGTTTGTGAGAAATTGTAACAATCTTAAGCTGGCATTTCAAGAACCACTTACAAGATATCAGTACCAGAAAAAAGGAGAATTACACCACTTTTATTTTTATCTTTTATTTTGATCAAATGCTGCAGATAATTATGCCACCATTTTGAGAACACTTTTAAAATGTTCTTGCAGATAAACGGGGGTGAGATCTTCCTTTAAACTAATTTCATTTCAGCTTCTCGTGAGTAGTATTTAAAGGACACTTTTTTTTCCCATCACTTTAGATTCAAACTTAGATAACGGAGATGAAAGGACAATGCCCAACCCAGGAAACACACTATTCAATTAGAACTTGGATGATCTGATAATCTTCAACTTTCCTGCCTTTTCCCCATAACCCTGGATTCCCTTACGAATTAAAAATCTGCCTAGAGCGGCTTCAAATATACTTAATGACCCTGCCTCTACAGCCCTCTGCAGTAAAGAATTCCATAGATTCACCAGCCTCTGAGCAAAGGCTGGGGCTTTTTTCCTTGGAGCATCGGAGACTGAGGGGTGACTATGTAAAGTTTATAAAATCATGAGGGGCATGGATAGGGTGAATAGCCAAGGTCTTTTTCCTACGCTGGGAGAGTCCAAAACTAGAGGGCATAGGTTTAAGTTGAAAGGGGAAAGATTTGAAAGGAACCTGAGGGACAACATTTTCATGCAGCGGGTGGTGTGTGTATGAATGAGCTGCCAGAGAACATGGGGGAGTTGGGGAAAAATTACAGCATTTATAAGGCATCTAGATGGATATACGAATAGGAAGAGTTTAGACTGATACGGACCATATGCTGGCAAACGGGTGCTAGTCACATTGGGATGTCTAGGTGGCATGGCTGAGTTGGACCGTGCTGTATGACTATGACCAGAGGGCATAATCTTAGAATAAGGGGTGACCCATTTAAGGCAGAGATGAAGAATTTCTTCTCTCAAAGGTAGTGAATGTGAGGAATTCTTAGTAGGTGAGGTGATGGCTATTTCAGCACAGCAATGTGTAAAATGCAAATATTCAATATAAAAATGTGAAGTTTGAAAAGGCTTCAACTTATTTATCACCAATTTTATTATATATTGCCACAAATAATGACTTCCTTTCGAGTTTAACATTAGGCTTTGTATTGCAATATAGTTCATTTAAATTTGAGAATTAGGTCTGATTAGCATAAAACATCAATCTGTTTTTTCCCTACTGCCCTAGTCCCAACAATAACCCTCTAAATATCAGCCACTTTCAGATTTGAGCAGCAAAACTCTTTCAAATTTTATTTATGCAAATCAGTAGGAATAATAGTTTAATACCCGTAAAAGTTTGCAAGCTTTTCAAGTTGACTTCAAAAAGATATTTGATGGGTGTTAAGAGAAGGTTCTTAAGTTAGAATGTATATAATTTACATTATTAATGAGGTCAAATTACCATAATTTTGTAATACATCGGCCTGAACAGGATGAACTGTTCACAAGAAGTTAGTTTTTGAGTTATGCAAGGAGATTATTTTGCAAGCAGTTGTCCTTTTCCATGTAGATTAATTCAAATTAAGACAATTGAGCATATGTAACACTAGATGAATTCATGAGTAAATCTTTGCTGAGTTTTAGTTGTGTTTGCATGGCAGGTTGAAAGACAAAAAGATTTTTCATAGATTCATTCAGCGGAGAAAAGGCCCTTTAGCCTATCGAATCTGCTCAGACATAACTACCACTAAAAATGTGCTGATCCCAATTTCCTGCACTTGTCTCATATATTATGATATTTGAAGTACTCATCCAAATATTTTTTTAAAGATTGTAAAGTTTCCAGCTTCCACTACCTTACCAAGCAGTGCATTCCAGACTCCCACTACCCACTGAATGAGAGATACTTTTTCCCAAATCCCTCTGAACCTCCTGCCCCTTACCCTGTAACTATGCCTTCTCACAGTTGACCCTTCAACCAATGGGAATAGCTGCTCTCTATTCACCCTGTCCATACCCCTCATAATCTTATAGACCTCAATCATGTCCACCCTCAGTCTTCTCTGCTCTACAGAAAACAATCCAAGCCTATCTAGTCTCTCTCTATAGCTCAATTTCCCCATCTCAGGCAACGTGGTGGTGAACCTCATCTAGAGCCCGTTTAGCACTATCACATCCTTCCTCTAGTGGGGTGACCAGAACTACACACAGTGGCTCCAGTTGTGGGCTGATCAACACTCTGTATAAATGCAACATTACCTCCTTGCACTTATACTCTATGCCATGACTAGTAAAAGCAACTGGCCCAAATGCTTTCTTTTGACAGATTTCAGGGCTCTTTGTTCCTATTCCATGACAATGCCATGTCATACTTGGATAGAGCCAAGTTGTCATGATAAAACATCTGGATGGCTGAAAATCTTAAACAATGGTAGAAAATGCTGCAGTCTGTGACAGGCTGTATGTTTGACATGTGACGAATTTGAAAATATTGGCCATAATCAAATGCAAGGTAACAAGCAGCATTTAAAGGAACTAATTTGGTTTACATTTTATTTGTATGAATAAAGTACTTTTGGAAAAGGAGCTGTAATTAAAAAGGATAGGTTAAGATCTCAAGTGCAGCTGCACATAGCCCTTTGAAAGATTAACAGGATCGAGTAAAGACGAGGTCCAACAAAACCAGAGGATCACAAACCTCAAAGCCTCAAGTTCAGATCTTCTAATAATTTTCTCAATGACACAGCTTTTGCATTTAAGATGTAAAAATGGAGGAATGAGCTGTAGTACATAAACTTTATGTCAAATAATTCAAGTGTTTTTTTTAAAGATAGAGACTGGAGCAGAAACATACTGGAGCCTTTCCTCCAAAATGGTGGGAAAGATGGGATCAATTGGGAAACCCCAGTTGGAATTGCGGGAAACAATTAAATTCATTGTTCATGCCCACGCATTGAAGCGTACCCAGCATTAAGAAAAGATATTATACATGAAGCTGTTTGTGCTCATTCACATTCTTACTTGTTTTGGATATGGGATGTCGGCATCGCTGGCAAGGCCTGTGTTTGTTGCCCATCTGTAATTGTCTTTGAGTTACTTGGAAGGACCACCTCAGAGAGTCATCCAGATTGCTGAGAGTCTACAGTCACATGTCGGCCAGACATGGTAAAATACCTTCCCAGTTTGTCGGAACCAGAATTTTTTTTTATGACCATTGATGATCATTTCATGAACACTATTGCTGAGAGAAACTTTCAATTCCAGATTTTATGAATTGAATTTAATCCCACCCCCCCCCCCCAGCTGGGATTTGAAATAAAAACAGTAAGTGCTGGAGAAACTCAGCAGTTCAGGCAGTATCTTTGGAGAGGGAAAAATTGAGAGTCCCACATGCCACTTTAGAACTGGTGGGATTTGAACCCATCTTCCCACAGCGGTAAGCTGGGGGTCTGGATTACTGGTCCAGTGACTGTACCACTATGCCACCATCTTGCCTAAAATAGGTGGCATAACTGCAAATGCCTTTGAAATATTTTCTACTCTTATTTACATTTTTATTTTTGAGTGTTTTACAGTTTGTGTTGAGCAAGGCTTTCACAGTGTAGGATGCTAAAAATAGATATGACCTGAGTGGTAGGGGAAAGCGGAGGGTTTGGTTAGATGCCAGGTACTGTGCCATTCCAGAACCCTGCTCCTTGCTTTAAGTGCTGTGTACCTCTGCAATCAGTAACAGCACAGGATCAGTTACATTGTATTTAGTCAATGGATGTGGGCGTCTTCTTGCCCATTGCTAATTGTCTTTGAAGGTAATGGTGAGCCACTTTCTTTGTCTATCTCATGTAGAATCGCCCATTTTCATACAATCCCTACAGTGTGGAAGCAGGCCATTCAGCCCATCGAGTCCACTGACCCACCGAAGAGTATCCCACCGGCAACCCTATCCCTATAAGCCTGCATTTACCATGGCTAATCCACCTAGCCTGCACATCCCTGGACACCATGGGCAGAAATGCTGCAGCCACACTGTGCTACTGGTGGAGGGAGTAAATGTTGGTGGAGGGAATAAAGAAAGGTAGTGGATTGAGTGGCAGACTGCTTTTTGTCTTAGATAGTGTTGAGCTTCTTGTTGGCTGTTGGAGCTCCTGGCATGTTCTCCTTCACTCATTAAATCAGATTGGTCCCCTGACATGGGAATACCTCTGGCAGGCCCCAGAACAGGAGTGGGCTAATCATGGCTTAATATCCAGCTCCTGGAGTTCGAAGGGGCCCACTGTGCTCAGGTTGAGATTGAGGGTCGGAGGCCCAGAACAGAAGCAGCTGTGACACCACGATTTTTGTCTCTGTCCCTGATGTCTGGTTCTATTTCCCATGTACCTCATTTTGCACTGTTTCCTGTTCTAACTGAATCCCATTGTGTTTGTGTCAAGCTTGATGAGCTGTCAGTGACTGGTGAAGAGCTAAGGGGGGTATTGCTAAGGGGGGTATTGCTATGGGTGGTATGTGCTTGCTAGCTACTGAAGCAATCCTCCTGGATGCAGGAGCAGCCACTGCTGGTAATCACTGGTTACAGCTGACCCTTAGCAGCTTGCTCCTCCCCAGCACTGCTGCAGTCTGTCATAGATTGCAGGGGCTGGTGATCAGGCTAGAGAGAGTCCAGCTCCCACCTTTCTTCGAATGATCCTGATTTCTGTGGCTAGGAATTAATCTACTCAACAATACTAAGGGTATGAATTTCACACAATTGACAAGTCATTGAAATGTTTGTCAGAGCTTAGACCACAAATCAATGAAATATGCAGAGAAACATTTTACCTGACACAGTATCAAATGGATACTCAGGGCAATTAACCATGCAATTACTAGAACATATTTTGATTTTCAAAGCTGTGGGAATTATTGAAAGGAGAGCTTGATGCATTTTTGTTTTAGAAATTCCAGAGCACCCTGTCTATTCAATACCCCTGTCTGTGTATTTATTTGATGCTGTGTCTTGTATTTTGAGTTTTAGTTCAATCTATCGATTCCTTTCCACCCTGTCATTTTCTGCAGCCAGTAGTTTCTGCTGATGACTGGAACGTTGGAATTTGAAGCTTCTCGTTGGCCTTTCTACATTCCTGTCAGCTGTTCAACTGCTTTTCCTCTCTACCACTCCTGCAAGTGTGCTCTCTCACATGAGAGTAGGATAATGGCAGATCCCCACTCCCCCAAAGACCTGATATATTGAGGCAGGTACTGGCACATTGACTCAGGATATGAGCAAGAGGCATCGTTCATCTTTCTCCACGGGCATTTTCTTGCCGGACTTACTGAATCGTGACACGAGCCTCATGATTTTCTTTTACCATCTCCTCAGCTCAGGGCCGCAAGGGGCCAAAAATAATGAGCTAACCATTGTCCCAGTAACCATCAATCAACTGAGTATAAACCAGAGCTTCCAATCTGACCCCTTGTTCATTTGTACTAGCTTAGACCTGCAAAACTAATACCAAAATAACAAAAAAAAAGTTTAATTGCACCAGAACGTCTTTAAGCGCAGGATTTTCAGGGTTACCACAGTGCCATTTTCAAGGTCAGGAACACACTCAGGAGAAATTTTATCAGCTCCAGCACTCCCCACTTAGTCATTAGAGAATGGGATTGTCCATCTCCAGACTGGTGTTGAAGTGAGCACAATGAATTCCCAGTCTGCAGTAGGACTGAGAGTTCACAGAATGGGGGTGAGACGTACAGATATAGAAAGTCGGAGCAAATGCCTTTGCAAGGGTTAAGGATCAGAGATTGTTATGAATACATGAAGCAGTTAAAGACAGTGACACCAACTTATTTGTACTCCGTTTCATAGACTAGGGCCATGAAAACCAACATCAACTCCCTCGCAATATTGGCTGACATCAACTAGCTCAATACTGTTTTGGACCAGATCAAATCCCCTCAAAATACAATAAGAAGGTGGCCTGGACCCTGACTTTTTCATATTTTAATTGTAAAGACCAGGTACTGTCAAACACCTGGTCAAACTACTCAACGTTAAGCAAAACACAATTTATTCAAACACTATTGTTAAGGTACAACAGAAGAAAGAAGAATTTAGAATAACTTAACTCTATTGGAAAACTTAACCGAATAATAGATACAGTAAAAGTTACAAATTAACTGTTCAAATATAGTAACATTCCATAAATCCTTGGCAAAAAGGCAAATTAAGAAAACAGATGGTCTCACATGCAGTTCTCCAATCCAGGAGGAAAGAACATCAAAAGACAACTCTGAGAGAGAATATGTAGCAACCTGAGACCCCAGGAACAACTGCTGAAAGCTAACTAAAAATTGTGGATATGTGAGAACTTAACCACACCCACTCAGGCTACTTCTATTGTACCAACTTTTAAAAAAGAAACCCAAGGCCTCACAAGTTGTTTATCTTCTCATAGACTGCTTGTCACCTGTCCCGCAATCTCTCTCTAAAAGAAACCACAATGAAACATACCTCTTAAAGCCACAGCATTGTCATAATACATGCCCCAGGCTTCAGAGTTGACCTTTCCTGAGCTTGATGATGGTGAGCTTCATGGCAGCATTGAGCACAATCTTAGTCATTGCATTATCCTGCATACAAGGATGAATGTTCAAACTGATATTGAGAATGAGGCATTTGGTTGACAAGGAGAGATTCAGGTGTTTGGAAATTGTTACACAGATGAAAAGAAAACACAGGAGAGATTTCTAAATTCTAACCCGATAACATGGACACCAAAAATTGTTTGCCGATTAGACTCGATCACCAAAGTAAACAGAAAAGATAAACAAATGGAAAGCTTGCACTTTGCTGTTTTGCACAGATTCTGGTGAATTGGAGACAGCAGAGTCCGATAGTATCAGCAGATTCAAACGGGACTCTGCTAAAGACTAAGTGATGCAAGTTAAAGTGTGGGGGAGCAGGCATAAGGATGATGATATGCATTTCTGATCCTGCAGATATTGTGATATGATTTAATAGTGACACCAGCCACAATTGGCAATGCGGGTTAATAAAGATTTCCCTGCAGCGAGGGCAAAGTATTTTCCTAGAAGGTGGAAAGAAGAACCTGCTAAATGCCAGAGGGTTTATTTGTTTTAATGCTGTATTCAAATAGCCATTAACCTATAAAATCAATATCTTAACACCTGCTGTAAAATAGTGCCCAGAAAAAAATGTAGAATGGGCAAATTAGGCATTCATACGTAAACTTTCTGAATGAACCATAAAACTTCAGGTTTGATCAGCTTGAAACCTTCAATGGTAGTGGTCTGAATATATACAAAATATATATTGACTATCAAATATGCGACCTGAGGATTAAACATTCCAAAATAGAAATTAGTAGAAGACAGTGCCAGTCAAACTGGCGAATGACACATACTGGCCCAGCTTGTCTTGTAAATATTTTAATCAATCTGTTAGTGCACACCTCTGGAGTAGGTGGGACCTGAACTCAGGTCTGTGGCTGTAAGGTAGGGACACTACCTCAGTCCCGCGAGAGCTCTTCCAGCTCATGTTGTAAACTTCAAAATGGAGAACTAGCACAACCAGTACATTCACTTCTCAGCATTACTGGGTTTTAACTGCTTATTCTTCCTCTGCTTTCCTGGAAAGCTCTGTTTAGCTTTGCAGACTAAAATTTGGCAGAGTTCCTGCATGATTCATTCAGAGACTCCTTTGGGTAAACGTATCTGACAATATCTGTTTGGACTCCATTGTCACAACCCTCAGCTCAGCTAATACAAACAGCAGCTCTTGTAGAACCAAAGCTAAGTGCTTCTAGTAAATTGGGAGCAGTAGAAACATTGAAAACAACAATCGTAAATCATTGACTGTGTTGGAAATGCCACTGTGACATGAGCTGATCCTGAGAGCGGGTGCAGGAACTGAGTTAGTAGCATCTAGTCATTTCAGAAAATGAACGTGGGGTGAATATAATCTAATTCACTATGTAGCAAGTCCAAAGGATTGGGTGGAGATACCAGTTTAACAGCCTGTCCAACTTTATTCACCATTACCTTCAACAGAGGGTGGTCAGATCAGAGCTGACCCTGTCAGTTTCTCAACAGACTGGTGAAACGAAACTGATCACAGCCTAGCCAGAAACATAATGACAGATAAACAGTTTTAAGATCTAAATATGTAGCGTTTACACTCATGACTTGTTGGAGGGAGTGGTTGACAAACTTTTAAAAATATAAATACTTGATTCGCAAATTTGTAAACAAAAGCATTTTGATTTAAATGTTACAGGACTTGCAAAAGGATTCAGCACGTCCTACAGCAACATTATTCCACTTGATTCAATGGTAACAATGAGCTTTTCTGAATGAATAATAAATATCCAGGTTTGATTAGCTTGAAACCTTAAACAAAACATACTCCATGCAACCTGAGGACAAAATGTTCCAAAATAGAAATAGTAGAAAGTGCAATCAATATATACAATGTATTTCACTCTAGGGTACCTCAGTACATTTACACTGCTCTACATTTACAGAATACATTCTTTGAGGCAACAACCCAAGGGGTTCTACAGTTCCCAGGCCCTTGGTGTCATACCGAAAGGCCTTAGAAAGCAATCTTTTCCCATTGCTGCGGTGGCTGTCCCAAGCTTCAGTACACATCTCAGCACGTGGTCTAGAACTTTGGAATATGGCAATCAGTGCTGGTCAGGACAACATGTTGCACTGGTTGGCCAGCAAGTCTCAGGCAGCCCACAGAGTGTCTTTCACTGTGTTGATGGTCTTCCTGGTAATGCTGATATTTGTCTTGTGTGTGCCGCTGGGAGCAGCCTGTAAAGCACAGAGTCCTGTGTCTGTGGAGGTGTCAGAAAGTACCTCGACAAATACCATTGTATCCCTCCAGAAACCTTCTTTGCAAAGGCACATCCCACAAGGAGGTGCACAGCAGTCTTTTCCTCACTACAGCCATCTCAAGGGCCACATGTGGAGTGGGTGAGACTTAGGGCATGTAGGCAGGATTTGACACCACCTGCCATATTATGTCTTGGTGCTTCTTTGTAAGTTCTGGCAATGAGGCATTCTGCAGGATGACTTTAACAGTTTGCTCATGGAACAATCAACATGATCTACTATCTTCTCTTCCCACTGTGTTTTGAGGATATTGTGTGCAGACTACCATCTGGTGGACTTGTGGTCAAGTGGTCAAAAGGTGCTTTCTTGCATGAACTTATTCACAAGGTGCAGTTGATACAGATCACTGCAACTACTCAGTGTTCTGTGGTAATGTGGCCAGACCAATCCTTGGTAACAATGCCGACAATGTCCCCTAAGATGATGCCTTCTGGTCCTAGACTCTTCCACAAGGGGAAACAACCACTCAGCATCTACCCTATAAACCCCACTAAGAATCTTGTATGTTTCAACAAGGTCACCTCCTTTTCCTCTAATCTCTAAGTCCAACCTAGTCAATCTCTACTCATAAGACAGTCCCTCCATACCTAGGATCAACCTAGTGAACCTTCTTTCCACTCCCTACAATGGCAGTATATCTTTCCTTATGTAAGTGGCCCAAAACTGTTCACATTATTTAAGCTGTGGTCTGACCAGTGCCTTGTATAGTTCATATAATCATAGAGAATGGAAGGCCAATCGAGATTGTACATCAGTAAGATCTTCCTGCCTTTATACTCCATTCATTTTGAAATAAAGGCTGACATTCTATTTGCCTTCCCTATTACCTGCTGAACCAGGATGCTAGCTTTCTGCAGCCTTTTTCCATTTAAATAATATTCAACTCCTCATTATAGAGTCAGTGTTTTACAGTGCAGAAAGAGGGCCTTCAACACATCATAGTCATCAAGCATCTATCTATTCTAATCTTATTGTCCAGCACTTGGCCTGTAGCCTTGTATGCCATGGCATTTCAAGTGCTCATCTAAATACTTCTTAAACGTCTTGAGACTTCCTGCCTCTATCACACTTTTAGACAGTGAGTTACAGTTACCCACCACCCTCTGGGTGAAAAATGTTTTCCTCTAATTGCCTCTAAACCTCCTGCTCCTTACCTTAGAATTGTGCCCCCGGATTATTAATCCTTCTACTAAGGGGAAGAGTTTCTCCCTTTCAACCCAGTCTGTGCCCTTCAGAACTTTGTACACTCCAATCACATCCTCCTTCAGCCCTTTCCGCTGTAAGGAAAACAACCCGGCATTTATTGCTCATCCCTAGCTGCCCTTGAGAAAATGGTGTTGAGCTGCATCCTTCAACCACTTCAGTCCATTTGGTCGATTCTGTTAGGGAGGCTGTTCCAGCATTGTGCCCCAGCAACAATGAAGGAACAGCGATATATTTCCAAGTCAATATGGTGAGTGGCTTGGAGGGAAACTAACAGGTGGTGGTGTTCCTATGTATCTGCTGCCCTGTCCTTCTAGATGGTGGTGATTGTGGAATCGGAAGGTGCTGTCTAAGGAGCCTCGGTGAATTTATGCAGCGCTTCTTGAGAAGATACCCACTACTTCGACTGAGTATGGGTGATGGAGGAACAAATGTTTGTGGATGTGATGCCAATGAAGCGGGCTGCTTAGTCCTGGATGGTGTCGAGTTACATGAATGTTGTTAGAGCTGCATCCATCCAGGCAAGGGGTTGGTATCCTATCACACCCCTGAGCTGTGCTTCAAGTACTGTGTACAGTCCTGGTTACCCTACTATGGGAAGGATATTATTAATTCACAGAGGGTACAGAAAAGATTTACAAGGATATTACTGGGATTTAGAGGGTTTGACTTATATGTAAGGGGAGGCTGGGATGACGTCGGAAGTTGAGGGGTGATGTTATAGAGGTTTGTAAAATCATGAGGGGTATAGATACGGTGACTACCCAAGATCTTTTCCCTAGCGTAAGGGAGTTCAAAACTAGAGGGTATATTTTAAAGGTTAGAGAGGAGGATTTAAAGAGACCTGAGGGGCAATTTTTTCACACAGAGGGTGGTATGTATATGGATTGAACTGCCAGAGAAAGTGATAGATTCAGGTACAGTTACAATGTTTAAAAGACATTTGGACAGGTACATGAATAGGAAAGGTTTACAGGGATATGGGCCAAATGCTGGCAAGTGGGATTAATTTAGTTTGGGAAACTTGGTCAGCATTGACGAATTGGACCGAAGAATCTGTTTCCATGCTGTATCACTCTGATGGGAAAACTACAAGCATTAAAGTTAAGAGCCATTGATTTTGCTTTTTTGCCATTTTCTTCCCTATCTAATCCTATTTTCTGCTGGTTTTCTATGTTTTCATGCTCTGTCATTTCCTGTCCCACTCTGGGTATCGCTATCTAAATAGCTGTCCTGCAGTGCTACCAATCGTTTTGCTTTGTAAGCCTATGTTTCACTTCTCCTGAGCTGTCCCCATCTCTGCTTAGTTTAAAGCCCTGTCTACAGCCCCAGATACTCAATTCACCAGGACAGTGGCTCCATCATGATTCAAGTGAAGGCTGTGCATCCCAGGCTCCTGTGAACCATCTACCCAGCACCTTCAGATAAACCAATCTCACAGTGAAGGGCACAAAGGATTGATCGGGCCAATTCTGAAAGAAAATGGCCTTGATTTACCTTGGCTCCTGAGGTCAATTCAACCTAGTGACATATGTTCATCAGTCTGTGTAGAGACAGTAGATCCAAGCAGACAATGTTTGCATAATCCGATGTACAGGGAGGCTTTGACCTTAGTCCCTTCTCTAACTGGAATGGTCATCCCTCTTTTTTCCACATCCTTCCTGACGGACTCAAAATAACACAGAAACAGGACAGGGAGACACGACAGTCCTGCCTGACACCAGATTTGATCAGAAAGCTTTCAAATTGCCACCTAATGATTAAAACTGCACTATTGATGTTTGTGAAGAGGAACCGTACCCAACTATGGATTCCCTCCCCAAACCTCATTGAAAAGAGCACATCCACCATATTGGTGTGCGCTGTTCTGTCAAAGGCCTTCTCTTGGCCCACCTTCCCCAATGCCACACAGACGATCGTATTCCTGAGTAGCCTCAGACTTGCAGAGATCCTCCTGTATAGGTCTGGTCAGGATGAATCACCAACTCCAGACAGACCTGACCCAACTCACAAAGGCCTCGGACATGACTTTGTAATCCACATTCAGCTGCAAGATAGCTCACCAATTTCTAATTTCCTCCCATTGTAAATGAGGGTGATGATGCCTTTCCTCATGGATTTTGCATATTGGTGTCACACTCTCATACGTATCCAATGAGTCCTTGTTGATGCAGCCCCACTGTGTTGAACACATTGCAGCTGGTAATCCATTGTTTCCAGGCATTTGATACTTTCCAAAGGAATCAAGGGCCTCTCAGCTCATCCAGAGTTAGTGCTTGTCCAGACTCACCCTCATCCTGTCATCTAAGGCCTCTGTGACGATAGCCAGGAATGACAAAGAGGCTGTGCTTTCTGTGGGTTTCATGTCATACAGTCCAATATGAAAAGGATTTGCTGATTCTCAATGTCATACCGTAACAACTGTACCCAGCCATCTTCTTCCTTCAGGCTGCAGAGCACAAAGCTGTCTCTGTTAGTTTCATTAACCATGGGCTGAGGGTGCACTGTAAGAGAGACAAGTTCAGCTTTCCTCTTGTGATAAAAACCACAAGGACCTGGTAACAGAATAAAACATGACTCCAGATGGTCACGTCTGATGCTGGAAGAATAGGTCACACAGCACATCTGTCTCAGGAATCTAACTCGACAAGCAGGACGTATTGCATTTAATTTTAAAAATCAGATGAAGTTTGTCTCATAGAAGTGGCTGGCATGTAACTAAAGGCTGTGTTGGTACAATGACAGTGTCCCCTATACTGTGGACTATTAGCTCTGAATCAAGTTCCACCGATCCTTGAGGTGTGTCACAACATACCCATACAGGTTTTATTTTAAAATGATTAAGAAGTGATAAAGGGTATTGTGGCACTGTGGTAGTGTACCTACCTCTGGACCAGAAGGTTATGTTCAAGTTCCACTTGTGCTGGATGTGTGCTATAATCTGTCTGAACTGTTTGATGAAAATTTAAGGCATTGATTTGGGGAGAGAAAGAGAGAGAGAGAGAGAGAATGGATTGAGATCTGTGGGACAGGACAAGATGAAATCTGAGAGTGAAACCTCTTTATGTGTAAACTGGAGAAGTACAGCTTTACCATGAGAGTGAAAGTCAAGTCCTTGAGAAAGCATTTGAGATATAACACTGTGCCCATTAATTCTCTGGAATTGCAGTCACATTGCAATTAATGACTAACTGATGACTAAGGTAGCGTGACTACACCAAGAAACTCTAAGGAGGTCAATAACTGGTAAGTGAACACATTGAGCAGAAGTCTGAAACAGGATGACCAGATTTTCAAAAATCATATCGAGGACCCAGTGAAAAGCCATGGGAAAACATGATTGACATGTTGGGAGACCAATGGCAGGAGTCTGGAGGAGGGGCAGTTGAAGGTGGGAAGTCATGCGCTGACATCTCCAGGAATGTGACAAGGCAGGTTTGGCAACCTGCTTCCACACAGGGTTTATAAGGTGCCACCAACAACTTCCCGGGAGAAGGCAGGGAGGTGGTGAAGGGAGAGATACAAGTATACTGCATGCATCACCATGCAATGTGATGGGGTGGCTATTTAGAAGAAGGAGGATGGGATTTCACTTAGATTTTTACCCCTGGGTCCAGTTTATATTTAATAAAATGGAGCACATTGCCAACACTAAGGTTGGACACTAGACCTTGCTCTGATGGATGGGCACCGTGTCCTCAGTTAGACGTGATGGGACTGCATTGTCAGTTTCCAACTGTGCCCCCACATGTGACTCCAGGCAGCCAATGTTGATGTGGACTTGCAGTCGATGGGCTGTAGGTCTGTAGTTCCTCACTACAGCACAGAGACAAAGACTGTCTGCCAGTTCCACATTAACAAATTGCTGAAATATGAACTCTCTCAATGTTAATTACAAACTGAGGATGAAATAAAACAGATGATTGAAATGAACAGCAATAGTCCATGAATGTTCGGAGAGCAGCATTTTACCTCCAAACTCTAGGAAGAAACTGTGCAAAATGTTGTGTGTGTAATCTCATCAACCTGCAAACATGTAAAGCCACTGAAAAGGCATGGAGGTCAATCAGCCCTAACCAAGGGAATGAAATTCTAATTCCAGTTTGCAGCACCCGATCCATGCTGTAAATATTGTAAAATGCCATTGTTCTTGAATTTGCTTGAAATAAGTTAGAGGAGGTGACAGTGTATTTCCAATGCAACAGACTAATCATTCAGAATCTCAGGCTAATGTTCTGGGGACATGTATTTAAATCTCGGCATGGCAGTTGTGAAATTTGAATTCGCTTAAAAAACATTACTGAATGTTGCAAAATTCCACTAAGGTCCTTCAAGGAAAGAAGTCCGGCCTACATGTGACAGCAATGTGGTTGACTCTGAGCTGCCCTCTTGACAATTAGGGATGGGCAATAAATGCTGGCCCACATCCTATGAATTAATTTTTAAAAATTGTATCAGGTTTTGTGCACTTTGAATTGTTTCCTGTAATACAGGCTATCTCTTTGCAATCCTTGTCGTCAGGATCCCTACATGGGGGCAGTGCCATCTTTGTGCCAGGCAGCAACCTGTCTATCAATTGGCAGTGGCTGGGCATGTGACTCTGTGCACAATAATTACAGCCTTGACAAAATGTAAAAATGGTGAAAATTAGTCTGAACTTATCTTAGGCAATTGTCAGGTCATCGGGATATTTAATGGAAAACTGGCCTGACCCAGGATACCTGACTATCATAGCCTGAGGCCTGTCATTTCTTGGAGGTGCACCTTGCATATGAGTGTGCTGGGAGATGGTTTACGGTTGTACTCAATCTTTATTAAAACCCTAAACACTGTGTAAGGCTCCTGTAATTCAAACTTGTTAATGGGGAGACTGGCAACAACACAAAAATGGTTTTCCTGCCTCACAGTTGCCCTTTTTTTCATTCATTCATGAATTATGGGAATTTCCAGCTAACCCAGCATTTATTGCCCAGAGGGCACATTGAATCATAGAATAGAATCCTTACAGTGCAGAAGCAGGCTATTTGAGTCCACACCGACCCACTGAAGAGAATCCCACCCACACCTGCCACCGCCCCTTATCCTATCCCTGTAACCCTGCATTTCCCATGGCTAATCCACCTGGCCTGTACATCCCTGGACGCTATGGGCAATTTAGCATGGCTAATCCACCTAACCTGTACATCTTTGCACTGTGGGAGGAAACCTGGGTCCTTGGCACTGTGAGGCAGCTGTGCGAACCACTGAGCCACCGTGCTGCCCATGCTGTGGGTCTGGAGTCACATGTAGGCCAGACCAGGTAATGATGGCAGATTTCCTTCCTTAAGGCATATTAGTGAACCAGATGGGGTTTTACCTGACAATTGACAATGGTTTTACGGTCATCATTGGACCCTTGACTCCTGACTTTTTTTTATTGAATTCAAATTCTATGGTCTGCCATGGCAGGATTTGAACCCAGATCCCCCAGAACATTGGCTGAGTTTACAGTCTAGCAATAATACCACTGGGCTATTGCCTCTGAGATAATAGGTACTGCAGATGCTGGAGAATCCGAGATAACA
>JAHRHZ010000098.1:30161844-30181576 GCA_024137785.1 Ginglymostoma cirratum | reverse complement strand
CATCAGAAATGTTGGGTCTAGGCCCGAAACGTCAAGCTTTCCTGCTCCTATGATGCTGCTTGGCCCGCTGTGTTCATCCAGCTCCACACCAGGCTATTGCCTCCCCTCCTTCTGTCATTCTGCCCCACAATGCTGTGCCCAGGGTCTCTAATGGCTGAACAAGATGCTCAGGGTGCCCCAAACGATGACCTACATGACACTCCTGCTGGGTCATGTGGTCTGTGCTAGCAGCCGTAGCAAGATATGGATATGAGCTGGCTCCAAAATGTAGAATGAGATCAACCCTAACGGATGCAGGCCCGGTCCTGGAGTTGTATTGCAGGATCTTAAAAGTCCTTAGCCTGTCTCACAGGGAATCAACAGGTTGGCTTTACTACAAGAGGGGATTCTGGGAGTTCAGTTGTCTAGATGGCCAGCGTGTAGTGCAGAGAGGTATTGGCAGTACAAGTTCAATCCCTGTAGTTATGATTGTTCATGGAGGTCCACCCCTTGCCAATACAGAATGGTACCTCTTGAGCTGTGTAATCAATCACCTCTTTACCAGACAGAGCTGCTTATATCTCTTTGTGAACTAATTACACCGCTTTTGAGAATGGGTGAAGGACGCATCTCTCCATCACAATTTTTTTTTGAATGATTTATGGTAATAAATTCCCTCCCAACTGCAGACAGAATGGTGCAAATTAGGTAATGATATAGATCTTCAAAAATCTGACACATTTCCTCAATAAATTTGGACCTCTCAGCCACCGGTGGTATAAGTCTAAGCTCATCGTAGAGACAAGTAGCTTCTTTACCTGGGATATTGATCCCATCTGTTTGGAGCATGGTTTCTTTTTGATGTGAGGGCCAAGATATCTTAAGCTGACGAGAAAGCTTAACTTGTACCTTTTGTTTGCTGACAATAGCTATGAGGCGACACATTGTGTTCCTGAAACTTTACGCTTTAATAAGCGTGTTTAAATTTAAAGCTATGGAAAACCGAGTCAATTATACCTTAAACAATGCATGGAGGAAAGAAACAGCAATTAGATTTCAAAGTGCAAATTGTCTTTTGTGACATGTTTATTGCAGTGTGTTTGCTGTTTCAATTCTAGCTCAAAAAGCCTAAATGAAAGGCCAAGTCCAGTAGTGCGGGTTTCCAGTAAAAAGAGGTGTCTAGTAGCAAAGTAGGGCTAATAATTCAGAGATGTTTCTGATGGAAGTTGTGGAACATTAATTTTGTTTTTCACTGCATGGATGCTGCCTGACCTGCTCAGTGTTTCCCAAAATTTTCCATTTCTCTTTCAAATTTCCAGCATCCGCGATATTTCTTTGGATAGTCATCCAGGGGTGTGGCCTAATGATCTGAAGACATGAGTTCAAATTACACCTCGGCAGCCAGAGAACTTAAGTTCAGTTAATTCGATAAATTTAAATGAAGAAGTTGGTTATCAGTAATGGCAATCGTGAAACTAATGGATTTGCGAAAGAGCTCAGCTGCATCCTTAACATGCTCTCACTCAGGGGGATGGTAAATGACTCCACATGCACAGTGATGCTGTTGACTCTTAAAGGGCCTCTGATCTGGCCTAGCAAACCTGATCAGTTTGACTAAAATGCCACTGAAAATTATAAGAAGAAAAATCTCACCATGGCAATCAACCACCACCCTCCACCCCCCGCCTTACCCCTGCACAACCCCCCATACCAAGAAAAGAAAAGTGAATGAAGAAATGATGAGATAACTAAGGACTTTCAATTGTAAGGCCAAGTAAAGACTGATAGAGGACAGAAGCTCCCCAAACCTGAGGTGCTAGGTAAATGAAGCCAAATATTGATTCCAACTTGAGAAGTTTTAGGAGTGTGTTAAACAATATGAATCTGAGGGGGACCAATCTACGCTCAGTGATTATTGTAACGTAGCATGGTGTAGAGACAACAATCTCTCCATTAACAAAATGAAGGAGCTGGTCATTGACTTTGGGAAGTGGAGTGGAGGACATGCCCTCTCTGCATCAATGGTGCTGAGATGGAGATGGTCTACAGTGTCAAGTTCCTGGAAGTGATGACCACCAACAATCTGTCCTAGTGCACCCACATTGACACTGTGGTCAAGAAAGCACAACAATCCCTCTACTCTGTCAGGAGGCTAAGGCGATTTGGCATGTCCACAGACTCTTACAAATTTTTATAAATGCACCATAGAAAGCATCCTTTTTAGATGCATCACAGCATGGTATGGCAACTGCTCTGCCCAAGACTGCAAGAAGTTACAGAGAGTTGTGAACACAGCCCAGTCCATCATGTAAACTAGCCTTCCATCCCTTGACTCCATCTATACTTCCTGCTGCCTCGGGAAAGCAACCAACATAATCAAAGACCCTTCTTCACCCTGGTTATACTCTTTTCCGTCAGGCAGAAGATATATGAGTTTGAATATACATACAAACAGATTCAAGTACAACTCTTCCCCACTGTTATCAAACTTTTGAATAGACCTCTTAAATGTTAATGTGGATCTCTCTCTGCACCTTCTCAGTAGCTGTAAGATTGTGTCCTGCACACTGTTCTGTTACCCGATGCACTGTATAGTACTTAAGACAGCACTTTTCACTCTACCTCGGTACATGTGACAGTAATAAATCAAATCAAAGCAAATTTCCAAATATTGAGAACGTGGCTCATACTAAAATAGTTGTGATATGTGAAGAGTGCCTGGTGGAATCATTTACAATTAGCAATAGGAGAAACCTATTCCATCATTTAACATATTCCATCACAGGGTATGGCCATCCCTGACAAAGCCTACATTAATTGCCCATCCATAACTGCCCTTGAGGAATTGGTGGTGATCCACTGTCTTCATTTTGGTGAAGGCACTCCCAGCATGCTATTAGGGCCTTTTGACCCATTGAGCTGCTTGAGTGTTGTCGGAGCTGTTCTCATCAAAACATGTGAAGTATTTCATCACACTCCTGACTTGTGGTTAGTAAATGGTAAACAGACTTTGGGGAATCAGGAGGTGAGTTACTCACTGCTGAATACCCAGCCTGTAACTTATTGCTGTATTGACAGTATTTACATGGTTCAATTCAGTTTCTCATCAATGATGACCCTTAGGATATTGATGTGGGGATGGTGGGGGTGCATGGGTTTTGATGGATTATGGTCCTCTCTACTATGCAGGAGAAGTGGTTAGCTCAGTTAATACAGTGTGGAGCTGGAGGAACACAGCAGGTCAGGTAACATCAGAGGAGCAGGATGAAGGGTAGCAAACCTGAAATGTCGACTTTCCTGCTCCTCTGATGCTGCCTGGCCTGGTGTGATCTTCCAGCTTCGCACTGTATTGACTCTGACTCCAGCATCTGCAGTTCTTGCTATCTCCTAGTAAGCTTAGTTGACGGGACAGCCAGTTTATGATGCAGCGATACCAGCAACGTGGGTTCAATTCCCGTACCAGCTGGGGTTACCATGAAGGACTCTTCTTCTCAACCTCTCCCCTCACCTGAAGTGCAGTGACCCTCAAGTTAATCCACCACCGGTTGTCTCTTTCCAATGAGAGAACAGCCCTGTGGTTTACTAGGATTACGGCAGCTTTACCTTTACTTAGCGTCAGATAACATATTCGAGGCTGTGCTCTGCTAAAGACAGGACAAGATCTGGCTGGTCATCACTTTTACCATTACTGTCTTTGGCAGCTACTTTTCTGACATGTATTGATGAGAATGAAGTACATTAGTTTTCCCCTCATTTTGATTGTCTCCTCAGCTACCATAGATGAAGACTGGCAGCTATGGCCTTCAGAACTTGACCAACTCAGTCAGTAGTGGTTCCCCCATTCTGAATTCTGTGCCCTTTCCCCCACTCCCAGTGCTTCCTCCAAGTGGTGTTTAAAATGGATGAATACTGGTTGATTAACTGAAGGACAGTGTAGGTGATAATCAGAAGACACTTGTGCCTTTGTTTAACCTGATGCCGTGAGAATTCACTTTGTCTGAAGTCAATGTTGGGGACTCCCCAGTCCACTCGCACTGGTGGGTCTGTCCTGTTGAAGTGAAGGGAATGTCCAAGAATGGTGATAGAGCAGCCTGGGATGTTGATTGAAAAGCATTACCCTTTGAGTATGACTATATCAGGCTATAGCTTGAGTCTTCTGTGAGGAAACCAATTTTGAAGCAGATCTGTTAACGTTAGTGAGGAGGACTTGATGAGGATGACTGTGCTAGAAGCACCTTTGTCCTGTCAAAAACTGATGCTAAAGCTCCGATTCGGAAGACCTGTCTGGTTTTATTCTTAGTGTGTTCTTCCTTACCAGTTTGCTGCAACAAAATAGCTTGCTCAGCCAGTTCATGAGAGCACTTGAGAGTTAACCACATTGCCGTGGGTCTGGAGTCGCACCTGGCCACACCCAGGTTAAGGAAGCTGATGTCCTTCCCTAAAGCACATGAATGAGTGATACAGAAACCAGCTACATTGCAGTTTGGAACTCTGCGTATTAATCACTGCGCCTTGGAGTTATAAAGATTATAAAGCCAAAATAATTGCTGAAGCGACTGAGAAAGAAAGCATCCAGGATAAATAGGAAAGATGCTTAAAGGATTAAAGTTCTATCAAAATCACCAGACACTCTCCCAGCACCTCACTGCAAGTGCTTTTCATATATTTGGTGCATTTCACTCTCCTGTTGCAGTGTGCATTTCAGTGCTCTCGACTCATTTTACAGTAGGCAATCAATCTGTTCGAAAAGACCATTTACAGAATATTCTTAACCAGTGATTTAGACCTGGCCACATGAGGAAATTCATATTGGGGTGAAAACGCAACAGAGTGGCAAAATTTACTTAGGAATCAGGAAATTCTGCAGAAAATTGGTGTGATTCCTCCAGGCCCTGTGTTTAACGCACAATGTTCCAGTGAACTAAACACAGTGAAATCACAAGCAGTTTAATTCTGATAACCCGAAGCTCTAGCGGACAGCCATTCCCACTGGTGGAATAGGAAATCCTGCAGGAGGAGGCCTGTGATAGGCTAACGTTCTGTACTGGTAACTCCAGATTAGCCAAGATTAGGCCCACTTGAGCAGGAATGCCATTAGACCATGCTAGAGTGTGAAATCACAAAAAAAGCCATCCCTCGACATTGAGGTCTCTCTGTGAAAGGCCTGTGTGTATGGCCAAACCTATAAGAATGTTAAAATGGCCGTCGATTGGAGTCAAGTGATGGGCAGACAAAGAGGCTGGGCCACGAGGAGTTCACCTGCAGCAATCGAATGATTCAAGAGAAGACCCAGCATTGTCTCCTGCGGGTAAGTGGCAAGGGTGCAGTACAAGGCAAAGACTGGTGTTTAGCTGCAAAATGGTCTGGCCCATGTCCTGAATGAGAAAGAACCAAGGAACGATTTTTATTGCTGCTGAAGCTAGACCATTCTGCCAGCTATTACCAGTTTGTTCTTTAAGCTTAAAGATGAAATGTGTAATGGATATTCCAACAGAGGGAAGCCATGAATGACACTGTACGCTGCTCAGCGGAGCTGACAGATGAGGTGGCTGTAGACACAGTACCTTCTTCACCTGAATTGTTACAGTGCTGAAAGAGGCCATTTGGCCCATCACATCTGGACTGGTTCTCTGAACATTTGAACCCAACACCAACATGATAAACAAAAACAATACTAAACATTTCTGGACCTAATTTCCAATGTTTTCCATTGTCTATTACTGTACGCAGTCAGGCTGTCATAAGGTGTGAACAAATTGAAAAAGAAAGACATTTTGCACATATTCAACGTTTTGTTTCATTTTTATTTGACAATACAGCACCTCACATTGTGGCTTCCCCAGTTATGCAGAGGCTCTGCATCTCAAGTTTGCGAGTGGTCCTCCTGAACTAACATGATTTTACTGAGACAGGTACGCTGTATGTGTGTCATTAACACTGCAGCAGAGAGGTGATGAGTTTGGTCAGAAACTGCAATCAGGGAGGAGATAAAGCAGTGTCAAGACATTTTCCTGCAGAAGCTTCCCACCCACATCTATACAAATACCGCACACTCTCTCCTGTACCAGCTTCCCACCCACATCTATACAAATACCACACAGTGTCTCCTGTACCAGCTTCCCACCCTCACCTATGCAAATACCACACACTCTCTCCTGTACCAGCTTCCCACCCACATCTATACAAATACCGCACAGTCTCTCCTGTACCAGCACCGCACACTCTCTCCTGTACCAGATTCTGGTATTCTGCTCTACCAACATGCTGAAAGCTTTGTTTTATGGGAGATGGATTACTCATTATGGAGTGAAGGATATTCTTGTCAAGTTACATAGACCACATGCAGCAACTGGTAAAATACATTGCACACTAATGTTGTAAACAGGAGACATACAGATGAGGAAAATATCTCGTGACACCCTTGGTCTATGCACAAATAGCTGAGATCAGGCAGGTGTTACGACTCACTGGAGTAATATGCCCTAACTCTGCCCCCACTATTTCTGGAAGTGTGCTAAAGGTTTAATTTTTGTTTTGAAGTGTGCACATTATCACAATTTACCTGACTTACAGACTAAGATAGGAAGCAGGGACAAGTTTTCTGTACTAACCAAGAATTATTGTTTATTATAGGTAGTTGGACTGCAGCTACAGGTAAAACATATAAACCATTGGCATATAACATGATTAACTAAAAGTCTAATTTCCTTATTAGATCCCCTTACACATGCACATGCCACACAGACACAAACGGGGAAAATCGTTCATTAGTTGAGCTAGGAAGAGCTGGAAAATCAGTTCAATGGTTTATGCTTCCTGGTTCCAATGTTGAGAGAATTCCTTTTGGCGAGCTAAGCCTTTGGTATTTGGTTGTATTAGTTTGTAAGAGGCACAGAGTGGATACTTTGCTTGTGAATTGTCTCTGATTAATCTGTTCAAAAATCACAACTCACAACAACTGCAAAAGTCACTGATTTTTCCCTAAATTTAACCTGAGTTTTGTTTACTGTAGAGAACAGGCAGTTCCTGCTGGGGAGAACAGCTCTACCCTTCTGTCTCTTCCTCTCTGCTTACTGTCTGTGTCTCTGTAACTTGTTTCCAGTTCCAAACCGCTCAGTTAGCTGAGAACCATTCAGCTTCACTTGTAAGTACCATCTCAGTTCCTGATTGTCTGCACATTTGTAGGAACCCACATTCACAAAAAAACAGAGTTCACAATAGATTTCAAATTCCCTGCTGTGAAATCATGCAGCCATCCTGGTCAATCCCAGTTTTCACAAACAGTTCTTTCTCATTGCAGTCCGCAGCTTTTAAAAACACAAAATTAAGAAGACAGACTCCTTACACAAGCTATCATTGGCTGCTGCAGTGAGCCTAAGTTTGTCTGCCTGCTGAGAAGAGAATCCATACGAATGTTAGAAATAAGTGTGGCCATTCAGCCCCTCATGCCTCACCTATCCACAATTCTAGCTTCGCTAACCAGTATCCTGTCAGCTGCTGCTGTATCAGATAAAATTGCTCTCCTCATCACTCCTCAGTGAACCATGTTGGAATTTGTTACACAGTATTGGGTGAAACTGGGATCAGGCTGGCCTAGCACTCGGCGTGAAAAATAAAAGCCTTCCCACCCTCACAAAGAAGGCTACTTTGGGCTAAATTAGTCAACAACTCCAGAAAAAAAGAAAAAAATTAGGAGTGGATTTAGAATTGTGTACTTGTAGGGAATTAAAATTAGAGATGGCAAAACCTTAATGACAGTTTCTCTTTCTTGGTATTTGCTGGCTAGGCGTTGAAGTTAGTTTGTGGGTGGTGTTCCTTCAGGCTTTGAGGAACTGATGGTGTTCATCTTAATTGAAAAAGCTACAGGGAAATTAATCCAGCGCTATCAAAAACCTACACAGTAGCTAAAAATGTAATGAGTTGTTGCTGACCTCGAGGAGCTCTACACAAAGCATTCATGGATTATGTCTTTAGCAGTTCAAACTTAATACTTAATTAATAAATTGTCCAAAACATTTGGCACCCCTTCCTACGAACTCTAAACTTTCCCTTGTGCATAAAATAGGGACATAACATATCATGTCATTCCAGGATGACTACTATTTAAATGCAGAATTACTATAGCAGGGTTTACTATAACAGGCCCATGTTTCGATCAGTACAGACGGTGTTATACACATCAGGAAGGACCAGGTTCAATCAGTTTTCCCTATTTGGACTCGTGGGAAAGATTGAGATTGAGCAGTCATCGGGAATTGTGCAACTCTGAATGCACAAACCTCACAGCTTCCTTGACACCCCAGTAACTTGTACCGACTCCTCCAATTTGCCCGTGAATATTCACCACGTCTTCTATTTACACTACTTTCATACTCACACTATAGCCCACTTTTCCAATTAACACCACTTTAATATTTAGCAGACTATACCCCACTTCTCCTACTAACAGCTGTACCCTCACTCTCCAATTAACATTGTTAAGATTTTCACTGCACCTCTCTTTTGCCATTAACAACATTTTAAATTTTCATACTGTACTCTAAATCTCCTATTATCACTGTTAATGTTTATACTGTACCCCACTTCTCCCATTGATACTTTCAGTATTCAGCTGACTGTACCCCATTGCACCCATTAACATCTGTTTAACATTCCACAGGCTAATTGACTGAATTCAAATAAATTTAGAATCATAAATCCAGTCTGAACATTAATCACTTTTGAATTATTTTGAAGAGATTTCCTCAAGCCGTAAGCTGTTTCCCTGTGGAGTATTTGTCAGAGATGTATTTAGGATGTTCACACTAAATTTATAGTGTAGTCCCAGCTGTTATACAAATGAGTTCACTTGAAGAAAAATTCTTGCATTTGTATAACATCTTTCACCCATTCAAAATGCTTCACTGTCAATGGGCGTGGCATTAGTGGTTTATAGATTAACCAGCAATGACCGGTTAACAAGGTGTAGAGCTGGATGAACACAGCAGGCCAAGCAGCATCAGAGGAGCAGGAAAGCTGACGTTTCAGGTCTGGACCCTTCTTCAGAAATGCTGACTAGTTAGCCAGGTTTTCGTTTGAGTTCTGATGAAAGGTTACCAGCCTCAAACATTATTTCTCTTCCTATTTCTACAGTTGCTGCTGAACCTCTTGAGTATTTTGACCATTTTCTGTGCTTATTACAATTTTAGCTGAGGTTGGTTGAGAGATGAACGCGGGTCTGAACAGTGGGAGAGCCACAAAAAAAAACCCCGTTAATGCTGGAAGTCTGAGACAACAACAGAAAGTGCTGTGAACACTCTGGTGTAAAGGGGAGAAATAGTTAATGTCTCGATTAGAGACAGCAATTACAAAACCTAATACAAAACTTTGCTTTGAAATGGTGCCTAGGAATCTGGACAATTAGATTAGGGCCTCTGCTTAATATTCCATCTAAATTAGAGCAAGTATTACTATGTAATGCTCCCTTAGTACTGTGCTGAGTGTCAGCTTTGAGTAACTGTATAAATAATGGCTTGAGTTGAACCTATGATTCCCGACTCAACAACAGTCCCACAAAGCCAAGATAGTGTGCATGCATTTCAAAAGGAAAAGCACCACTTTGCATTTTGTTTGATTCCCTGCCTTCAAAGGGTTTATCAAAGATATTTTTTCTTTCTTGGGACATAGGTACGGCCGCTGGTGTCTTTGAGCTGAGTGACTTTTTAGCACAATTTCAGCAGGCAGTTTGAAGTCAAGCACATGACAGTGAGTCTGAAGTCACATGTAGACTAGCCCAGTTAAGGATTGCAGATTTCCATCCCCAAAGGCACATTTGTGAATCAGATTGAGTTTTTGTGACTGGAGGGAATACCACCACCTGCAAATTCCCCTCCAAGCCACTCACCAGCCTGACTTGGAAATCTATCAACTTTCTTTCAGTGTCGCTGGGTCAAAATCCTGGAATTCCCTCCCTAAGGGCACTGTAAATCTACCTACACCAAATGAATGATTCAAGAAGACACTTCACACCACCTTCTCAAGCGCAACTAGGGACAGACAGTAACTACTGGTCCAGCCAGTAATGCCTACATTATAAAACAACCATAGTTTCACAGTTCCTACTACTGAGAGTAGCCGTCAATTCCCGAACTATATTGATTGAAGCTAAATCAGAATAGGTGCCATGGTGAGTTTTGAACAAATGCCCCCAGACATTTATCCTGGACCTCTTGATGACTGGGCCAGTACCTTTAACATTATGCCCTGAGAGAGACCGGGAGACTATTGACAGATATTAGAATTAGTCAGTACCTAGAGTGCTTGCCAATCCAAGGAATCTTTGACCAGCGTTGTAAAACCTGAAAAGCCTCTTCCGAGTGATTGTGTGGACATAAACTGAGAGCCTATGTGCTTCAGAGATAGTAGGAGATAACAATGTGCTTCTGCTGGTCTCCAAACCCATGCAGCTGTACATGTGGGATAAGCCTGGCATCCATTCCATGCTGTACTGCCGTTCATGTTTTCGCTGGGTTGGCAAATTGTGAGGATGTCAGCAGCAAGTGCCAGCTGCAGTCTCTCTCCCGCCCTCCTCCCCACCGCGAGAGTCAACTGAACGTATGGGACTCACACAAAAGTTCAGAGTTGACCCATCAGACAGGATCAGACTTTCACCAGATAATCACCGATGGGCTGACACATTGCTACAAATCATTCTACAGGCAGGCAGATGAGCTGAGTGCAATAAAAAAAAGGGCAATTCATTATCAAATGGGGCCTGACTCAGGATTAAAATGCTTTTTTAATTAGCCACTCATTTTGCAAGGCTTTTTCTTTTCTGCTGCACAATAGGAAATGGCTTGGTGATGGAGTGTTCATGAAGAGCTATTTTACAAGTGCTGAATATCGCATGTGGGTTTGCTCAAGCAATCCCTTAATGACCTTACTAAATCGGAGTGGTTAGTGACATTTTAATAGATTCACAGTCAAGCTGCACTTTCAGTTCCTAACTGCATGCTGTGAACTCTCTGCATCTTGCCCCCTGCGACCATGGATATAGCCCTTATCCTTACTGTCCGTAAATACCAAGGGACTCCCATCTGTCTGTCACTGATTTTTATGATTTTGAAAGGCTAAGCTGACACATTTTCATGTGTAAAGTACACAATAATAGTTCAGTGTGGTAGCTTAGCGGTGGGGCATGTTTTCTAGACACTGGTTTATCAGAGGGCATGCAAAACAACAGTTTGCTGAAAGGGAGAAGTCAGTCAACTCATGCCCATAAAACCATAAGTAATAGAAACAGGAGTAGGCCATTCAATAGAATCATGTCTGAACCAACATTCCTCACTTCCATTTTCCTGCCTTTTAGCTTTTGATTCCCATACTAATCAAGAATCTATCCACCTCAGCCTTAAATATCTCTGTGACAAGGGATTCCAAATACTCTCAACCACTGAGAGATGAAATTCATCTCTGTCTTAAATTGGTGCCCCCTTGTTCTGAGACCATGCCCTCTGGTCCTCGTCTCTCCCATGAAGGGAAACATCCTCTCAGCATTTACCTGCCAAGCCCCCTAAGAATCCTGTTTATTTCAATGATACCACCTCTAATTCTTCTAAACTCCAATGAGTAGAGTCCTAACTTGTTTAGTCTTTGCTCATAAGACAACGCCCCCCCCCCCCCCATACAAGGCATTAACCTAGTCAACCTTCTCTGAACTGCCTCCAATGAAATGATATCTTTCCTTAAATAAAGGGACCAAAACTGCTCACAGTAAAGCAGACGTAGTCTCACCAGCACCTTACACAGACACAGTAAGACCCAATGACTCCCACAACCTAACACTCTCCTCCCCCCGAAACAAAGACTGATATTCCATCATCACCCGCCGCACCTGCACACCAGCCTCCTGCCTTTGTCTTGCTTCTCCTGTGGTGCTGCAGGAAGTTTGCAAAGGTGGGGGGGTGTGGGGGAGCAGAAGAAACTGTAGAAGTATGTAAAGTTCCAGAGAGAATTCTGCAACTAACATGACACTAACATGAGTTACTATCCAAGGCCCTTCAACCCCTTTCAGGCTCATTCTAACTTGTAGGTGTAACGTCATCAGGACACACCAGCGAGCACTAACCAGGAGCTGCTCAGGCCTCAAAACTGACTTGGCCTCTCAATGCTGACTGAGGCCTCTACACCGACTGAGACCACTACACCGACTGAGGCCTCTCCACCGTCTGAGGCCTATACACCGTGTGAGGCCACTACACCGTCTGAGGCCTATACACCATCTGAGGCCTCTGCACCGTCTGAGGCCTATACACCGACTGAGGCCTCTACATTGTCTGAGGCCTATACACTGACTGAGGCCTCTACACCTTATGAGGCCCCTACACCGACTGAGACCACTACACCGACTGAGGCCTGTACACCGACTGAGGCCTCTACACCGACTGAGGCCTCTACACTGATTGAGGTCACCACATTGTCTGAAGCCTCTACACTGTCTGCGGCCTATACACTGACCGACGCCTCTACACCGACTGAGGCCTCTACACCGACTGAGGCCTCTACACCGTCTGAGGCCTATACACTGACTGAGGCCTCTACACCGTCTGAGGCCTCTACACTGACTGAGGCCTCTACACCGACTGAGGCCACTACACCGACTGAGGCCACTACACCGACTGAGGCCTCAGTGCTGACTTCTGGTCCCTGTGACATTGCCCAGGAAACTGAAAAGACTGGCGCTAAGGGAAAGAAAATTATGATGATGACCAGAAAAGTGAAACATTTTTGTAGAATCATTTCAGCACAGCGCATTCAGCCTTCTGTATCCATGCTAGCTCTGCGCAAGGGAAACACCCTGCCTTCTCCGGGTAACCCGGTCCTAGAGCTTATCCAATTCCCTTTTAAAAGCCATGCCTGAATTGAACCAACACCACACTCTTTGATTTTGATACTTGTCAGTCCATTGAGGCAGGAAATGGAGGTATACTCCCCAGGTACTCTGAGTGTTAGTGGTGACATAAAGCTGTACCTTCCCGTCTCCAAGAGTGATTGGTGGCATGTTGTGTCTTGTGGGTTCCAGTGATTTGAAATGATCCCGCCCCTAGACACAGGTACCGACACCCGTTGTATTTCTCAGATCTCAGTGTGTGCTGCAGAATGGTACATTGTTGCTTTGATACACAAACTGCAGTGAAGCAGAATTTCATTCTGGATACGCATGAGCATAACGTGTATAGCACAACACTAAGTCATCGTGAAATAATTCAACACAGCATTTATAGAATGAAGGGAAATGGATTCAAAATTAATTGAGAAAAGACATAGCCACATAGTTAGTGGGTATGGGCTGAGTTTTTGATCGGGCCTCTCAGTGACACATAAACATAGTGTGTGTGATAGCAAAATGTCTTTTACAAGCAGGACAACCCAGACCAGTTCTTCTGTCAGACACGAGATTTTAACTCAGCAAGAGTACGCTGCCTGTGGAAGGGCATTCGGAGCCCAGCAAGGTCATTTGGAGATGCAGCAAGCTTCCTTCACAAGCTCATAGCACAGAAGGAGGGATGTTTCCAGCGAGCAGACAGTCAGCCAATAACAGGGAAGATGGCAAAACACCAGGGAGTAGGGGAACCAAATTTCAACCTCTGAACCCTAGCATTGTGGTCCTTGAGATCCAGGCAACTTACTCCTCCAGTTTGAAATGTATGGGATCTAGTGGTTTGGAAAGGAATATTTTTAAGCAGTGTTGTCTCCTTGATGGATGAACCCTTAATCAGATCACCAAGAGCTGTCAGTACCAGCAACTTGAGAAATAGGCCAATTCGTGGGAACGTGGACTTGACATTTCTGTGCAGGTCCCCAAGGCTCGATGGTACCTGTCTCTGTGACCCACAAAGACAACCTTATGGGCCACTGCTGCCCTAAATGAGGTCAGAGCAGTAGCTCAGGGTGAAAGGTCAATAGTTACAGGTTTTCCCAGCTGCTTGATGCTGACTGAGATTTTCCCGAGACTGAAACATCAATTTTTGACCATTCTTCAGGCAGTCTGGCAGGTTGAAGGGGGCAAAGAGCATTTTTCACTCCATGCTCCTTCTTTGATCCTGAGCTGACCATCACTCACAAGTGAAAGTGGATGTGTAGCTGATTGACCCCTCCCTCACCAATCATCACCCTCCCCACCATGACCCCAAGACCTTCTTTAGATTTTCCACACTTAATGGCTCTGAAAACCATCACATTAAACTTAACCTGACCCCCCAGCCTGAAGAGAATCTTCTGAGAGAGGTGCTGGGTGCCATTAAGTCAGGAATTTGTTGCCTTGTGCTGGCAGGGATTTTAACGTGCTGTTTACATCAGGCATGAGAGGCCTGCTTTCAATATGGAGATGATGGTCTGATCGTCAAGCTCTGCCAATGGCTTCAACCCAAATGGTCTGCCACAGTCTGACTGGCTGAGCAAGGATACACTTCATATCCGATCAGGCAGGAGTTACCCCCCCCCCCAGGCTCAGAAATAAATGTACTGTGCCCTGTACTGGAACAGTAATCTGATGTTCACCTAGAAACTCAGCAATAAAACACAGAACTTAGAAAATACAAGACCACATGGACCAGTATATATTGTTTGCAGGTTTTACTATTTTATTCATCTGGGCAATGATAGAAGTTGTTTTAAGATGAAATGTAGGTTTCCTCTTTGGCTCGCAGACCATGCTTTCACTTCCTGGTCTGAGGATCACATTTTGGACCCCTGTTAACATGTACACCCACCATGTACATCCCCTCTCTGTGATCGCTCACCAACCAACCCCACAATCAGCCTCTCCTCGTTCCCCAGTGTTCAGATTGCCAATGATTTCACCAAATGTTAATAAGTACCCAGTTTGAAAGCCTCCCTTAGTTGTATTCTCTCATATTAGCATGATTCAGCCCACAGGTCTATCTCAGTGTTGATGCTCAATGGGATTTGTCCTCCAACCCTACTCCATCTCGCCCTGTCTCCTTTCTCCCTCACATACTTATCTAGTTTCTCCTTAAACACAGATTGAACAGTCATGACTGCTCGGCTGGTGAGTTCTGCTTTCCCCATTGACCTGCAGGTCTCTGGGTGCTACCCAGGGAGTAGTTTGTTTTCAGTTTGCTGTCCAGGAATCTTGCATTGCGAGTCATCGCAAAGTGACAGGGAAGCATAATCACCCCTTTGCTCCTAGACAGTCATTCGGCAAATCAATAACACCTTCAATATCACCTCTGGAAAGCACAGATAAAGATCTTCATTACCGTTGAAGAGGAATACCAGGAAACTATGCAGACGCATGAGGCCCAATATTGATAGACTTTGCAGCCAATGAGAATGGACTGGGCAGGGGCCCAGAATCAGGGCTGAATACCTACCTCCCCATTTGCATCAGAACGTTGCCCTCTATTTTAACTCCTGGGATTTGGGAGGCATGTGAATAAGGGATTCATAGCTGTTCAAATATCAGGATGCAGCTACGCTAGGCCAGCCCTGGCGTGATTTTTAACCATCATTCCAAATGCACTTGGGACGACGTAGCTGTCACCAAATGGACCCAAGGCCGGGAAGAATCCTAGAGAGTGCCCAAAGGCGTGGAACTGTCACTGAGCCAAAAAAACTTATTGTGTGGGGAGACAGGAGGAACGGGGAGGCAGAGCTGGTCGAGTTTGATTGGATAATTGTCTGCAAAGGAAAAGTTTGCGGGGCCATAGGGGAAAGCATGGGAGTGGGACTAGGTGGGTTGTTCTTACAGAGAGCTAGCACTAATATGATGGACCGAATGGCCTTCTACCATGCTGTGATCATTGCATAACTCTATAGGTTCAGCATGTGAAAAAAACTCAAGTTGCCACACTACAACCTCAGTGGCCATTGTGAGCCATTCCTGTCCCAGTCTGTACTGTTTACAAACTAAGGAAATCTGGAACTGCGAAAGCTCAATAACTACAACAACTATCTCTATAATAACTGTACCTATAATAAATGGCTATAATAATTGCAGCTTTAGTCACTGTATCTATTATGATTTATTTCTAATAACTGTATCTATAAAGACACGGGTGAGAGTTGAATATTTGCAAGTCCTCTGTTAGGTTGGGATTAAACCCAGGCCAGTGGAATTTCTCTGCATTGCTGTGCATTGAGCACTCTGCTCTTCTGCTGCAGTTTGGGAGCAAGCAGCCTCTTTGTCCATGTTCATCGATTGATGCAGCGGATAAATGAACTACACTGCATGCATCAGTAGGAGATAGCAGGGTAGCGACTAATGCCTGCCTGACTGCTCCAGCTGCAGATAAATCACTTTTACAAAGAGGCTGTGTAATGTTCGGAGATCCTTGATACAGCCCTCACCTGCTGATTCAGGGCTAATTTACTTAAATTCATTGACTTCTGCCGGAATTGATAAAGTTCTTTTCTTAAAAATATAATTAATTAATCCGTTGAAAATCACAGTATCAGCAGGTACGTCTGTCAGCGTGCAGAGATCCTGGTATAAGCAGCAATAAAACGAAAAGAGCAGAAGTCACATTTAAGCTGCTTTCATACAGTGAATGATCTTTAAGAATTCATGGGTATTTTTGGAGATCATCCAGGCCTTCCCCAAAGCCAGAAAGCTGATAGTATTCTCTGAGGGATCGAATGTTTATCCCATGAGATGGCGAATGTGGACTTGTATGTATTAGGTGTATATCTGTGAAGTATCAGATGTATACCTTCTCATTAGCTTCTCTTCCTGTCCCAACTCTTATGTTTATTCTCTCTCTAATTTTTGGACAGAAGAGCTTCCCTTACATACTTCACTCTAGTGGATAGTCTTCATGTATGAATCACTTAACAGTGAGAGTCAGCAAAGTATTCAATGCTTCAGGACACCAAACCTAAAGTAACCAATAGCCTCCTTACCCAATACCGAGGGGAGGATGTACCATATGGTAATGTCACTAGACTGGTAATCCAGAGCTCCAGGCAAATATTATGGGGACATAGGTTTGAATACGGTTTAGATAAGGTGAATGGCAGGTGTCTTTTCCCTAGGGTGGGAATTTCAAGACTAGGGGGCATATTTTTAAGGTGAAAGGAGAAAGGTTTAAAAAAAGACATCAGGGATAGTTTTCTTTACGCAGAGAATGGTTTGTGTGTGGAATGAACTTCCAGATGTAGTGGTGGATGTGGGTACAGTCACAATGTTTAAAGGACATGTAGATAAGTATATGAATAAGAAATGCTTGGAGGGATATGGGACAAGCTTGGGCAGATGAGAATCGTTCTGGTTTGGGATTATGGTTGGTGTGGACTAGTTGGACTGAAGGGTCTGTTTCCGTGCTGTATGACTCCATGACTATGACTCTATGACTAATCCCACCATGGCACAAGGTGACATTTGAATTCAATAAGAATCCAGTCTAATGGTGACCACTATTAATATCCTCTAAAAAAAAAAATCACTAATGCCCTTTAGGTGGAATTCTGCTGTCCTTACCTCGTCTGGTTTACATGTGCCTCCAACCTCACAGTGTTGGGAGTTGACTGTTCACTGGCCTCTAGGCAATTAGAGATGGGAAGTAAATGAAGTCTGGCCAGAGATGTCCATATCCCATCAACAAATAAAAATAAAATAAAAATAATCCACACACATATATACAACGTTTCGAAGAAGACTCGTTGATGAGATATCAGGAACTGTCCCCAGAATAAACTGAGACCCAATTCACACAATCTCAGCTCCTGTTGCAACATAGAACAACAATTTCAGTGCATCACAGCAACTAAATGAGAGACACACACGGAAACATTCTGAGAATTCCAGACCATCAGGATTGGAGCTCATAGGAAAGGCATCGCTTTGTTATTGCTGATAATACCCACTGTGTGTTTTTCAAGTTCCAGGGAGAGGATGGAGGCACGGCACTGGGAAATGTGAGATTAGCATCCAGACAGGAAATACCAAGGTAACAAGGTGTGGGGCTGGATGAACACAGCAGGCCAAGCAGCATCATAGGAGCAGGAAAGCTTGACGTTTCGGGCCTAGACCCTTCATCAGAAATGGGGGAGGGGAAGAGGGTTCTGAAATAAATAGGGAGAGAGGGGGAGGCGGATAGAAGATGGATATTATGAGAGAGTTGCAGTGGGAGAGAGATTCTCTGAGGTTTGTCCGGAGGGAGGAGGGTAACTTCTTCAGGGTAGGCATCCTTAGAAGAGGATTCGCAGTGGGGTTAAAATTGTATCAGAGATAATAGGAAGTGCAGATGCTGGAGAATCCGAGATAAAAGCTTTCCTGCTCCTATGATGCTGCTTGGCCTGCTGTGTTCATCCAGCTCCACACCTTGTTATCTCGGATTTTCCAGCATCTGCAGTACCTATTATCTCTGAGGAAATACCAAGGTATATGTTACAAATGAAGTCATCCATAACCAGGTACTGTATTCAGGCAGAGGTAATAAACAGGAGTGAAACTGGGCTCAGTAAAAGGATTAATTAATGCGCAAAGCATGTCCGCTATTATTGATGATGTTACTGCCCTGGTGGATGATAGCAGCAAAATGATAGACCTACCTAAGTATTTGGTAGGATTTATCACAAAAGAATTATAATCAAAACAACAGCTCAATGGCACAGTGGTAAGGTTGGCAGGGAGTTGGCTCAACAACAGGGGAACTGACCGAGCTGATGCAAGTGGCAATTTGATGCTCATGCAGAAGTGACTAGTAGAATCCCTGCAGGAAAATGTTCCGGGACCTTCTGCTACCCACAAGATTTATTAACAACCTCAGTGTAAGGATAATGATCAAATCTTTGCAACTACAGATGATAAGCAAAAATCCCCAAGGAATATCAGTAGCAAAACTTCACAGGTGCTCTCCACTATGTAAGAACTCTCATTCTGGAGTTTGTGGAAAACTGTCATTCATAAATCAGGCGTAGTGAAAAATGTATTATGCTTTAAAATGTTTGTCGTCTGTTGCTACCCAGTATAATTTCACCTGCAAGATCAGGATCCACTTTATAAGAAATCTATCCAGGTTTGATGTCAGCACTTGTTCAAAGAGTTGCACTCTTGCAATTGTTCAGGAAGGTTGTGGACTCTGATACTTCAATAGATTCCAAGATGGCAGCATTGGCGAGGTGGGCCCAGTGGCAAGTGATAGCACTGGAGTGTGGCAACTTTGACATTGGTGGGTCCAGTGCAAGTAGTGTTGGAGAACCCGGCTCAAATTGCACTGGCAGCGAGAGTGGTATGGACATTGTATTTTCCTTTTGTTTCTGTTTCTTTAATTTCAGCTCTTGTTTTTAATTCTAACTATTGTATTGTGCGATGGGAGAGTGGCGACTCTGTACACTTTTTACTGTACTCCTGTGCTCCTGTATTCAGGTATACATCGCAATAAAATCTAATTTAACAAGAACAGAAAAGGAAGAGGAGCAGGAATCCATGTGGTCCCTCAAGCCTGCTCCAACATTCCGTTGTGGCTGATTATTAGCATTAACTCCGCCTTCCTGCAAGGTGTCCGCATTATCCCTTCATTAACATCATCACAAAAACAGATGATCTAGCCATTAACACATTGCTATTTGGGACATTTGGCTGCCACGTCTCCTACATTACAACAGTGACTCTTCTTTTAAAAACATAAGTAGTTCTTTGACTTTAAAGTGCTTTATGACATCCTGATGTCCTGAATGGTGTTATGTAAATGGAGATAACAAGGTGTAGAGCTGGATGAACACAGCAGGCCAAGCAGCATCAGAGGAGCAG
>JAHRHZ010000098.1:30052178-30156844 GCA_024137785.1 Ginglymostoma cirratum | reverse complement strand
CTGATGCTGCTTGGCCTGCTGTGTTCATCCAGCTCTGCACCTTGTTATCTATAATCTGTGTACTGGGTTCAGGCAGCTTGATTTCTAGGAAGTTAGTGGTAGTAATCTGATGTTCCCCTTCCGTAGGGCATTTGGACTTGCAACCTTCACCTCACGGTCATTAAACTTTACATTCATCTGATTGGACTGATCGTGGTTTGAAGCTTAGTTCTGTCTCTTTGATCTCCCAGTGAGTAACTGTTTCTAACTCAATGATATGCCCCTCCTCCACCGACCCCCCAGTGGTGTCCACCAATGTGTCTGCTTTGTTTCGGGAATGAATTTGCTCCTGGCCTATTCCACTTTTGCTGGAACACTACAGCAAACGGCTTCTGCTATACATCCCTATAACTCTTTCACTAAGCGAGGTCTTATTTTCGCTTCCTTCTGGGTTGTTTGAAAACTCCTCTGGTCCCTCTTTAAATTTACAGTGAAGGTATCTGTTAACCAGGTCTGTAGCTCTATCCTGTCATTTTGCTTTTCACCTTCCCTGGTCCTTTCTTGCCTTTCTAAGGACTGTTAGCCTAACCCAGACACTTTTGACTCCTTTGTGTTCTGTCCTGACCATTTCCAACGGTGCTAGTTGGTCTTCAGCCCTTTTTAATTAAGACAAAGTGAGGCCAACAGCATGGATTCAGTTCCTGTGCTGGCCGAGGTCATCGTGAAGGCTCTGCCTTCTCAGTTTTGCTCTTTGCCCAAAGCATGTTGACCATCAGGTTCCACGAGTCATATCTTGCTAATGACAGAGCAGTCTATGGTGATTTTCACTTCCACTTAATTTGATTGACTGTTCTTGAGTCAACCTAACCCTTACATGCCTCGCTGCCTCCTGTAAGTCTTCTGAATTTCTTTGAGGCCTGGCCTCTCTGCTGCCTCCTGCTGGCCTTCCTCAGCCTGTCAAGCCTCTCTGTACCGACCTATTATTTTCGAGAGGTATATTTGATGTCAGCCAGGTTGCTCCCCAATAATTAATGTATTCCTAGCATTCGCAAATTTGGGACTATACCAGCTCTATAACAAGTCTACTCTCTAAATGAATCCTAACCAGCAGCATCCCTTTCCCATTAGCATTTTTATCAGCACACAGGAATTTGACTTTCTGCCAGATGAAAAAGGTTTTCATTTACCCCACCAGCAAGACCTATGAGCATCTGGCACCTTGGCGAATGCTAAATTCTTTCTCTGGCTATTTAAAACTGTTAGTGTTACCATTCCTTTTAAGACAAACTCCTGACAGCTCTCCTGGTCAACAGTCATGCCACAACAGACGACAACCACCTTTAATGCTACAGAGCTCAATCTTGCAACTTGAGTTTCTGTGGGATACCTGAGCCAACCATTTTCCGTGTACCTAACTTGGCTTCCCACATTGGAAGGACTTGAGGCAGTTTCCCGCCCCACCTTCCATCCAATTCTCTTCCTTTAACAGACAGGAACAGTTCAGCTTTCTATGTCTGACTTCCATTGCTTCTCTAGATTTTCTCTGGGGCATTAACCTCTCCCATATCATTAGCACTTTTATCAGCACACAGGAATTTAACTTTCTGCCAGATGAAAAAGGTTTTCATTTACTCCTGGGTTTGCAGAACCCAGCCAAGCTGAGTTATGGGTCCGTGTGCTAACTCATAGTTGTCAGTCAGCATGGTCATCAGTCTGGACCCTGCTACCCCTGATTCTGTACAAAAGCCTGAGTTGGCCAGGATGTGGAGTCATTGAACTCTTTAAGGAGAATTACCTCATGAAGATTTTTGTGGGTTAGCTCAGTTTTTAAAGTCTGTGCCTACTGATCAAAAGTGTGTTGCTTAAGCTGTTCAAATTCCAGATATGTCAGAACAGGCTGTTTCTGAGGAATTTTTGTCATTCTGCCTTGGGCACTAACTGGTACACAATTAAAATAGCCCCTTTTTCTGTCTCACAGTCAGTTGTGCTCTCCTTGGATATGAGGAAGTGAACCTCATAAGTTTTCCCTGTCAGCCTGCTCTCCAACAGCAGTATCATCTGCTGATAGGCCACTTTAATCGCTGTGCTAACCATTCAAAAGTGAAAAAGGCAGCCACCCTTTATTCAACAAACTCAGAATTAAATGGGTTAATGTGAATACTTTAGCCTTTAAATCCGAGTTAGGTATGGTTCCCTCACCAGTGCTGCCTTCAGTAGGATTTTCCCTTCTTAGCTTGAGCTGTCTCTTTCTCTTTCCCTTTCCGGAAATTCTGTTTCTTCTCTACATTCCTGTTTCCTGCCTCTCTTTTTCTTACTCCTGGAACCCTTTTTTTCGTTGGAATTGCAGTTCTAACGTGGCTGCTCTGGTTTTTAATTCGCCTGTTACAGTATCCTCAATTTCTGCCTCTAGAGGTTTTGCCAGTCATTTTGCAATTTCTGTCTTCTTGGCTTTCAGGTCAATCTCCACCTCCAAATACTTTGCTACATTTTTTAATTCCTTCAAGGGCCGTGCTTTTACTTTCTCATAGGTTATCTTATCCTGTTTGACAAAAACATTGATATTAAATGTAGACATCTCAGCACTTTTAATATTACTTGATAAAAAGCCTTTCCACAGCTTCTTTTTCTTGAAGAAACAGTTTATTTCTCCCTCTCCGATTATTTTCTTAGTCTTTCGGTGAAAATCGGCTCACCTCTTTTTGACCTCCTTGGTTAGCCACAACAAAGATTTAGGCCCGAAACGTCAAGTTTTCCTGCTCCTATGATGCTGCTTGACCTGCTGTGTTCATCCAGCCCCATGCTTGTTATCAAAGATTTTGTGATCTTTTTCTGTACATGTTCAGGAGCCAATTATAAGGCTTTCTTGGGCAAAAGAAAGACAGATTTTATTAGCAATCAAAACTGAGAAAAGTAATAAAGACACAATGTCAAGCACACATGCATGCAGATACAATGTTAAATAAGGACAGGGCCATTTACAACAGGATAATAAGAGAATATACAGTTTAAAGTCCTTGGAGTGTCCTTTAAGGTGTGAGGTTTTAACCACAGACCATGGTTTTTAAAACACGGCTTGTATCCTCTGTAGTGTTGAACATTTTGGGTGTCCGTTAAGTTGCTGATGTGATCAAGACCTTTGACATCTCTGTCAAACAGGACAAGATAACCGACGAGAAAGTAAAAACATTGCCCTTGAAGGAATTAAAAAATGTAGCAAAGTATTTGAAGGTGGAGATTGGCCTGAAAGCCAAGAAGGTCAGATGTGAGAGACTTTGGAAGGTAACTGAGAAATTCAGCAGCTCAGAGAATTTCATCATAGTGTTCTGATAATATCAACAGCTGCATTTCAACATCTGAGAAAGAGAAAGTCCAGAGGAGATGCGAGGGGCAAATTTTTTGCACAGAGTGTGGTAGGAGTCTGGAACGTGCTGGTCGCAGCAGATACAACAAGGGCATTTACGGGACTTTTAGATAAGCACATGAATATGCAAGAAATGGAGGGATATGGACCAAGGGCAGGCAGAAGGGATTAGTTTCAATTTGGTGTCATGTTTGGCACAACATTGTGGGCTAGTGGGCCGTTCCTGTGCTGTATGTTCTGTGTTGTATGTTGTATGTTTTTGATTCCTCAATGTTTCTTTTTAATCAGCCCTGTTGCTGGGTGCTTTCTTCTTGACAGGCTGTGTCCAGTTACAAATCGTTCTTACTGCTCTGTGAAACAAATATCACCTTGAAATACAGCTTGTTTGTCTATTTCAATGCCTCAATTCCTTGATCTCAAGCTGGTCAATTGCAGGTGATTTTTTTTTCTCCAACACATAAACTTTCCATAAAGGTATAAATCAAACAGCAGATATGAAGCTGGTTGACTGTTTCAGTTTCTTTGTTAATGTGTTAATTTCAGTTCAAATTGGTTCTTGTTTGTTGATAGTCTCCTAAAACTTGGTTTAACCTATGGTCAAATGATCATTGTGGCCATTTCTAAATCAGTATTTCATCCTTTTTAATGCTATTTCAGTCCATTAAGGTTCTAGGTTTTAAAATCAGATGATGGAAACTGAAAATTGATGGTCTGTATCTTACCACTTTCAGGATAGACTGAACAACTATACAAAATCAGAGACTGATTGCAGAGCGTAGGAGTGATTACACAGATAGCAGTTTGATTACAGAATGATCGCACAATGACTGAACAGGAAATTACAGAGGAAATGAGGAAATGGTTTCCTCATTGAGAAAAGTGAGTGTTTGGAATAATTGAGTGTGACATTCGGTACAAGAGTGAGGTGATCGAACATTGAACATAGAACATAAACAGTACAGCACAGTACAGGCCCTTCGGCCCACAATGTTGTGCTGACCTATTATCCTACTACGATCAATCTACCCTGCATCCCTTACATTTTACTATCCTCCATGTGCCTACCCAAGAGTCACTTAAAAGTCTCTAAAGTATCTGACTCCACTACCACCGCCGGCAGCGCATTCCACACGCCCACCACTCTCTGTGTAAAGAACCTACCTCTGACATCTCCCCTATACCTTCCTCCAATCACCTCAAAATTATGCCCCCTTGTAACAGTCATTTCCGCCCTGGGAAAAAGTCTCTGACTATCCACTCTATCTATGCCTTTCATCATCTTGTACACCTCTATCAAGTTACCTCTCATCCTTCTTCGCTCCAATGAAAAAAGCCCTAGCTCCCTCAACCTTTCCTCATAAGACCTGCCCTCCAGTCCAGGCAGCATCCTGGTAAATCTCCTCTGCACTCTCTCTAAAGCTTTCACATCTTTCGTATAATGAGGTGACCAGAACTGAACACAATATTCCAAGTGTGGTCTAACCAGAGTTTTATAGAGCTGCAGCATAACCTCACGGCACTTAAACTCAATTCCCGTGATGGTTATATAGATTAGTTTCTAGGTGAAAGGATGTAACTGGTTCATTATACAGCCTCAGAAGACAGACTCATTACATAAACTCAGAAGACATCATAAAATGCAGCAAGTTTGAGCAAACTATTTCATCTAAATGCTGAGATATAGGTCTGCGAGGTGCTTTGCCCGGTCTATAAAATATTAGCGAGTCATTATACAGTAGAGGTACAACTTGTACACCTGCTGTTGCTTCAAATTCTTTTTCACCAGCTCTTCATCACATCTTCTAATCAATCCTTCTTTGGCTGGCCATCTGTTATTCCTTACTCCTCTGTGAAGTACCTTGCAGCATTTTTCTGTGTTAATAAATGTTACATAAAGGTATCTTGTTGGTGTGCTGAAATATAGAAGTTGTAACAATCTGTCCCATGAAAAATAAAATGCTTTGATCCATCTGTCCACCACCTGAAATATTGCTGATTGGCATCTTCATGGAAGTTTATTAGATGGAAACTGGAATGTGGATGTTTGGTGGTTCAATCCTGCTATTGATTTCTGTCTAATCGAATACTTTTAGAAAGTGTTTGTCTGTTGAAGCATCACAGAATATAAGTGCTAGACATTTAAATGAGGGGATTGGATGCCTTGAAATAATTATGGATTCCTTGGTCCAATGATTCTAGCAAAGAAACAGAAGAAATGGAGCAGAAGTAGGCCACCTGGCTCATTGAACCTGCTCCCCAATCACACAGCTCATGGCAGATCATCTATTTCCTTGCTGTTTTCTCCCAATAATCCCATATTCCTTGATACCATTAGTATCCAAAAATCAATTGACTTATGTTCTGACAATATTCAATAATTCAGCTTCTTTGGCTATCTGGGGCAGAGAATTCCAATGATTCAGCAGGTTTGTTTGAAGCAATTCCTCCTCATCTCAGTTTTAAATGGCCTGCCCCTTAACTGAGACTGTACTAGTTCTAGACTCATCTAGGGGAAACATGCAACCCCCATCCACCCTGCGTTGCCCTGTAAGAATTTTGGAAATTTTACTGATATCTCCTTCTCATTTTTCAAAATGCTAGAGAATACAGGCCTAGTTTCCTCAGTTTCTTCTCAATAAAATCCTGTAATCCCAGGATTAGTCTGATGACTCCATCTGTGGCAAATACATCCTTCTTTAGATAAGGAAATCAAAATTGTACATAATACTCCAGGTGTGGTTTCATCAAAGCTCTTTACAATTGCAGTAAGACAGTTTACTCCTGCACTCAATCCCTATGCAATGAAGGTCAACACACCAGTTGCCTTCCTTATTACTTGCTACAACTGCATGTTACTTTTCAATGACACAAGGTAAGGACATATAATTATTTGAATTTCAACATTTCTCAGCCTTTTTCCATTTAATAAATACTGCATATTTCTGTTATCCAACTAAATTAGATAACTTCATATTTCTCCATATTGTATTCCATCTGCCAATTATTTTCCCACTCAGTTAGTCTCTCCAAATAATTTTGAAGCTTCCTTGCATCCTCCTCACAACTCACATTTCTGCTTGGTTGTGTGTCATCAGCAAATTTGGAAATATTACGTCCAAAAATTTTGTAAAGATTGTGAACAGTTGTGGTAACAGCCAGACACCCTGAGAATGATCCATTTATCCCTGCTGTCAATTTTTTGTATGTCTCCCCTGTAGGTGAGTCTAGAACTGCAGGCAGTCTCAAGCAAGGGGTAGATCATTTAAAACTTAGATGAGGAGGAATTTCTTCATACAAACCTGGTGAACCTTAGGAATTCTCTACCCCAGAGAGCTGAGGAAGCTGAATCATTGAGTATAACCAGGACAGATGCCAAATGATTTCTGGATACTACTGGTATCAAGGCATATGGGAATATTCTCAATCCATCATAATATATACCCCAATCCCATGTACTGTACTTTTGTTTACTAACCTCCTGTGCGAGACCCTATCAAAAGCCTTCTGAAAACACAAATACACCACATCGACTGGTTCTCCTATATATGCTACAAGTACTGTCCTCAAAATAACCCACAGATTTGACAAACATGATTACCCTTTCAAAAATCCATATTGACTCCACCCAACTGTGTCATTATTTTCAAAGTGTCAGTTACGACATCTTTTATAATGGATTCTAATATCTTTCCTACTATTGGAGCTGAACAAACTTGTCCATAGTTCTTCACATTCTTTCTCCTTCCCTTCTTAATTAGTGGGGTTGTTTTTCCTCCTTTCCAGTTCACAGGAACTGTCCTAGAATCTGCAAAATTTTGAAAGATAACCACCAATGTATCCTCTATCTCTGAGGCCACTTCCTTCAGCACTTTGGCATGGAGCTTTTCTGGTCCAGGAGATTTAATAACCTTTAATCTACTTAATGTTTCAAGTTCAGCACAATGTCTCTATTAATATTACTTTCTTTCACTCCCTTATTTCCACAAGATCCTTGTTTCTCATGCAATTTTGAGGTATTTTCTTATCTTGTTCCATGAATACAAAGTAATTGTTTAGTTTCTCCACCATTTCTTTACTTTCCATTACATTTTCTCCTGTCTCTGTCCGTGTTAATGTATTACCACTTGGCCTTGCTAATGTTTTCCTTTTCACATGCCCAAAGTGGCTTATGCAATCTGCCTTTATGTTTCACACTGATTTGCATTAATATTCTGTACATCCTTTCTTTATCCATTTCATGGTCTTCCTTGTTGGATTCTAAATTGCTCCTAATCCTCCAGCTTCCACTTTTTCTGGCAACACTGTAAGCCATTTCCTTTGATTTAATGTGGTCTTTAAATCACGTTTGTAGAAATGTCAGGGTCTCATATTTCAGAATGACATTAGCAAACACACCTTTCCAGAGACCAAAGGTAATTTGCTTAGTTTGGTCACCTCAACGAAGTCCTAAAGAACGTAAATAACAACAAAGACCCTGTGATTTCTTTCATTAGTCCTAAAGGTAATGGAATCCTTTTTGTTCTGCTTGTATATCAGGATTATGAATATGGACCATTTTAACCATTTCTTGGCATATAGGGAGCAAAATTCAAAAATCCATAGATTTAGCAAAAATAATCCAAGTGATCCAATTTTGGACTCACACCATTTCCATTTGGAATAATCAGCAGGAGTACTTTTGGATCAACTGTGTGGATATACACAGTGTAAACTTTGTTACTATGGTAACACAGGCTGTAGATAATTGTTGTGAAATTGTCACTTAGCAGCAGTTTTACTGGGAATGTTCCTACCTTTGATGCGGTAGGATAGTGAAAGCCTGGCCCCAGATAGTTCCATCCTTCAATTTGATCACCAAACGCAGTGCTCCACCGCCACCCCCCCACCCCACCACTCAGTCAAATTTAAACAGAAAGTAAAGTTTGCATGTTACGCTGCAATTGCCCAAAACATACACACTGCCCACAACAGCTCCATTTTAATTAACCTGTTTGGATGCAACTCCAGAATCACTTCATCCTGAGGTGGGACTTGAACATAGACCTTCTAGCCCAGAGGTAGGAACACCCTCACTGCACCACAAGACCCCTTATAATAACCAAGTATGGAAAGCATTGGAGAAACTCAGCAAGTCTAGCAGCATCCGTGAGGAGAGAAAGAGTTAATGTTTTGAGTTCAATATGAGTTGTCTTCAGAACACGTTATAATTATTTGGTCCCCTCACCAATTATGTCTAATTAAGCTGCTCAGACATGTCTCTGACGCAGCTCTGGGGTAGGTGGGCCAGAGGTAGGGATGCTACCATTGCACTACAAGATATCCACTCATCCATATCCATATCATTGTTAGCTACAAAAGCAGAAAGTACTGTAGAAACTCAGCAGGGTTGGCAGCATCTGTAAAAAGAGGACAACCCATTTAATGTTGGGAGTCCAGTGACCCTTCATTAGCATTTGTCAGCTATGCACCTCCGGCCCTCAACCCTACTGAAGCCAGCTCTGTTCCTAACCAGCGGCATGTGAATCAAGAATTTGTCAGGGTAAAGTCAGAAATCATACCACACCAGGTCATAGTCCAACAGGTTTATTTGAAGACACAAGCTTTCGGAGTCTGGCTCCTTTTTCAGGAGCCTGTGAGAGAGGTGGCATCAAACACAGAATTTATAAGCAAAAATCAAAGGGTCATAGAACTGATGAGGTGTTGAACAAACATAAGTCGGCTATTAAATCTTTAATCAGTTAGAAAGGAGTAATGTGCAAATTCCCGAATTTCTTTCAAGTCACTGCCCTGCGATAACTAAAGGTTTGATCAATTCCCTCAGTGTACCAGAGGTGACATGCCAGGTCAGACAATGCATTTTCGGTGTGAGGCCTTGTTTAGAATCTGGCTGTGTGTCAACTTGGAGTCAGACTGGTTTCATTTCCAAAGTAGGAATTTATAAAATGCCACATCTTACTCTCTCTGACCCAAACTCAGCCAGCGGGACGAACTTGCCACAAAACGGCCCATGTGAACAAATGCGCAACATTTCAATGCAGGAGCACGGCTTTTTAAAGGACCGCGGTGAAAAATTCCACCCGGTGCGTTTGACCTTAACCTCACTCCCGGGTTAATCGACTGCGCGGTGGAATTTCAGAGCGTGAGTCTTTCTCTTCAACGGCTACCTAGAACCTCGCAGGCAAACTCCCTTTTATTTTAACTAAGCAACTAATGGTGGGTTTGATGGGGCGCGGACAAGCAGTCAAGAAATGGGAGATATGTTTTTGTGTTTGCAAAGATGAGGGAGAAATGTTTTGTGTTTGTAAAGATGAAGAAGAAATGTTTTGAAAAAAGCGGTGTCTGGAATTCAGTGACTGGCGAGTGTGGATCCAGGAAAGTGTTGCTCAGACGAGGAATCGCTGAAGGTAGAAGCTAGAGGGAGAGGTCCGCAGGGCTGGAGGGGGGCGGGTGTTACACTGATTAGATTGGGTTCCCCTCAATGCCACATTCAGGAAGGGGCCTGCTTTGCTCTGTCTTAATTTTCAGTTCTCAGTTTGAACGATAACAGTGTTGACTGACGGCACCACGTGTCAGGCAGCACTGACCAGCCGTGGGTCGAGCATCCAACAGCCAGAGACCAGAGCTGAGAGACAGAAAGCTTGGGAGAGGCAGAGACAGAACGGTGCTGCAATTAACACACACGGGACAGGATTTGCACAATCTCAGAGGATCTCATCCCAACCTCAGGTAATGTTCATGCTTGTCTTTGATCATTTATCAATGAGTTACCCCCTCCTCGCAACAAAAACCGTGTATTTAAGACATCAAATCGTTAGGTATTAGTTATTTACCTTGTCGGGACTGAATTGTCAAAGTGGTTGGATGCTCAGCGCACTTTCCCGGGACATTACAAGATCCCTGTCAATTAATAATCGTTCCGTTCTGTCGCCTGGCGGGGAAGCGATTGGAGGATGCGGACCACCCCGGTTCCCGGAGCTGCCCCCAGTCGCTGTGATGTGGAATTTCTGGGTGTTAGTGCGGAGCAGCCGGGGATGGAAACAGGGAATTATCCTGCTTTATCCCTTCCCCCGCCCCGGACCCATACAGACAGACATACAGGCAGACAGACACACGCAGACACACATACACACACCCACACAGACAGACACACACAGATACATACGGGCAGAGAGACACACATACTTAGACACACACAGAGACACAGACAGACACACATGCAGATACGTACACACAGGCAGGCAGACACATACACACATCCACACAGGCAGACTCACAGAGACACAGATAGACACACACAGATACATACACACAGACAGACACACAGACAGACTCATATACATACGGGCAGACAGACACACAGGTACACAGACACACGCAGACACATACAGCCACGCAGACTCACAGAGACACAGATAGACACACACATACAGATACACACAGGCAGACAGACACATATATAAATGCGGATCGTGCCTTTTCTCTGTGCCGATGGTTTGTATTTATTGGGAGTGGTTGCACTGCTGGAGGTGTGTGCGAGAGACTCGGGAAAACGAAAAGCCCCCTGTTGTACCGCAGTGGACATGTTTACAGCTCGGTACACTTCGGGGGGGGGGGTTGGTGGGCGCTGGGTAGTGACCGTTCTTTCTCAGACATTCACTTTCCACTCGCTCCTTTTATTAACGGGGCGTAGAAAAAGGGCTGGGGCTAGTTTTAACCAAGGAAGCGCTCACCTGCAAGTACAGTTTTAACCGTGTGTGAACACTATTAGCGCACTGAACTCTTGATCGTAAATGGAAATATTAATCGCCGTAACATTGAATGGGGTGGCTTGTTTTTACTATCACTCCTTCATTAAAAATCGGATCATGATAAACTCCATTTGATTTCATTAAAATGTAAACTTTTTGGTAAAGGAAGGTGGGGGGAAGCGAGTGGAACAATGTAGGTCTCCTCTGCACTGAATTCACCAAAACCAGACTGTTTGGGTGGAGGTGATGATTAAGAGAGATGTCTTGCGAATCTCGAGCATGTATTTGAAATTCAACGCACACTGTGAGACACATTCGTGCTGGCTGTGACATTCCGGTTATCCATTGGATTTTGGACAGAATTCCGCCCGGCTCCTCAAGGACAGGGACTTATACACGAAGCTGTCCAGGTTCAGTGCAGACCGGGCTGGGATCTCTCATGTCCCAGTGCTGGAGAGGGAACTGTACCCAGTCCAGCTAGCCCCTCTCCTGGTTTAGAGGCTACAGTTCCCACTTCTGTGCGCCCGGCTGCGCACGAATGGCCGGAGCAATCGGCGCAGTGACGGCGCGATCCTTTGCGCACAGTTTTCCGGCGCTGGTCACTGCTGCTGTCAGTTTAACGCCCAGTGCAGGCTGTTTCAGAGGCAGTCGGTTCCCCCAGTTTGCACCTGGCACTGGCTTGCATTGGTTCTCCAAGCTGCCTTGGAATGTTGAGCTGTTTGTGCTGATTTGAATTCCCAGCTGGATTTAGCTGGCCCGGTCACAATTCCCAGCCGGATTTAGCTGGCCAGGTCACAATTCCCCCCAGCTGGATTTGGCTGGCCAGGTCACGATTCCCAGCTGGATTTAACTGGCCAGATCACACGTCCCCCCCCCCCCAGCTGGATTTGGCTGGCCAGGTCGCAAGATGCACTCAATGGTCTAAAACCTGGGGTAGGGAGGTGGAATGCAGTTCCGTGCTTCCCATGGCCCACCAACCTGCCTGCTGCGGGTGGTTTCTCTCTGTCCCCGCCGCTCAGTGCTGCTGGGGGCAGAGCCTGCTTGCAGCTTTCTATGTGGCCGGGGGCTGGCGCAGGAAAAAGGCGCTGGCGTGAGGGGACTGGGGCGGTGGGGTGTGCATCTTCCTTTTTGGCTTCTGCACAAACACCTCCAGTTGCTTCTGGCTTCACAAATAAATTGATGTAGCCGGAGGAGCCCTGTCCTTTGCACCATCACTGACCAGCTTCAGTTTTCCCTCCCACAGGGAGGGAATTTAATTGTTTTAATTTTAAATTTTAGTTTAATCGTAACATTTAATCGTTCCATCCTGTTTCCGCCCCACCCCCACCACCTCCTAGCTTCTGTTGGGAATTTCTGAAGTATTTATTATTACTGCCCAGGTTGGCCTACGGTGTAACAATGACTGCATTTCCAATTACTTTACCCGTTTGTATAGTGTTTTGAGGTTTGTGAAAGCTGTTTCCTGACATTGGTATCTTTAACACTCTGTCTGTAGTCATTATGATGCGTTTCTCCAAACTGCTCCACAATCCCAACTGGCCTAGATTCCTCCCCTGTTTGTGTTACCAAACTCAGTTAGTTGGATAAGAGACAACTAAGGCAGCACCATTTATTAAAAGCAAAGGATGCCTTGCTTAAGTTTTTTGGAGTAACAGAGAGGGTTGATGTGGCATACAAAACCTCCAAAGGCATTCGATAAAATACCACTTACTGTGTGGCGTTTGCATATTCTCCCCGTGTCTTGTGTCGGTTTCCTCCCACAGCCCAAAGATTTGCAGGTCAGGTGGATTGGCCATGCTAAAGTGCTCACATTGTCCAGGAATGTGTAGGCTAGGTGGATTAGCCACAGGAAATGTAGAGTTATGGGGATAGGTTGGGGGGGGGGCGGTCTGCATCTGGGTGGGATGCTCTTCAGAGGGTTGGTGCAGATGGGCTGAATGGCCTCTTACTGCACTGCAGGGATTCTATTCTACAGGTTCTATGATTCTGTGACTTGTCAGCAAATTGAAGCCTGAGGAATAAAACAGACAGTGGCAGCAAGGATACAAAGTTGGCCAGTGACAGGAAACAAAGAGTAGTGGTGACTGGAGGAAATGATGGACACAGTAATTTCCCAAGGCTTGGTACCAGACCTCTGACTTGCATGTTATATTAATGACACAGTCTTAGGTGTACAGGGCATCTGGCAGATAACACACAACTTAGAAAACTTAGAAATGGGGAAGAGGACAGTGATAAGCTTCATGAGGACAGACTAATGGAATGAACAGACACATCGAAGATGAAATGTAGCACAGAGAAGTGATTCATTTGGTAGGAAGCATAAGGACAGGTAGTGTAATCGAAAGAATCAAAGAGTTGTACAGCATGGAAACACATTCTTTAGTCCAACTGCTCCATACTGACCAGCTATCCTGAACTGATCTAGTTCCATTTGCCAGCATTTGGCCCACATCCCTCTAAACTCTTCCTATTCATGTACCTATGCAGTTGCCTTTTAAATGTCGTAATTGTACCAGCCTCCACCACTCTGGGAGCTCATTCCCTGCACACACCACCATCTTCATGAAAACACTGCCCTCTAGGCTCCTTTTAAATCTTGCCCCTCTCACCGTAAACCTGTGCCCTCTAAATTTTGGACTCCCCTACCCAGGAAAAAAGACCTTGGCTATTCACCCTATCCATGCCCCTCTCGATTTTATAAACTTCTTTAAGGTCACCCCTCAGCCTCTGATCCTCCAGGGGAAAAGCCCCAGACAACTTCAGCCTATCCCTATAACTCAAAGCCTCCAATCCTGGCAACATTCTTGTAAATCTTTTCTGAACCCTTTCAAGTTTAGCAACATTTTTCCTCCAGAATTGAATGCAGTATTCTAAAAGTGGACACACCAATGTCCTGCATAGCTGCAACATGATATTCCAACTTCTCTACTCAATGTGCTGACCAGTGAAGGCAAACATGCCAAACATCTTCACCACCCTGACCACCTATGACTCCACTTCCAAGGAACTATGCACTTGCAACCCCAAGTTTCTTTGTTCAGCAATGCTCCCCAAGGCCCTATCATTAATAGTATGTCCTGCCCTGGTTTGCCTTACCAAAATGCAACACCTTACATTTATCTAAATTAAATGCCACCTGCCACTCCTTGGCCCATTGGCCCATCCAATCAAGGGCCTGTTGTACTCTGAGATCACTTTTGCCATTGTCCACTAGACCATCAATTTTAATGTCATCTGCAAACCCAAATCATTTATATGAAAGTAGTGGACCCAGCACCAAACCTTGCGGCACACCTCTGGTCACGGGCCTTCAGTCTGAAAAACAACCCTCTGCCACCTAAAGGGTATGATTCTAAAGGGGTTACAAGAACAGAGCTACTGGAGAGCACATGTATATAAATCATTGAAGGTTGAGAAAGGTAAGGAAGGTAGGATCCTCAATTTATCAACATGCCATTGAGTACAAAAACATGGAATATATGATAAAACTTTCAAAAACATCAGGGCAACCTCAATATGAGGTATTCTGTCAATTATGGGCATGGCACTTTAGGAAGGATGTGAATGTGCTAGAGGTGGGTACAGAAAAGATTTATCAGAATGATTCCAGAGACAAGAGACTTTGATTACAAGGATTAATTAATTGGTGATGCTAGGGCTGTGCTCCTTTGGAGAAGAGAAGGCTGAGATGAGATCTGATGGTGTTCAAACTCAGGCAGGCTCTAGACAAAATAAATAAGCAGAAACAAATCCTGTTGTAGAAGAGGTCAAGAACCAGAGGACAGTGATTGAAGATGATTGGTAAAAGATGCAACAGTGATGTGAAAACCTTTTAAACATAGCCAGTGGTTAAGGTCAGAAGGCACTCTCTGAGAGTGTGGTGGGAGCAATTTCAAATATGACTTCTAAAAGGGAATTTGATAAACAGCTGCTGGGCTGTGGGGATGCAGCATGGGAGTGGGACAAGCAGAGTTGACCTTGGAGGGAGCTGGCATGGACCTGATTGGCTGAATGGTCTCACTCAGTCCTGTAACCATTCTAAAAATCTAATTAAATAATGACAGAAATGCAACAAATATAAATGCAAACTATATTTGAGTGAGAGAGGCGGCTGTAATATAATGCAGCTCATTAGGAAAAGGGCAGTGGCTGGTCTAATACCTTGCCCTAGGTCTCAGAATTGGAGGGAGACCTGTGAATTTTTATTTGAAACATTAGTCAATATGGAGGACTGGCCCTATACCACACACCAGTAACATTATACTCCCAGAAAAGACTTGCATGCTTCACCTAAGTTGAAACCTTCAGCTTGTGACATGGGGAGTTCTCACCTTCAGTTCTGAAGTTATGTATTATATGCACCATATAAGTTGCAGTGTAGTAGTGATAGTGTCATTGCATACCTGGGAGACATGGGCTGAAATCACATCATGGCATGTGGTGAAATGTAGATTGAATTAGTCATTCTTGAATTGAAAATTAATCTCAGTAAAAACCCAACTTGTTCACTCATGTCCTTTAGGGAAGGAAATCTATCATCCTTACCTGGTCTGGCCTACATGTGACTGTAGACCCACAGTAATATGGTTAACTGTTAACTGCTCTCTGAAATAGCCTAACAAACTACTCCATTTAAGGACATTAAAGATGGGCATCAAATGCTGGCAATGCCCACATTAAATTAAAAGTGCTCTATGCTATTTTTAGGGAAAGGGACATAATTTTTAATGTCATTTGTTTATCGGTATCTCTGACTCCAGCCTTGTTAAAATAGATAGCTATCGATTGGATCAGAATACATTAGATTTATCTTTGCAGTTAACATCTAAAACTATTCTGAATTCCTTTTAGTATCTATTGCAGTCTGTCAGCTGAAGCACCTCCTGTCTAAACAAAGACCATGCCCAATAGATCCAGTTTTGCTCAATTTGTGGTTGTTTTCTGCAGGAGATTTGGTGATTCTTGATATTGCCATATAATCAATGCAAATCTACATTATGTAGTCTGGGAAAAAAAGGTTGACAGATATTCTGGAGTGATGTTTGAGAACTTTTGTAGAATCTTGGCTCCAAAGATGACTTGGATTGAGTAAATGATGGAGCAGATTGTAATGGCCTGATAAAAGCCGATATGAGCTAGCAGGCATTTTCCAAGTATGCCATTTTCACGAAGGTATGGTCTGGGGAGGGGGAAGAGGATGATAACAGCTGTGACTTCAAGACCTTGATCTGAGAATTGGATTTGCACTTGGTATTTTATGGTTCTGCTTCTGTTGCCTCAAGTGTTTGTGCCAACATTTGGTTTTAATTTATCCCAAACAATAATGAACAAAGACAGTTGTTGTACTGTGTTACCTCGGTGGAATAAGTGAGAGGGAAAAACAGTGTCTTCATGTTGCTTATAGTTGAGATATCTGATTTGTGTTCATTGAGTTACCTACCAAGTGCTGACAATTGAAGAATCTCACAGTCCTACTATGTGTCATAGTTTCTTTATTTCTAACTTGTTCCATTTGAATGTTGCACCCTTTCAAGTTCATAAAAGGGCAAGTCTTAGCATTGCTGTCTCTTGCTGAACAAATAGCGAAATAAATACCAAAATCTATTCTTTTTGGGTACTTATGGAAATATGAATTTGAACTTTATCCATGGCCCTGTGCTCCATGATGTAATCAATGGATATGAACAAACAAAAGCTTGACTGACTGTAAGGAAGACCATTAAACAACAGTATGTTCCACAAGTAAGACAGCATTGTGAGTCGTATTGAGAAAACTTTGTCGATACATGTCCGCGGCTGTGAAGAAGATAGGTTACAATTTAATGCAAAAATGTAAGAGCCCTTCTGTTCTTTAAAAAACATAACTCTGCAGGCAAAGCATAGGACAGAAACAAACCAATTTGTCCAAACTAGCATTATGTTTCACATAAGCACTGTATTAGGCTTAATTTTAAATAAAATCTTCAGTGATTCAGTAGTCAAAGATGAACTTGAAATGTCTGGGTACATTGTAACATAAAACCAAATAGAATGGGAATTAAAAATCTGGCTTTATGAGCCTCCATTTTCTGGCACTAAAGGATGAACAATAACACTTCAACAAACCTCATGTTTTTGAAGGGGCAGTGAATGGTCACAGGTTTGTCATTACCTCTATGTGATAGGCCCAATGCTTGACCAGCTTTGATAATGGAGTGGATTGCAGACTGTTACCAAAGGCGATGTGTGTCCATCAGGCATCCCTGATATGGCTACTGCAGAATAATAAGGAGCTGACTGCTGCTGAGCTACCACTAGCACAAGGCTGCATACTGCAGGGATCCTTTACTCTCTGCAGCTCTCTGATACAGAAATGAAAACTAGATTAACAGAAGTAATTGTGAGACAAAGCTCTGTCCTTAAAGTTTTTAATGCAGAGACTAATCTGCAGAGAACTGTGGAAGTGATCTGAATTCTGAAGGTTTTAGGACAGTGGGACAGCAGCTTGAAAGATTTCCATATTTTAATTTGCAATTTTTGTGACTGCTTATTCTCTTGATCTAATTTTTAACATAACCTGAGATCATGCAATAATGTAAATGTATCTTCCCAGTGACAAATTAAATCATGTTGGTTCATCTGCCAGCTATTCTGCTTTCTCAGATGGATACTGACCTTCTTTTGCAGTGGGAACTTAGTTTGTAAAATTCAAGTGGAAACATTACAACTGATTATTGTCACCATGTTCATTCCATTGTTACAGTGGCTAAGCTGTGCCTCTGCTGTATGATTGTTGGATATGATGGGATTACATTGCTTGAAGGATTGATGTTGTTTGGAGCAATGTGAAATAACTGCTTAAAGCAACTTATAGTAACAGTGCAGGTGGATCATTTTCACTTGCTGAAGTGTACTTGGAGATGGAGCTCCAGCGTTTTGTTGTGAGGAGGAGTATTGGGGCAGTCTGTCTGAATGTCAGTGCTGGGTGGTTCACTCTGATGGGAAATGTGGGGGTGTTTCAGTCTGACCGGGAATGTGGGGTGGTTCAGTCTGACTGGGAATGTGGGGGTGGTTCAGATTGACCGGGAATGTGGGGCGGTTCAATCTGACCGGGAATGTGGGTGTGGTTCAGTCTGACTGGGAATGTGGGTGTGGTTCAATCTGACTGGGAATGTGGGGTGGTTCAGTCTGCCCGGGAATGTGGGTGTGGTTCAGTCTGACTGGGAATGTGGGGTGGTTCAGTCTGACAGGGAATGCGGGGTGGTTCAGTCTGACCGGGAATGTGGCTGGTTCAGTTTGACCGGGAATGTGGGTGTGGTTCAGTCTGACCGGGAATGTGGACTTAGAGGTCTGCCCGGGAATGTGAGATGGTTCAGTTTAACCGGGAATGTGGGGTGGTTCAGTCTGACCGGGAATGTGGGATGGTTTAGTCTGACCGGGAATGTGGACTTCGAGGTCTGATTCCCAGCAGGATAATGGAAACCATCTTCTGAATTGGATGATTGAGGGAACAGGGGCTGCTGGTGGAGGTGGTGGGGCTGGGTATTAATGGTTGATCTTAATCTGAAGATGCAAGGTCTGGTTGTGCTGCACTGATTCAGTCTTTATTACTGGGCCCTATGGTGGTAGGACAGAAAATCTAAGTCTAGCTGTCAAAAATGATATTCTTCAAAACTGCAGCAGCTGGTGCCGTTTGTATGGAACTCAATTTCTGGAGATTTCATTACAGTTTGGAGACAAGGGAAGGAGTCAACGAACAAAGAATAAATGTGGTGATCACTGACCAGTCAAAAATTGCTAAGTCTAATCGACCAAGAGTTTGGCAAGAAACTTCTCGAAATTTACAGCAGATCGATCAGAATCTAACTTTTGGGTGTGATTCTCACACTCGCTCACATGTGACAATCAGCCTTATCTAAAATGTGAACCTCTTGCTCTCATTTGGATCCTGGCCTGGGTTTGGCATATTCCCAAAATTAAAAAGTATTTAATATTTTTATTTATATTTAATTTAAAATGTTGAAATAATAGAATGTTTCTGCTTTAATTTGTGTCACCGATCATTTAGTTTGAAAATTCATAAAACTATTTTTTTTTATTGTTGTTTCTGTGTACATCTCCCTGGGGCCCCATTTCATTTCCCAGATAAGAGGCTTGTATTGATCCAGTCACAAGGAAAGGGCATGTGTGAGTGGCTTGGAAACAATTATTCTCTTATTTATTTCATTCCTTTCCTTTGCTCGGCCTGAATTTAATGTTTCTCCTGTCAAGAGGCAGCAGTCATCAGCCTAATAACCAGAGAATTGTGACAGTAATTCCACATCCAAGATGTTGCTGCCGCATTTTACAGCAGTGTCAGTGAGTTGCACTGTCATGCTACTCACTCAAAATCATTTAATTTGCTTTACCCACTGCTTGAAAATAACAAATAACAAGCCTTCGGGATTGGTTTGCCGTGCCTTCATTCCCCCACTGAGACCCGGGTTCAAATAGTGTCATAGAGTCATACAGCATGGAGACAGATGGAAACAGACCCTTTGGTCCAACCAGTCCATGCTGAACCTAATCCCAAACTAAACTAGTCCAATCTGCCTGCTCCTGGCCCATATCCTTCCAATACTGCTTAAATTGATTGGACAGAAGTCTCTTACATTATGAAGTTATGCACTTTGGTAGGAAGAATAGAGGCATAGATTATTTTCTAAAAGGGGAAAGGCCTTGGAAATCAGAAGCATAAAGAGACTTAGGAGTCCTAGTTCAGGATTCTCTTCAGGATAACATGCAGTTTCAGTTGACAGTTTGGAAGGCAAATGCAATATTGGCGTTCATTTCAAGAGGGCTAGAATACAAGAGCAGAGATGTACTGCTGAGGTTGTTTAAGGCATTGGCCAGACCGCATTTGGAATATTGTGAGCAGTTTTGGGCCCCATATCTAAGGAATAATGTGTTGGCATTGGAGTGGGTCCAAAAAAGGTTTATAAGGACGATCCTGGGGATGAAGGGCTTGTCATGTGAGGAGTGATTGAGGACTCTGAGTCTGTGCTCGATGGAAAGATGAGAGGGAGTCTGATGAAAAATTCAGAATACTGAGAGGTCTGGATGGAGCGGATATGGAGAAGATGCATGCACTACTAGGAGAGGCTAGGACCCAAGAGCACAGCCTCAGAGTGAAGGGGGGTCCCTTTAGAACTGAGATGAGGAGGAATTTCTTCAGCCAGAAGGTAGTGAATCTGTGGAACTCAATGCCACAGTGGGTTGTGGAGGCCAAGTCATTGAGTGTATTTAAGACAGAGATAGATAGGTTCTTGGTTGTTAAGGGGATCAAGGGTTATGGGGAGAAGGCAGGAGAACGGGGTTGAGAAACATGTCAGTCATGATCAATGGCACAGCAGTTTGATGGGCTGAAGAGCTTAATTCTGCTCCTATATCGTATCGTCTTACGACCCTGTATAAGAGTCCAAAATGAAATGAGTTGAAGGAACTCACCATCCATTAGTCATAAACCTTCACTGTAAGTAGGTTCATAATTGTTAATAAATTAGCAGTCTCACTGCAATAATTCACATGGGGTGCGGGGACTGCTGCAGAATCTCAGTCTGAGTACGTATTGCCTGAAAATGAATGATCCAAATGTTTGGCACAGCATGTAACAAAGTAGGCTGATGCTGGATGAAGCTGTCTAAAATAGCAACAGATATTCATGAAGTCAGAGAGGCTAGAGAGCTGCTTGGTTAACACCCTGAGATTTCATTTCGGCAACCTGGAAATGAATCCAGTTTGTAGTGGCCGTGAGTCTGCTCTCCTTCTCTCTGCTGTCTCTGTGGGTTGCATATGCAGTGTGTCTTGGCAACCCTAAACAAGTACCCACTATGCAAAACTCCTAATGAGTCTCAAAATGACAGTCTTATTTGGACACGCACTAGGAATGGAAACATTGTCGGGGCTGGTGTTACAGGCTGCTCTTCTGTCCTATTTTCGAAAATATATTTTTGGTGGGATGTGACAAGTTGCCAGATCAGTCATTGAAAGTTTATTGACAAAGCTCAGAAAGAGAAGCCTGCCAGTTGCTCAGTGGGTGTAGACACTGTGCTGAAGTGACAATGAGCCATTTCAGCCCCATGTCAGATCTCTAGTCTCTGCTCAGGCCACAGATGTTGCGATGCTGGCGTGACCCTCCCTGATTGTTGCCCCTCCTTGATTTTCCTTGAAGGTGGTGGTGAGCTGCCTTGTGTGTCCATCAGGTGTGGACGCACCTACTTTTGGGATCCATTGTTGGAGCAGAGTGCAGCGAAGGAAGCTAAACTCTGCAACTGGCTTTGCCAATGCCGAAAAGAGATGACAGAACTGCAAAAAAGTCTTTCGCTTGCTGGCAATCATGTCTTTCACCTGGATTCGCACAAAAACAAAAGTGATAGACAAGTTCGTCTTCATGGTGAAACAGTTTCATAATCGGAATTTGTTACAGATGGCCCAAGAGTGTTAGAGTGGGTGATTCATTCCACCAGCGTTTTGAAAAATATGGTGTGTGTGACGGTGATCTCCTCTTCCCCTACCCCCATAAAACACAAACATTTGTCAATAGCTGTGTTTGGTGGAAGAAGCAGGCAGGACAGCAGGTCATAATTACTCGTGATTCTGTTCAAACACTTGCAGTCACTCACTCGCATATGGAGAAGACAGATGTGGGTTAAGGAAGGGGAGCAGGTCACTTGCCAAGGTTCTGTGAGTGGAAGTGGCATATGACGCATGGCATCTGGGGAGGAGGAGGGGGGCAAGTGATGGCAAGAGGCAGTTGTAAACTCAAAATGAGCTGTGAGGCTAGTGGCCTTTATTAATATCTCAGCAAGATCCCTGTAGAAAAATCATCTCCACACCTGAATAAATGAACAAATCTCCATCACTCATGTATATATCCAGAACTTCATCCCCCTGGTTTCTTCCATTTGCTCAGTTTTATCTCCTCCCTCAGTATTGAGGGTGGGAACTTCAGCCTGGAGTCTACCACTCTTCCAGTTCCGGGATAAGCTCCAAATTGAATTTGACCTCTGAAAAGATCTTTTGATCTTTTCTTTTCTTTCCATCTTTCAGTGAGGAGAGGAGAATCTCAGAAGTTGTATCCAGTGCCCTGAAATCAAATCAAAACCATGATTAAGCTTATGTCATCTCACTGTGGGTCTCTAAGTCCCAGGGCTGTGCCGGAGCTATACAAGCTGTTCACTTTCCTTCATTTAGGCTGGCTGCCCTTGAATAAGGAACAAATGAGCATCCAATGAAATTATGCAGCTTGTTGTGCCATGGAAAGCAATGAATTATAATAATTTATAACAAGCTCCACATACTCTATCCAAGCCAAAACAAACTAATGGTCTGTTGATTTGAATTGCATTGGCATATCCTGTAAGGTTGCCAACCCATTAAAGACAAAAAGCTTGATGACTGAACTCTACAATCAAAACATTTTGAAATGATTTTGGTGATTAATTTAGCTTTCCTTTTATTTCTCTTCTCCAGAGGCATTGATTCCTGCTCAGACACAGGTCCTTGGTTGACGACCTTTGTGAAACAAAGGCAGTGAATGTCAGTGGATAAACTGCAGCCGAGTGCCACTCTTGTTCTCACCTCGTGCCCACACATTGTACTTTGAGCAGGAGGGTACCCTATCTGCTGACATCTGTGGACTGAGCAGAGACTAGAGATCTGACATGGGGCTGAAATGGCTCCTTGTCACTTCAGCACCGTGTCTATACCCACTGAGCAATTGGCAGGCTTCTCTTTCTGAGCTTTGTCAATAAACTTTCAATGACTGATCTGGCAACTTGTCAAGCAGTTTTCATGATGATTAGATCACCATCTGTTGTTGCATCTTATGGTTCTGTGAACGAGTCCTTCAGACCGCGGAATCCATTAATGGTGGTTTTCTCACTGCAAAATGATTTTGTGTAAATATAGAGGATGAGATAGAATGCTTGTGCATTGGGAAGTGTAAAATGGGAATGGGATGTTTTCTCCCTCCTCATTACAGAAAGGGCACGACTTTAGCAGCAAGTTTGGGTCACCAGTGTAAGTATCATGTTTGCCCCAGGCTGACTGATAGGAGGAGGCACTGGTCTATTGGTACTATTACTGGACTGGTAATCCAGCAACCCAGGTAATATTCTGGGGACCCGGGTTTGAATCCTGCCATGGCAGTTGGTTGAATTTGAATTTAATAAATATCACGAATTAAATAGTCTAGTGATGACTAAGAATCATTGTCAGGAAAAACTCATCTGGTTCACTAATGTCCTTTAGGGAAGGAAACTGCCATCCTTACCTGGTCTGGTCTACATGTGACTCCAGACCCATAGCTAATGTGGTTGACTCTTAACTGCCCTGTGAGCGATAAATGCTGGCCTAGCCAGCGACGCCCTCATCCTGTGAATGAATATTAAAAAAAAATCAGTCCTAGGATATTTTAATTCCCGGGCGTCAAATAAATACATCTGGCTGGACCTCCACTCGAGTACAGGAGCCAACGCCCATGGACATGACACAGGCAAGTGGAGTAGGAGATTGTGACCTTGGACCCATGGAAACAGCACACGGGTCAGGAAGGTCCTGGTTAACATCTGGGTCATGGTGGAGAGGTCAGAGGGGTTCACGGTCAGTGGAGAGAGGCAGCCCAGTGAAGGGGGAAGCCCATGGTTTCCATGTGGGATCTCATTCGTCTTCTGGGTCTGCTCGCTTGGACAGTACAGCTCAGGAATAGTAGTCATGGTCTAATTGAAGTGACATTTCTTAAACTGTTGAATCTCAATGAGATTTTGTTTGCTTGTTGAGGACAAAAGCCTCACACACTGTTTGAAACAAGGGGGTTAAAATGTTCCATGATATGTATACACTGGATGTGGTGAATGCCATACAACAAATTTATTAATCCCATCACCCAACCTGTTCTCATCTGGCTTAAACTGGTGATGTAAAGCTTCAATCCTAAGTAATATTATACAAATTAGTTAGCTGTTTCAACGTCACAATAAATGATAGAGTATAAGAATAGTTGTCAAACTGCTGAGAGGTCCTGTTCTTAATGGAAGTGCTTGATAGCACAAATATTAGGCAGTGCAGTACGTTGCTTTGCCTGCCTGGAATATGATCTATGGCCAGCGGCTTACAGTGCTATTAGTGTTCTAAGTAATTACCCTCTTCATCTTTTAACTGCTAAAATATAAAGACGGCAAGGGTTTTTCTTCATTTTGTGCAGCCAAAGTTATCAAAGACAGGATTGTACATTACAAAGAAGCGTTCTTCAATCACACATTTAATCACAAAGTGACACTTTTTTTTATTCCTGCCGTTTTTCTGTCACAGCAACCTTGCCAAAAATACTGGATAAAAACTTGAGATTTTATTTTAAAGTAAAATGGATTGAGATTCTAAGCCGAAATATAAATGTAGCTGTTTGCAAAACCGTCAGTAATCTTCTTGTGAAATGGTGCGAGTCCAGAGGCTCTTGTCCAATATCCCTTGATTTAAATGATCTTTGAGTCCAATTGCTGTGGTATTCAATTGTATTGAGTCCACTATGCTTCAGTTTGATAACCTTTAGGTATAACACTGGTTTATTGCAGTTGCCTTAAATTCAGCATATGTCAAACAGATTTGTTTACATCACTGAGATAATAAAAGCCATCAATATTTTAATGTGTAACACTGAGAGAATGTTATGGTACTGTTGGTCAGAATTTACCACATGACCAATATAAGTCTGTAAATATTGTGTGTTGCTGGGCAAACATCAGCTGGGCACAGTTGGTCACACCCTTGCCTCTGTGTTTAGAGGTTGTGGGTTCAAGTCCCAGAATGGAGCCCAACACATAATCTAAACTATGCCTCAGTGCAAAAAAAAAGGAGAATGTCTTCTGTTGTTGGATTATCATCTGTTTAATGAGACATAAAACTGTGGCCTTGAAAATGAGGAGTTCTTATGCAATCCAATCAACATTTCTCCCTTAAACCAATATCACTCAAGGAGAACAAACACAGACAATCTGTTGACTGGCTATTTCTGGGGCTTTGCTGAAGCTTTTCCCTCAATTCTACTCAGATACTAAGAGTGACTGCACGTCAAAGGAAATGTATTACAGGAGACATTCTGAGAGTATGATCGGGTGCTATTTAAATACAAGCTCTTTTCATTCCTCCTATCACCATTTGCTATATGGATTTCTCTGGAGATTTTGAACCTGTTAGAGAGATTTACTCCTATTTGAGGTTGGGAATTGAATGCAACAGAGGATTGAACCCAATCTCAGTAATGTATGGAGCTGTGTTGGTGCGGTAATATATGGCTTTTGGTATTTGCTTTTTTAAAATATGTTCATTGGAACCGAGAAAACCCATTTAGAATGGGAGATGACGTCTGTTCAGAATTGTGATTTGTTTCCTATGCCTTTTTTCAAAAATCAGATTGGACCATTATTTAAAGTACATTTTCGATAATATGTTCTGGGGTTTTTTTTATCATTTATAATTAGATTAAATCAGATGATGTGAATACCTCATTCATGGTCGCTACCCCGATATTAGAGGGCTGAGTACACACTGCCTTGGTGAGATTAACTGAGGAAAAGCCGTAACAGATTTGAATTATGTATAGCATGTTAAATTTTTAGGAGCAGGTAATAAGATGAATTAGAAGTTCCTGCAGGAACTGAAATGGTTTGGGTGGATTCCAAGACTGAGCAGGCTGTTTAAGAACCGTGGAAGGAACAGGGCCAAGAGAGTGACCGGCCTTTTCTTCCTCATGTTCTTAGTTTGGTCGTCCAACTGTCATTGTCAAGAAAAGATCAAATGGTTTCCAGATTAACTTTTTGTGCTGAAATTACAGTTTTGTAATCTCTTCTGTCTGAAATCGTTATGCATTGCATCATCAATCTAATTAAAACTTTACGAATGAGAGTTGAGAGCACAGTTGTCATTAAATTGATTTTAAAAAAAACTCAAGTAAGCTTTTCTGATATCTCCATTACAGAGGAGCTGCAAAAAGGTGAAACTAATATAAAAGTAATTCTTTGCCAGTTGGAACTCATGAAACAGAATTGTAAGGGAATGAAGGATTAAATATATGTATGAGTTATTTATGTGAAATTTCTACTTGTAAAGCCTGGTGGATGACAACCCCCTTGTCAAGAAAGATGTCATTTCAGGTAGTCTATTCAAGTATTGAGATTATAATGCTCAGGCTCAGTTTTGTACCTTCTTCTCCTTAGAGCTTTTGGAATCAAGATTTTCTTTCACAAAACTGAACTCCATACACCTAAAAGATCACTTCATTTTCTTTTAAATATTTCAACGTGTCACCCTGAAGATCCTTTCTTTTACTTCCCTTTATTTTTCCCAAAAGCATAACTTTCACTCCTCACCTTCTTCCGTCTTATCATGCTTTGACCGACAGACCTATATCCCTTAATTCTTTTAAAAAAACCGAAAGAACTGCGGATGCTGTAAATCAGGAACAAAAACAGAAGTTGCTGGAAAATCTCAACAGGTCTGGCAGCATCTGTGAAGGAAAGAAACAGAACTGGGTTCTGAGGAAGGGTCATCGGACCTGAAACGTTAACTGTTTTTTCCTTCTCAGATGCTGCCAGACCTGCTGAGCTTTTCCAGCAACTTTGTTTTTGTTCCCTTAATTCTTTGCTTGAATAGTTAAAAGTCACATCACAAAAGCAGAAAAGGTGAATTGGATGCAGAAATAATGTTGGAAGTGAGGTGAGTTGACAATTTAAGAGCAATGGCCTTCCCAAAACAGAGGCTAGCTTTGATAGGTTATGCCTGTTGATTGATTTTGATTGGTCAATGCCTGTGATTGAGTTGAGAATATGGTGAGTCTTGTGAGAGGTTCTTGTGGTGCAGTGACCATGTCACTACCTCTGGGCTAGATAGGCCTAGGTTCAAGCCCTACCTACCCCAGAGATCTGTCATATCATGTTTTTAACAGATTGATTAAAAATATCTGTGTAGAGTCTTGTGAAGAAACATTTCGAAGTGAATTAATTTCCTAATCCGCTGAATTAAATTTTGGCTAATCGTGTTATGTTGCAATGCAACTTGACAAAGTTAGTTTACTTCGGAACTAAACTCCAATCTTTCTGCTGTTTTGTTTTATGCAGATCCTGCTGCCTTTTAGCAGCTGCCAGCCATGACAAACACTGTATTTGGGAACAACACTGACCGCTGGGTCTGTCCAAATGATCGCCAGCTCACTCTCAGAGCAAAGTAAGCAAAGACAGTCGTTCCTAAACTTGCTGTTTCAAGAATGCATGTGGAAGTCTCACAGGATGATAAAGGAACTTTACTTCAGTATCTCCTTCATGCCTGTTTTCTGCATGCTCAGTCACACTCAGTTGCATTGTATTCTTATTGAAACCCAAAATGTCGATGATCAACCTGTTCTAGATGTTATGCTGCCATCCATTATCATAGCACACCTTCACACAGCACCCCCCTGCCCCCATTCCCATGGAGAGTCATGGACTTTTCACCACTTATCTTGGGCAATTACTGCTTTTCTTCCAATTTTTGCTTTGGCACTGAACTTTTAAATAATGACGAGCAAAGACTGAGAAAATCTCCGCAGTGATAATGGTCAAGTGAAGCAGGTTACATGTGTTGACTATATCTTTTAAATCAAGGTCAAATGTACTCTTGCCACCCATGGGCTGTTGAAGACAGAACTACAGTTGTTGAGAATTCTCAGTGGAGTTTTGGCCAGTCCCTGTTTGGCCTGATATTTTCTCACGGTTACGATAGTTAAATAGTTATGTCCTGACGAGGATGGTTCCCATATGATGAGTCCTTAGAGTAATTTGGAGACAGAAGAGTTTGAAATCTGTTGCATGAACTAAAGTTTGTCATTGGTAGGCAGGAAATTTAGTCCAGCCTCATTGACAGTAAACATCCCAGGTCAGCTGCTGCACTATTCACAAAATGAGACACAGGCTCCTCCAGACCCTGGGCAGAGGTGCCCCTGAAGACACTGGGCACAGTCTACTGTAGAACCCCTGAGATATCAGGTACAGAATGCGCCAGGTCTCTGGGATGCCAAGCAGGAAAAGAGGAAGTTGACCTGTTCCTCTTATTGACTCTACTGCGCTATGAGTCATAGAGTCATACAGTACAGAAACATACCCTTTGGTCCAACTCATCCACACTGACCCGACATCCCAATCTGACCCAGTCCAATTTTCTAGCATTTAATCTATTTCACTCTAAAGCCTTCCTATTCATGTATCCATCCAGATGTCTTTTAAATGTTGTAATTGTATCCACCTCCACCACTCCATACACCCACCAGCCCCTGTTACCCCTCAGATCCTTTGTAAATCTTTCCGCTCTCACTTAAACCTATGCCCGCTAATTTTGGACTCCCCCACACAAGGAAAAAGACCTTGGCTATTTACCCTATCTATGCCCCTCATGATTTAATAAACCTCTATAAGGTTAGCCCTTAGCCTCTGACACTCCAGGGGAAAAATACCCAGCCTATTCAGTCTCTTCCCATAGCTCAAACCTTCCAGTCCCAGCAAAATCTTTGTAAATCTTTTCTGCACCCTCTCAAGTTTAACAACATCTTTCCTACAGAAGGATGATCAGAATTGCATACAGCATTCTAAAAATGGCCACACCAACACACTGTTCAGCCGCAACATAACATCCCATCTCCTATATTCAGTGTTATAACCAATGAAGGCAAACGTGCCAAATGCCTTCTTTGTCACCCTGTTGACCTGCAACTCCAGTTTCAAGAAACTGTGCACTGCACCCCTAGCTCTGTTCGGCAGCACTCCCTACGTCATACCATTAACTGTATAAATCTGCCTTACCAAAATGCAACACCTCACATTTATCTAAACTAAACTTCATCTGCCAATCCTTGCCCATTGATCCATCTGATCAAGGTCCCGTTGTACTCTGAGATAACCTACTTCACTGTCCGCTACACCACCAATTTTGGTGACATCTGCAAACCTACTAACCATGCCTCCTATACTCACTTCCACAATATTTATATAAATAATGAAAAGCCGTGGACCCAGCACCGATCCTTGTGGCATGCCACTGTTCACAGGCCCCCAGACTGAAAAACAAGCTTCCACCACCACCCTCTGTCTCCTACTGACAAGCCAATTTTATATCCAATTGGTTAGCTCCCCCAGATCCCATGTGATCTAACTTTGCTAACTAGTATACCTTGCAGAATCTTGTTGCAATGCTTTTCTGAAGTCCATATGCACAACATCTACTGCTCTGCCTTCACCAATCTTCTTTGTCACCTCTTCAAAAAATTCAATCAAGTTAGTGAGACAAGATTTCCCACGCACAAAGCCATGTTGACTATCCCTAATCAGTTCTTGCCATTCCATAAGCATGTAAATCCTGTCCCTCAGAATCCCCTCCAACAACTTACCCACCACTGACGTAAGGCTCTCTGGTCTATAGTTCCCTGGCTTTTCCTTACCATCTTTCTTAAACATTGGCACCACATTAGCCAACCTCCAGGCTTTAGGAGTAGATGAGCAGCCTGAATCTAATACATTATTCCCGAAACATTAGGAACAAGTGAATTCGAGCATTTCTGAGGATTGCCACTATTGCACTGTTAGATATGTTCTTGCTTCCAATTTATAGAGCAATAGATTCAAGTTTGATTCACACCTTTGCTGCGCAGTACTTGATGATTCAACTCTGTTTCAGTGAAAGTGAATGCTAAGTCATTAACTGCTGTTTTGAAGATAGAAACCTAGGAATTGCTGCAAACAGTATTAGCAGACCAACAGTCAATGTATGCAAAAAGCATTCATTTGTCTGCTATTTTAATCCACTGGAAATCCATGTATTAGGCAATAATCTTGCACTAATTAGCCCAGTTCTGGTGCCACAGCAAGACCATAGTCATCCATTATCTAGCTGCTTCTTTGGGTATTGTGTAAGATGATTGTCTTTTTGGTGCTCTATTTTACAGAATGTTAGCATGATTATAAATGTGGCCTTGCATGCTCAGTGAGCTGTGTTGTATTTACAGTCATACACATCCTGTAACAACACTGCATGGTTTCAAACATTGTCATATGTGTGGTCAGTGCTGCATGATCCCATTTAATTTAATGGGTGGGTGCTCTGCATTGAGGTAAAACAAGCCCTGGATCTGTATTTTCTACTCTGGGGTTGAGTAAAAGCCTGTGAGTCTGAAATAAAGGACGCAGCAATTCAGTTTACGATTTGGAGGGTTTGCTTTGAAGCAAAGCTGCCATCAGCTTTACTTTGAAAACCAAAACCATTGTTTAATTGTTTAACGGACAGTGGGCAGGAGAATTGGAGGCACAGGCATTTGAAAGAGGTGTTGACATTGGTGGAAATGATTGAGGCTGAAGTGGATTAGGTTGGGAAAGGTACTGCTGAAATGCCAGAATGGGTGACCTGGATATGTAGATAATCCTGTTTCTTGGCATGTGGAATGAGAGCAAGGGTGGGGGGTCCTACTCCACTGTACTTTTTCCAACCAATGGGGTGACATGGAGGCTCAGTGGTTAGCTCTGCTGCCTCACAGCACCAGGGACACGGGTTCAATCCCACCCTTGGGTGACCATCTGTGTGGAGTTTGTACATTCTCCCTTTGTCCGCGTGGGTACCCTCCAGGTGCTCTGGTTTCCTCCCTCAGTCCAAAGATGTGCAGGTTATGTGGAATGGCCATGCTAAATTGCCCACAGTGTCTAGGCATATGCAGGGTAGGTGGATTAGCCATGGGAGATGCAAGGTTACAGGGATAGGGTACAGGAGGTGAGTCTGGGTGGGATGCTCTTCAGAAGGTTGGTGTGGACTCACTGGGCCAAGTGGCCTGTTTCACACTGTAGAGCTTCTAAGTGGGCCTTCCAAAATCCTTATGAGAATGCATTGTAGATCTGAGTAAGTTTCTACTAGAGCATAGTGCAGATCTCACTGAGAATACACATTGTGAATGTAGCACACAGAGGACTGATGCAATGCTTCTTAGTCTTCTGAAGACAGATTGAATTGCTTCAGACTTGATACTTGCTTCTAAGTTCAATTTTCATTCCTTCTTTATAATAAGTTACAAGTTGGGCTGTCAAGGTATACCAAATGTCACTTCTCGACTGAAGGCAGTGATTTAAAAATCTTGGGCTTTTACTCAACCTGATATCCTGGTAACATTGAAAATGCTGCAGGAAACCTGTGTCCTCTTGTGAATTGGAATTTTATTTTAATTTTTCATTTTCTTTCTTTGCTTAATCCTCTGCGTAGTGAGAAGGAACAGTAAGTAATCTTTCTTCTCTCTTGCTGTTTGTCACTCTCTATTACTTTTCTTGGCTTTTGTTGTTGTTATTGTATTCCATGCAATGCTATAATGAATAAATTAAGACAAATGTTAGGAATGTATTAAAGTTGAATAGACCTAACCTAGGGTTTCAGGGGTTATATAAAGTAATTATTATGGCATAGTGCCGTGTTGAATGGGAGGAGCCAATTGTGTTGTTCTGAGCTACTTTGGCTCAGCTTCAGCTCAGCATTGGGACAGATACTATAATGGATGTCATTACTCTGAGTTTGAGGAAAAAGTTCAGGGAAATTCTTGATTGTTATCCAGCACCCCTGTGGACTCCTTAGATAACACACCCCAACTAGATCTAGCACTCTCATATGGAAATGGTAGAACACTAAAGGGCAGGGGAGGCTTGGAGCAGGGTTGAGGGGTTTGGAGGAAGGAATCAGAATCCCTTTCAATTGCATTGAATACCCTCCACATATTGAAGATCTCCCTGGCATTAGAAGCTTGCATTTGTTAACAGCCCCTGCACCCTCTCCCCTTTTTTGTCCTTTAAAATAATGCAAATCAAAACATGGCCCTTTATGTCATGGTTTCTTGTGTGAATTTTTTTTTGAGCATATGAACCCTCACTTTATTTGTTCTAGTCAATGTCTCACTGCAATGAAGGACATGGTTTCTCTGGGTTGGGCTCTTTTACCATTGCAGTAAAGGCGAAGGAATTCAAGCCCCAAAATATATAGTTCTTCAGAAATATTTACTTCTGTAGAAACACAGGAGATGGGATAACAGTCTGACATAAGCCAAAATAAAAAGCAGAATCTCAACAGTAATAATCTCTGGATTATTACCTGAGCTCCATGCAAAGTAGCACAGGGTAAAACATGTGGCTTAGAGATTGGTATGGGAGAAGTGGGTCCTGATTCATGGGACCCTGGTACCAGCACTGGGTAAAATGGGGGCTGTACTGTGACACTGGACATTACTTAAACCATGCTGGAACCATTGTCTAGTGAATAATGTAACCAGGAATTAGAGGGAGCTTTAGAGTTGGAAATGGATTGTGTAAGGAAGGATTAGGTAGTTTAGATGGAAATGGTAAGGCAGTAGGCCAAAGTGATAAGGGCATAAATAGATAATCCGAGTATGGCTGGAGGGACAATGAGTTCAAAGTTAAGAATATGTTACCAGAGTTTATAAAGTCAGTTAAAAAAGTTAATTGCTAGTGAATTAAGAGTTTTGCATCTGAATGCTAGTAACATTCACAATAAAACAGTTGAACTATCAGCCTGTATAAGAAATTCATACATTTGGTCTGTTAGCCATTACAGAGGCAGGTATACAAGGAAACATAGCTGGGTCCTGAACAACCAAGGGTACATAACATTGAGGCAGGATTGGCAGCAGGTAAAAGGTGGTGCTGTCTTAATTAAAGAGTACATTGGTACCTTAGATAAAGATGACCATGGTTTGAAACTTTAAAGATGTAGTATCAGTTTGGAAAGAAATAAGAAATAGCAAGGGACAGAAAACCTTGATGGTATTTGCTTATAGGCTACCGAACAGCAGTGATAATGCAAATTTGGTACAAATCAGAAAATGAGAGGTGTGTGCAGTAATCATGGGAGATTTGAATCTAACATAGACTGAGTAAACCGAATCACATTAATGTTGTGGAGCACAAATTTGTGGAACGTATGCAAGATATATTTGCCATAGAGAGAGTGCAGTGAATGTGCACCAAGCTAATTCCTAGGATGGAGGGATGCTTTTAATGTAGAATTTGACATTCTGGGCCTACATTTGCAGGAATTTTGAAGAATAAGAGGTAACCTCATTCAAACAAACAAAATTCTTACTCGGCTTGCCAGTGTGGATGTAGGAACAATGTTTCTCTGGCTGAGTGCTGTAGGCCTTTGAGGTCTGAGATGAGGAGGGATTTCTTCACTCAGTGGGTGGTGAATCTTTAAAATTCTTTGAGACCTGTAAAGGTTCAGTCATCGAGTATGTTAAAGACTGATTGATAGGTTTCACATATTAAAATCATCAAGGAATGCGGAAATAGTGCAGAAAAATGTTGTCGCAACAGATCAGCCATGATCTCGGTGAACCAGATAGGCAAATGGTTAAAGAGATAAAAGGTACTGCAGATTCTGGAGAATCCGAGATAACAAGGCGTGGGGCTGGATGAACACAGCAGGCCAAGCAGCATCATAGGAGCAGGAAAACTTGACGTTTCGGGCCTAGACCCTTCATCAGAAATGGGGAGGGGAAGAGGGTTCTGAAATAAATAGGGAGAGAGGGGGAGGCGGATAGAGGATGGATAGAGGAGAGGATAGGTGGAGAGGAGGCAGACAAGTCGAAGAGGCAGGGATGGAGCCAGTAAAGGTGAGTGTAGGTGGGGGGGTAGGGAGGAGATAGGTCAGTCCAGGGAGGACGGACAGGTCAAGGGGGCGGGATGATGTTAGTAGATAGGAGATGGGGGTGTGGCTTGGGGTGAGAGGAAAAACAGGTTAGGGAGGTGGAGATGAGCTGGGCTGGTTTTGGGATGCGGTTGGGGGAGGGGAGATTTTGAAGCTTGTGAAATCCACATTGATACCATTGGGCTGCAGGGTTCCCAGGCTGAATATGATTTGCTGTTCCTGCAGCCTTCGGGTGGCATCATTGTGGCATTGCGGGAGGCCCAGGATGGACATGTCGTCTGAGGAATGGGAGGGGGAGTTGAAATGGTTCACGACTGGGAGGCGAGGAGCTCGAACAGTTCATCCACTTCACCAACACCTTCCACCCCAACCTGAAGTTCACCTGGACCATCTCCAACACTTCTCTCTCCTTCCTGGACCTCTCTGTCTCCATCTCGGGTAACCACCTAGAAACCAATGTCCATTTCAATCCCACTGACTCCCACAACTACCTGGAATACACCTCCTCCCACCCACCTTCCTGCAAAAATGCCATCCCCTATTCCCAATTCCTTCACCTCCGCTGCATCTGCTCCCAGGATGAGACATTCCACTCCCGTACATCTCAGATGTCCTCATTCTTCAAGGACCGCAACTTCCCCCCACAGTGGTCGAGAACGCCCTCGACCGTGTCTCCCGCATTTCCCGTAACACATCCCTCATGCCCCGTCCCCACAATAATAACCAAAAAAGAATCCCCCTCATCCTCACGTACCACCCCACCAACCTCTGGATCCAACGCATCATCCTCTGACACTTCCGCCATCTGCAATCAGACCCCACCACCAAAGACATTTTTCCCTCCCCACCCTTATCTGCCTTCCGGAGGGACCACTCCCTCTGCGACTCCCTTGTCCGCTCCACACTCCCCTCCAGCCCCACCACACCCGGCACTTTTCCCTGCAACCGCAGGAAGTGCTACACCTGCCCCCACACCTCCTCCCTCACCCCAATCCCAGGCCCCAAGAAGACTTTCCACATCAGGCAGATGTTCACCTGCACATCTGCCAATACGGTATACTGCATCCGCTGTACCCGTTGCGGCTTCCTCTACATCGGGGAAACCAAGCGGAGGCTTGGGGACCACTTTGCAGAACACCTGTGCTCAGTTCGCAACAAACAACTGCACCTCCCAGTCGCGAACCATTTCAACTCCCCCTCCCATTCCTCAGACGACATGTCCATCCTGGGCCTCCTGCAATGCCACAGTGATGCCACCCGAAGGCTGCAGGAACAGCAAATCATATTCAGCCTGGGAACCCTGCAGCCCAATGGTATCAATGTGGATTTCACAAGCTTCAAAATCTCCCCTCCCTCAACCGCATCCCAAAACCAGCCCAGCTCATCTCCACCTCCCTAACCTATTTTTCCTCTCACCTATCCCCTCCTCCCACCTCAAGCCCCACCCCCATCTCCTATCTACTAACATCATCCCGCCCCCGTGACCTGTCCGTCCTCCCTGGACTGACCTATCTCCTCCCTACCCCCCCACCTACACTCACCTTTACTGGCTCCATCCCCGCCTCTTTGACTTGTCTGTCTCCTCTCCACCTATCCTCTCCTCTATCCATCCTCTATCCGCCTCCCCCTCTCTCCCTATTTATTTCAGAACCCTCTTCCCCTCCCCATTTCTGATGAAGGGTCTAGGCCCGAAACGTCAAGTTTTCCTGTTCCTATGATGCTGCTTGGCCTGCTGTGTTCATCCAGCCCCACGCCTTGTTAGCTCAGGTAAATGATTAAACTTGGGTTAATCAGAAGCTACTGTTTTTTTTCCCAGTTGTTTATTGAGCATAAATTTGAGGAGGAAACCTTTCAAATGGCTGTTGTTTACTGAGATTCCAAGTTACGGGATATTTATGGACAAACACATAAAATGTACAGCTCAGTAATAGATTAATCAGCACAGTTGCTGTTCTAAAAACCAAAAGAACTGTGGATGCTGTAAATCAAACAAAAACAGAAATTGCTGGAAAAACTGACCAGGTCTGACAGCATCTGTGGAGAAGAATCAGAGTTAATGTTTTGGGTCAAATTACCCTTCCTCAGAACGGCTGTTCTCCTGGTCTTAATGCTTCTTCACACATGCCTCCTCCCAACGTCTGTCATTAATCCTATCAATAGAACCTTTTAATTTTTTCCCAATAATGAGCATATCTAGCATTTCTTTAGATGCACCTATACCAAACCTTGTAGTGAATTTCACCATCTAACCACTTTCTGGGTATTTATTCCCCATATTGGATTTATTAAGGCTATCTTATATTTGTGAAACCCAGCTTGGTCTCTTCTACACCATACAAACCTTTTTAAAATCTTAAAGACTTCTGTCAGGTCCCTGTTCAGTCTCACTTTGGTCAATCAGTTGTAATGTCATCCTTGAAATTCTTTGTTGAATGTTCTACTATCTCTATGTCCTTTTTGTAATCCGGAGAGTAGAACTCTAGTACTCTGAATGTGTAGATTTCATTCCAAAGGAAGGTTTACATGAAAAATAAACTGAAAAAATGTAGGTTCTACACCTTTTTGAAATTCTCCAAAAAGGAACTTTCTCTGGCACCTCAACTGTTACCTAATGTTGATGAATTGCAGCTACTTTTTTGCATTCAGATTAATTTCTCTGTGAATACATTGACTGCATTTGGTAATACTAATCACTGCACTTATGGAACTACTAGAAGTAAAACAGAATCTGGAGAATGAGAGAATACATTATCTCTTAAGTTAAATTTATCTCTCCTAAGTTAAACTTAAGTTCACATGTTCTTGAAGATTTGCAAAATAATTATCTTGTTAAGGCCTAGATGGGTATCAACCTTGACTCAAGGTTATCATTCTCCCCATTAAGTTATGGCTCAAGTCTGTCTTGAAAACTTTACCACATAATCTGGATGAATCAACATTTCAGTGCAGTGCGAGAGTATGTACTACATTATGGGAGATGCTGTGTTTCAAATACAATGTCAAACACAATGAGCCTTGAGGGCTAAAGCAAGACAACCCTTTGCACTATTTAACAGGAATAGAAGTTCTTCTGGTGTCCTGGCCAATAATACTCTTTCAACCAACACCACCACAAATTATTTATTCCATTTGATCCATTGCTGTTTGTTGGAGCTCGCTTTGTTGGAACTAGTTCGTGTTTGTCTACAAAACAGCAGTGGGTACACTTCAGGAATAATTGGTTGCTGTAAAACACTTTATGACATTCCTCAGGGATGGAACATGTTTTACAAAAGCCCCTTCAGGGCAACCAGGCAAAATGAAGCAGGAAATGCCCCTCGCACTCCAGCTCAGATGAGGCATTAGTGAACTGAATGAAGAATTCACTCTGCATGTATTACCATAGGATAGTCAGAAGAATGTAGTCTATATTCCTCGAGTAGCAATGCAATCTCCATTACAAGGATGCAATGATGAAAGAGTGTCCAAAAATGCAGAGATCTCAGGAGATAACTGATTCCTGAACCACCCTAGGAAACAGGTGTAGTACATTAAAGCTCTGGGTATGATGCAGCAGCAGTGCACAGTGAGGCTGTGCTTAAAGTTTTGGATGTTACTGGGGTGAGGTACTTGGACCACAGACTTTTAGAGTCAGTCATCCAATAGGTTTCCAGTGGCACTGAAAGTCACATTTGCTCTTAACTCTGTGCTGCATGTTCCTTAGGATACCTGGGAGTACTATCCAGAAATTAGTCTCTTTACGATTAACATCTAGGAAGGAACTGGAGTTCTATTTTGTTCACAAGCCCAGTACAGCAACCAAAATAAAAGCCGCTTTTCTTTTCAAAATGGGGGCTTCCTCAAGTGAACGTTTGAGGATTTGTTTATAAAATTCAAAGGGTTAATTAAATAGAAAGGTTCATTATTCTAAAAAGAAACAATTACAATGAGATTAATGAATCGCTGAAGTATACTTTACCAGGTTAGTGTTGAGCCATTATTCAACACAGTTGCCCTTTCCACAGTGCATTTAATGGGTGTTTTCTTATCATTTAAACTCATTTAGTGTCAGTTTATGTACTTAAGAAGTATTCATGGATTGGGCATTGTGAATGGCATGTTACCAGTTCACCAACTGCAAAACAATACAGCAACCATTCCTTTTAGTTGGCGTGCTAGTAAAATATATGAAAACGTGGCATGCAATCATTTTCGCAAAAAAAGGAAATATAGAACTGTGCTTCTGCAAAATAATTCCAGTGTTGCATTTTCCCACAAATGGTATTTCATAATGATGTTATCTTAGTGCCCAATAGCTGCTGGTAACCAGTATGATTTTGGCAGGATTGGCCTGTCACACTGTATTCACATTGGTAAGACTACATCAAAAGTACATTTCATGGAGCGGGTGAATGTAATTTAATTGCCTGTTCCAATGCATCTGGAATCCACTCAACTTTTATGTTCATGTCATCCAAACCCTCTAAAACTCATTCATCATCAATAATTGTAAGCATTTGTGGGCCATAAGTAAAATAAATGAATTTCCAATTTTTTTTTGTCACTGGAAAACCAAGTTAAAGCTATTCTTAAAGAAATAGAAAATAGAAATAGAAAAAGCCATAGAATTGTGAGTTTTTTTGTACTTAACAAGTACAGAGTGGAGGCAATCAAAAATGTTGATCCAATTGAATGAAGAATAGGCTCTAAGGGCAATGGGTTGAAATAGTAACAATGACAGCAGTATGTACTGAAATATCAACCACAGAATTGCCTTTCTACAGAAATCAGTCACAGAGTGACATTGATGGACAATTGGAAACAAGTGGCCCTTATGGCTAGGATGGTGTGCCTTGTGGAGAGTACTTAAAATGGATGGAGAAGTTTTTTTTTTGTATCAAAATAAAAGCCTCACTGGTGGAAAAAATGAAGCAGAACGCATGTCTACAAAGACAATTGTCTTGCTACAGTTCAAATTACGTCATTGTAGATTCATAACATGTAAGAATATTGTGGAGTTTTGCAATGCCAGTCTGTGACCAAGCTCTTTTGCAAGTAGCAGTGTTTATATTCACAGCTGATTGTGTGCGTGGGGGAGGACTGTGATAGAGATCAGGTGAAAAGAATGCCTGTGGGATTCATCACCAAAACGATATGCTCACATCTCTCCATTCAATGAGAAAGAATCAATAATAAAGACATGAAAGAAACTCCCCATTGTCTATTGATGCCTTCCATCCCTGGTTCCTGATTAGGAGCCATCAATAACCCTTTAATTTGCCAAAAATATAAATCAACTACAAGGCACTGTAATTAACCTGAATGACCTTCTAACTTTTTCTCCACTGTGGCCCGGAGAGCTTATGGCCAAAAGAGAGCCAACTTAAAAGAATGGTAGAGATCTATATGGAGGATACAACTTTTTCAGGAGATAGTAGGGAAACTTGGGTCATACAGGGAGGGAACTGCTCACATCAATGTACTGCATCGCTATTACAACTTCCAGATGAGTAAAGACAGGGCATTAAGAATGCAAAGGCAATATACATTTCGACAACCACACAACCCTTATGAACCCTTTCTGTTAATCCAGCAAAAAAATCAGTTAAATTATTCAAAACAACTTGCTTTTTTAGCAATTCTTAGCTGACTTTCATTTATTAGTCCATAATTTTGCAAGTACCAATTAAATTCTTTTCTGGATTATCTTCTCTAAATATCACCACCACAATCATTAAGCTGACTGTTAAATACTTGGTTTATCCCTCTTCCCTTTCATCAACAGGGATCCTGATATTTTGAGAGGTTCAACATTTTGTTTTATTGAAATTAATACCCGAACTTGCTAAAGAGCAGTTGTCAACATGTAGTTAATGCTGATTAGGTCTTGTAGACCTTTGCAGAGAGAGACTGAAATTTAAGTGTCTATCCCTGGCAAAACAAAAGCTATTAAATTTTAGAGACATTCAAAGGAAATCTGTTGTTTATCCCTATTGTGACAATACATGTCTTTAAGAAGATTTGTCTGTCCTGGTTCTCTTGCAGGGACACATTGTAAACCTGGTGCTAAGGTGTCTGCTCTGTAGAAAGCAGAGTAAATAGCTTTGGATTGTTTAAAATTAGACAAAAGAAGCTTGAGTTTTTTAAATTCATTTGTGGGGATGTGGGTGTTGCTGGCTGGCCAGCATTTCTTGCCCATCCCTAATTGCCCTTGAGAAGATGGTGGTGAACTGCCTTCTTGAACCGCTGCAGTCTTCCTGCTGTGGGTTGACCCACAATGCTATTAGGGAGGGAATTCAAGGATTTTGACCCTGCGGCAGTGAAGGAACGGTGATATATTTCCAAGTCAGAATGGTGAGTGACTTGGACGAGGAACTTGGAGGTGGTGGTGTTCCCATATATCTGATGCCCTTGTCCTTCTAGATGGAAGTAGTCGTGGGTTTGGAAGGTGCTGTCTGAGATTCTTTGGTGAATTTCTGCTATGCATCTTGAATATAGTACACACTGCTGCTACTGAGTGTCGGTGGAGAGAGTGAATGCTTGTGGAGAGTGGGTGGAGTTAGGATCACACAGACCCAGGGTTTTAGTTTTGCATTCAGTTGTTGAAGCTGGGGTTTCTGGAGTTGAGACTGCTAGATACAGCTCTCTCTCTCTGTTGTTCCAAAGCTTGAGTGCCCCCTCTACTGCTACATTCATTCTATTAGTGTTTGTTCTTCCAGACTGGAGAGAGCAAGTGAGGGAAATCTGTGTTGCTGAATTTGCCTTTGCCAAGGATGTGTTATGTGATGCTGCTATATTGGAACAGTTGATTAGTAGTAGTTAATAAATATATTATTTTGTTTAGTATTTTGATAGAGTTAAAGTTTGCCAATTTTGTATTGTTTGTATTTTAACTGTGGTGTACGATTAAAGTATGTTTTGCTTAAAGCTGAGTAGTTTGACCAATTGAACCACATCTGGAATACAGCACCTTACACTTGCCTTTAAATAAGATAAAAGTAAGAGTCCAGGCTAACTCCTTGAAATATTTTGAGAGGGTTCGGTCTGGACCATAACACCAGTTACCTGAGATCAGCTCAGTGCTGTAGTTTTAAGTACTGACCACTAAGAATTATATGAGGAATACATTAGCGGTGGGTGTGGAAAATAGCTTGTAAATAAAATTTAAAGACATGGCAATGATAAGGAAAGTTAAGTCAGGCCTTGAACAGAGTCGGAGGGACCTACTAAATTTTGAGAAACATCATGGAAATCATCCAGTCCACCAATCTCACGCATGCTATGGAACTCTGCCAAAAAAAGGTGCATTGAGAAAACTGCACCCTGTGAAACTTGCTTTGCCAAGGAATTGTATGCTCAGGTCCAGTTGAAAATATATGCCAGTGTATATGAACTAGTACGATCTGTCTAGCACAGTGCATACAATAATCCATTCAATGATTTAACCAAAACAAAATCAAAAGCAAATGCAGAACTAAAACCTATAGTTTACAAACGTATAATTTATTTGGAACTGTATCACTAACAGACAGCCAGTCGGTTATAGTTACCATATTGAGTATTAATTTCTAGACAATCTGGAAATATTTTACCCCTGGATCAGGAGTTTGGATTATAACATGAATCTGGAGATTCATACAAGTGTGAACAGAAAGGGATTTGATTAATTCGCAGTTTGTACAATTGAAGTTTATAAAAAGGGGATTTATTCCTTTGGAGTTCTGCTTGGTTCAAATCCTGATGATGGCTTCTATAAGTCAGTCACAATACATAGGGCAGAATCCTGACCCTACTGGGACTCAATATGTGTTGTGAGCATACTTATCCATTTACTCTCCAAGCTAACAGCTTGAGATAGCATTCAAGTCATACAGTGCAAAAAACAACCTTCTGCATAATTTGTTGAATACTGTGACTGACAGCTTCTTTGGAATTTAGTTGACAGTTATCCAAATTTATAAAGCTTTAGGAAGTATTTAATTATCACTGAATTCAAACTGAAGTATTGCCTAGAACATTCAGTGACTTGCCAGACGAGTGAACTCCCACTATTCTTACAAGCATTAGAAAATAAAAATGATGTAATTTGCCATGTTTTTGAGATTGCGAATTGTTTATCAATTTCATTATTTTGAGGTGCAAAGCTCACCCGGAGGGCTGCCAGTGGAAGCTAGTTGCAGGGTGGCAGGGTCGGGGAGGGTAGTGAACACAGATAGGAAAGAAGGGGAGGTACCATCTTCACTCTGGATGCCCTTGATGGGCAAAGTTAACCCTGCAAAGATGGTAAGCCCTTCACCCACAAAAGCTCCCCGAATTATGGAAAGCAAGAGATACCTAAATTGAGAACAATGGAAAAGATTCAAAAGCAAAAAAAAGGAAAACCTTCATGTCTGTTGTAATATCTTTGCAGACCTGCCAGCTACAGTTACTGCTGTGAATGATCTGACCATCTTATTGGAGTAACTCACACTTCCCTGTATTTCCTTGTACTCTGGTATACGCTGCAGATGTAACACTAGTACCCCCTTGTGACCTGAAGCAAATCTTCACGGCTTTCACTGTAATTGTTCCAAAGATTGACTGAATAAACAGAGTAATGTGAAGCCTGATTATGAATCAATGAGTAGCTTCATTTCACTGTAAAGTGAGCATTCATCAAAGCAGTTATGATCAGCTCATTGGACTGAATGTAATAGAGGCCACTGGGCTTTTTAGCTGCCACCAACGGATGCAGTAAGATGATCATTGTCACGTCTTTTTGGGAAGGTGCACCAAGACAGATCAAATGGATGGGGTAACAAGGTGTAGAGCTGGATGAACACAGCAAGCCAAGCAGCATCAGAGGAGCAGGAAACCTGACTTTTCGGGTCTGGACCCTTCTTCAGAAATGAATGGGGTCTTGTCTTTGGATTATGACCCCAAAAGGGTATGCTGGCCAATCACACTCTACTCTGCAGCATCACTGGGCAGTCAGTCAGGCACCTGGAGCTTTAGATCGAGGTGGGATCCAGGCCAGGGTGAGATGGAGGTCCTGGGGTGTGTGTGGATGAAGTGGGGGTGTGCTGGTTGGCAGCAAGGTCAAGTGATCCTCTGAGAGCGTGGAGTGATGTGCCAGGGTTTGCTTGTTGTGCCCCCTGTTGACAGGGGTTGAGGCCCTTAGTAGGTGTTAAAGCCTCAGTTAGTATCAGGGCAGGAAGGCTTTCCACAGGCCATCCCACTTCTGGAGGTGGAATGGTGCCAGTTCCCTACCCACTAACCTCCACCCCAGGGTAATACACCCTATGGCACCAAAATCACCACATCAAACTTACTGCAATCAGAACAACTTATATTCACTTAATTGTATGAAGAATATGACAAGCTACCCTACATAAATAACTTTATTTAAATGAGAAGGTTTCTAACTGTGTTCCATTATTTCTCGCCTCAGTCTTGACAAAAAAGAACACTTATTGTAATGTTTTGGAAGCCTGGCTGACGTTGGTCTTTGTTGGAGCAATCTTCCTAAATTTCTGCCTCTGATTTTTACGCCTTTCATGCAATTCTCTGGCCATCTCCCCAAGATCTATTTACAGGCAGAGAGGCATCAAAGAGAATAATTTATGTATTGCTGGGAAAAGACACATTTTGTCAAAATTTCCATCTTGCACTCATCTGGACAATCCATAATGTATGGTATAAAGAGGAAAACCAACATTTAAACTGTCCCCAGTTACAACATAATGCTAATGCTGAGCTCGCAAGAACTGCAGATGCTGGAGTCAGAGATAACACAGTGTGGAGCTGGAGGAACACAGCAGGCCAGGCAGCATCAGACGCGAAGGAAAGCTGATGTTTCGGGTCGGGACCCTTCAGGAAGATATTGCTAATGCTGATTAGTTGACAAGTGGAATCAGACTGATAAAGGTGTTGACATGGATAATACTTCAGTTAATGATGACTTACAGTTAACTGCCAGGCTTTGTTTTGATTTTTAAACCAGGTAGGTTGACTCTGATTGGTCAAAGCATTTTCCTGAGTCATGAATCAGCAAGTGGCTGACAGCTTTTTTATGTGCTGAAGCCAGTATATGTACACGTTGTTTATCTGGGCCTTGTGTATTTACATATAGAGCTTCCAGTGCATGCAATTGTGCCTCATTATGATTTTGACTTACGATGTTCGACTGATTGTCAGTGTATTTCTTCGATACTTAGCATCATTTGGCAAATGTTATCCAACTGCAGAATTACATTTAATGCTTTAGAAGCGAGTTTTACAATTATGGGCTGGCTGGGTATGGTCAATACCTTGCTTGTTGTGAACAGTTGAAGGTACATGCTACTTGATATGATCTGCCAGACTCCGGGATGTATGGCCTACACATCTGGCATCACACCGGCATTGAAGTTCATACCCCATATTACTCACTTAGGTGATAGGCAGAACGCCTTTTTGGCTTGATGACAGCATCTTGTTAGTGGTGAAAACCACTCCTGTTGCTACTGCATGTTAGCAGTATTAAACAGCTAGCTTCGCCCTTTGAGATAGCTTACATTTCCAGGGTAATCTGAGATGGACTAGACACTTTCCATGGACAACAGCGATTATCATTGGGCCATTTATAATTTCGCAAGATATGCAGTGGGAAACAATATGATCAAGGTAGCCATTATCCTACAGTATGGCTTTGATGCACTCAATTTCAGCATCAAACTTGCACAGTGAGTAAATAGCTCAGGCCTTACTTACAAAGTTGCTGATAAGGGCAATGGTACTACGTGAGGGGGAACTGTATGAATTCCCACATGTAAACTGACCAGCAAAGATAGGTTTGCGATAGACAGCAGTAGAGAACCCGTGGCTGATTTCCCAAGTAGGGTGACAAGGAAAGGGAATATATCAGACTGATCCATTCTAAACGTGAATTTGAGCGCAAGGTGGAGTGCATTAACACATGTGACAACTTTTCTAGCAGCTTTATCATACTAAAACGTCCCCAGATATTTCACAGGAGAGTTAAAAAAATAAAGTATGGCATAAAGCTGCTTAAAGAGATGCTAGAGAGGTAGGTTTTAAGGAATGTCATAAGGGAGGAATGTGAGGTAGAAAGGAAGAGAGGTGCTGGGAGACCATTGCAGAATTTAGGATCTATGCAGTCACCAACGATAGAGTGATTAAAATCAATGATTTGCAAGGAGGCAGGATTCGAAGAGTGCAGAGATACCACAGGGCTTTTGGCCTGGAACAGGTTACAGAGATAGGGCAAGTGAGGGTCCTTTTCATTAGCTATGAGTTCTCTCAAAAGCTGAGAGAGATTATTTCATTGCAGTCATTTACAGTTAATGGTGAAATATCAAAGTTAGCTGATTATCCTCAAATACTTATTGTTCTGATAATCTTTGTGCAACATTGTGAATATGCTCAAAAAATGGACAAAATATTCCAAAATGAGGATGCTTAGGTCAATTAGAATGCTATTTTGGTTGTGACTGCTCTAGGTAAGGAGGGACTGAGTAGATCAGGTTAAAGTTTGAGGTTTCTCGCACTATGGAACCAGAAAATCTGCACTGAATAACGGCAAAATACTGTGAATGCTGAAAATCTGAAACAAACTGAAGAATGCTGGAGAAACTCAGCAGGTCTGACAGAATCCGTGGACAGAAAAACAGAGTTAACGTTTCAAGTCCAGTATCACTCTTCTTCTGAACATTGTTTCTCTCTTCATAGATGCTGCCAGACCTGCTGGGTTCCTCTACACTGAGTATGATTTTATGATCCCCACTTTGTTGTGTTACAACACAAAATATATTTGCCTGCATTTATTATTTAAACGACTTGAATTCCATTACAACCTGCTCACAACATTGCATTACCTTTAACCCAATCCAGTATGTCATGCACCTTCCTCTTCTTTAAGGCTCTCTTTGCCCCTCGTGGCTCCTCCACTGCCCCTTGTGTAGTCCCTCTTGTGGCACCCTTTCTTGCCCCTCACACGGCTCAGTCACCCACTTTCTGACATTCTCTTGCTCCTCTGCAGCCTCTTCCCTGTCCCTTGTGTGGCACTTGTGAGGCCCCTCATGTAGACTTCCCCCTGACTGCTACCCACTCTCCCTGAGATGCGACATATTGTTGGATGCCACAAGTTCACACCACAAACCTGACCAAATACTTATGCACTGACCCCTTGAAGTTGACTCACTGCTCACACACTGAAGCCTCTAACCCGACTCGATGCTCAATACTGTCACTCTCCTCTCCAGTCAGAACACCTTGCAGGAGCCATGCACTGGCTTGAATCTCAAATTGGTTTGTACAAGTCCAGTCAGTGATATCTGTAAAGGCATCTAACTCCTCAGATGTTTCATGTATTGTGTTTAATGTTTGCTATAAACTGAAGTGAAACATTTCTGGTAGAAGTGGGGGGTCACATGACAACAGCAAGCCAGCTAGTATACCATGTACAAATGGATTTCTCCAACATACCCTTTTCATAAAAGAAATTGCACACAGTACCATTTGCAGTTACAAGTTACTCAAGCTAAGAAATCTACATGGTTAGCAAACAAAAAATACAATTCATGAACAATACTGGGATAGTTCCAGTCAGTCCCACTTTCATCGGTGCATTTTATCCATTTCCTCTAAAGCATACAGGTCTTTTAATGACATGCATGTGAGTTATTGTTGTTAGTTTGTCTGGGTTCTCTTCTCTCCTGAGGTGGGATTACTTCCCTGAGGAATGACATTCCTATGGTGGGTGCTTGATCAGAACAAGATGCTTTTCTTTCAGATTCAATGACTCTGCTTGGTTGATGACTTCCAGATCAGGTTGAACTACTGTTGCAAGTTTTTTTTTATTCTAATGAAAGCTGCTTCTTGTTTTATACCCATTCACCACGGGACTGCCTGAACAGTGAACTTGAGTAGATGTTTACACTCCTTGTCACATTCGGTAAGAATTCTGCTAACCAGCTCACAAATCCAATAATTATTTGGCACTGCCTTCAAATCTGCTGGTTGCTGCATCTTTGCTACAGCTCTCACCTTCTTAGGATTTGCACAAAGTTCGATCACCTAGTACATGGCCTTGTGTGTTTGACTTCAAGCATCTTCAACTGCTTCTTTTTCTTCTTGTTCCTTTCTTTTATCATTATTTTTGTTTTGTTATTCTGTAACGACTGCCTCTCCTGCTTTTGCTCACTTGTAATCAGCTGCTATCTCATCAAAAATTGATTTCTTGGCGTTCTTCTATTTGTTTCCATATCTTAGGATCTCCCAGGTTCAGAGGGCTACAGGTTCCTCTCTGCTGTCTTTCAATCTGTATTTGAGGGCAGCTGAAACTCTCTTTGGGAGAAACTGACCTGGTTTCTCACTCTCATCCACTTCAAAGTGACCTGCTCCAGGGAGACATTCAAGAACATCTTTATAATATTACAGGATCTGTTCAGCAGTCAATTGATTAATAGCTTGTGAAATGCCGCAAATCTCTTCTGGCTTGTGCAGGAATATTGGTCCAAACATTATACGTCCTTCAGCTAACATGAGTGGATTTTGCTAATGTCTACTATCTAGAACTCCAGTTCTTCATTCTCACCATTACACTGGGCTCTCAGATTCATTTGTCCTCTTGCGCTGGGTATCATTCCATCATATAGCCTAGATCTTACATCCAATGGCTTAACTTCTGGGATACCATCTTGAGTGACTTTGCACAGATCTTTGCTCATGATATTGCTTGGCGCACTGGTGTCTGTCTGACTCTTCACATTCACTTGATGCTGTCCTTTTGCAACTTCATTCCAACAGTCAAAAAACCATTCATTACCATTAGCCCTGACAATGCTAAACTGATGTATGATGTTGAGTTTCTAATGAAATCATCTTTCAGTTGTCCAAACTCACAGGATTCAGTTAGATGTATCAATGCCATCACAAACATATTAATAATCTGTCTCTGAGATTTGAAGTTGAATGGGTAACATTCAAAAATAATATTAATATAGGGTTTAACATGTTTTCAAAACCTTCAAAATCTTTTCTCTGTTCTTTGATCCTCAGTGAGATTGAGGAAACAATGCAACTTGTAGTACTCTATCTCCAGCACTGATAACAGCTATTGCAACTCTTATTTACTCAGTCTTTTTATTTCATTCTATAACGTTTTCATAGTTTTGCCACTGAGACTGAAACAAATTCTAATTGTAGCTCATATCTTCTTTCATTTCCACAGCAACAGGGAGTGGATAATTCAAAGCCATTCTGACTCACCCAGTGCTTCAAAGTTACAGATGCTTGTTTTAAATCTTCCTTTTTCCTTTGAGGTAGCTGGCTGTCTGAAAGACTCCAGAGTGTCAGCTGACATCATGTAATATGTTGATGGCTGCTGCAGAGTAAAGTGGAAACATTGACGGTAGAGGCAGAGGTCCCACGCTGACAGCAAGCCAGCTATTACACTATGTAAAATGCATTTCTCTGTTAAACTGAGCTGTTTCAGAAAGGATCATCAAGGTTTCTAATTGGTGTCCACTGACCTCTTGTTGAAAAAGTGTGTGAATGTGGACATATTTGGTGAGGACAGGCTCAGTATGGGTCTAGATACTGCACACTCCCCACCAAACTCAAGTAGTCAGTCACATTCTGATTAGCAATGGTTGAAATACAAGGGTGGGTAGGTGGATGTTGGAGTCAGTGATATTGGGATCATGCTTTAGCCAGTGTGTTCAGGTGGAAAAGAAATTAAATTTGGAGTGTGAGTGGGCACTTGAGTTTACAGGAAATGGAGAAAAGAGAATTCCTATGTATAAAGCATATTCTTACTAGTTATGTCGAGCTCAGTCACTAAATTCCTCATCACTGTCTTGCTGGAGATAATGTCGTGATTTATGCAGCATTGCAGTTCTCTTGTAAATTCTTTCGTTCTGCAATTTGGAAATGTAATAATTTATGACCCTTCGTTCAGGGGACACATTGTAGTTCTCTCCTCCTCACAGTAAGATTGTAATAGACTTTAAAATGGAGAAACTGCAATAAATTCTCCACAGACAGAGGTGTGTTCATTTTTTAATGTGAGTGAACTGGCAGCACAGAGCCAGAGCTACGGCAGCAGAATACTAATTGGACCCTTCACTGTCCTGGAATCAGATAAGAGAAACTCAAATCTCGGCAACTTGGTGCTGCGTATGATGATGCTGTTTCCTTGGCAGATGAATGGAATGTTTCCGTGGTGTTTGTCCCTGCTTAGACAGCTCAGTGTATTTTTCCAACACTCTCCAAAACATGAGCATTTAATGAGGAGCATAGCAACCTATATTTATTTCCTTTCTTTCTGTCTAATCGCATTTATCCAGGGTAAATTGCAATCCAAGGAATATTGCAATCTCTCCCTCCTGAAAATTCCGAATTACTTTCCATTCTTACCGTTCTCCACTATTCTCTGTGCATTGCCCTTTCAATGCCCCTATGTCTCTCTCTCTCTCACTCTGTCTCCCTCATTTTCTCACTTTTCCAGTGTGTAAGGCTCTCTCACTGGTTGGAGTTTACACTTCCCTGCTGGGAGCTCAAACGTAGAATGGGCACATTTTATCCAACAAATGATCTTCCTGGTGTCCTCTCCACGCACCATGACCTGTCTGAAATTTTACAGGGTGCAAGGGAGGTGTCACATGGCCTACCTCAACTGACCAATTAAATGGCCTCACCCTCATCCCATTGGAACAGTACAGTGATAGAGGGATGGTTAGCAGGGAGCTCTAATCCATGCCATAGATTTGGCAGTTTTAATCGCACAGGCTGATATTGGGCAAGGGGGTAAGGTTTAGAATGCTGTCCTTGGGAGGGCCCTGGGCTCATGTGAGGCATGATCCCAATATCACTGACTCCAACATCCACACCACAACACTTTACCCTCCCCCTAAAGTCTCTTGGACCTGTCCATTCACATTTTTTCCCTTATCTTGCCTTGACCTCTGACTCTTAATCTACCAGTCAGACTGGGTTCCTCAGCATTGTGGGAGTTAAAATTGTATCAGAGATAATAGGCACTGCAGATGCTGGAGAATCCGAGATAACAAGGTGTGGAGCTGGATGAACACAGCGGGCCAAGCAGCATCATAGGAGCAGGAAAGCTTGACGTTTCAGGCCTAGATCCTTCTGATGAAGGGTCTAGGCCCAAAACATCAAGCTTTCCTGCTCCAATGGTGCTGCTTGGCCCGCTGTGTTCATCCAGCTCCACACCTTGTTATCCTCAGCATTGGGGACTGTCTGCAGTACCAGCTGTGTCTCCTGGTGGCGCTGTGAGACTGCAGAATCAATCTGTCTGGTCTCTCTGAAGGATTGGCATCCTCTCAAGAAAGATGTAGAAAGAAATTAATGCTACTTTCTATGTTAAACTGCTGACACGGTTGTGGATGGGCTTCCTCCCCACACCCTGACTATTTGGCTAGATGGCAGGGACAAGCTTCACACACTCTCACTCTTTCTGTCTCCAGTTATTTTACGCTGTGTCGCTCCCATGAAATATGTTGGGATTGATAATGAGTTGCCATGTGTTATTGAGTTTGAGTTGCAGATCCGTAAGTTCTTGGATCCCAAACTCTGGTCAGCCAACATGAAGTCTCCTTGGAGAAAACAGAAACGTTTCGGGTCCGGTGACCCTTCCTCAGAACTCAGTTCTGAGAAGGGGTCACCGGACCCGAAACACTTCTGTTTTCTCCTTCACAGATGCTGCCAGACCTGCTGAGCTTTTCCAGCAACTTTGTTTTTGTTCCTGATTTACAGCATCCGCAGTTCTTTTTGGTTCTTATGAAGTCTCCTTGTGTATCTCTGTTCATACGGCTTATTTAAGGATCTACAACTCAGGAACCATCTCCTGTTAGCGACAGAAGAGGTCACACACTGAAGTGGGATGTCTTGGGCACATATCAGTAGAGGAACTGGGATAGCATCATTGCTAGTGACTGTGTATCCACACTGTTGCAAGTTGTCTGTTTTGATTCAAAATAAGACAGAGACTTGGTTCAATATTTGCTCTGTGATCGAGTAGCTGATCTAAGTTGCTACGGCAGTCAAAGTGCAAACATTGGTTTTAGCTTCTGGTTAGGGATGGGGTAATGCCAAAACTCTGACTCTAATCATTAACAAGCGAACCCATGACTAGAGAGGGTTCCTGTGTGACAGAGTTTGACTCCCTCACAGCCTAACACAGAACATGAGGAACAGTCAGCTGGTGAAGTGCTGGAGAACGCTGTCCACCTATTCCCAGTAAAGCAACAAGGAGGAGAAATGTTCAGGGCAGGTAATGAAAGAAGCATGGTTGTTAAACACACCGTGTCCTGGATCTGGAATCATCTTGAGTGATAGTTTTCTCCGCTGCTGCATGTCACTTTGCTATGAACAATAAGATGTGTAACACAGTTATGCAAATAAAATATCTTAATGACTGTAAATGAGTTTTAACGAACCTGACACTGGTGGCAACTAAAGCAAAGTTGGCAGCAAGCCAAGCTGAGACATTATCAGAGTTTGGAGCACAGGATGAAAGGACTTAACAGCAAAGCCACGCAAGTAATTTGTTGACAGCAAAACAGTCATTGAAGAGCCAGAATAAACTCAAACAAAAATCAATCAAACCTGTCAGACAGGAACTGACTAGAAAATCAGCCCGGCTTAACATTTCATCGAAATAATGGCTCCACTTACAGAGAGAGATATGGCTAAACAAGGTTTAGCCCCATAAACAAGGGGCTGGGTGGGTGATGCCAGCAAAGAGTTGGCATGGGCTTGCTGTTGGCTCTCTTCTGCACTACATCATTCTGTGATTCAATGACATTGCAGTGCTCCATCAGCACTGGAGTATTAGCCTAAATTGTATGTCCAAATCTTCGACTGGGATTAAGAAACTGTCGAGTTTAAAAAAGAATGGAACCTGTGGAATTCTCTACCAAGTCACTGAACATATTTAAGAAAGAAACAGATAAAGTCCCAGTCACTAAAGGTATCAAGAGATAGAGGGACAGCATGGGAAAATGGTGTTGAAAATGTGGTATTGAATTGCAGAGCAGGCTGAATAGGTTAAAAGACCAATTCATAGTGATCACCTCAGCCTCTGTCCAAAATACTTGAAATAAAGGATTTGCAGTTGTACCTTAGTCTCCTAGTGTGAGAGGGTGGCACTTACGTGTAAGTTGTGAAATAAGGAACATCTAATTTACTATTTGCCATCACTCAGCAAACTATCCCATTCTCATGAAAGGCATTGATCGCAAACACATTGACCGTAGGGATATAGAACTTTTCCTCACCATCCCCCACTTCAACATGCTACTTTAACAGTGCTTTATAAATGCAAGTTGGTGCTTTTGTCACCTATCCCAGAATCTAGTGCCAGCCAAGTCATCATGCCTTCTCTGTTTGGATACTGAATCCAAGCATTAGAAAAATAAGACCTGCATTTATCTAAGACCTTTCATGATCGCAGGATATTCCACTCTGTTTCGCAGCTAATTATGTATTTTAGAAGTGTAATTACAATTATAAAATTAGAAATGCAACAGCCAATTTGTGCACAGCAATCTCCCGCAAACAGCTATGTGATATAACCAGGTAATTGTTTCTTTCATATAAGATAACAAGATGTAAAGTTGGATGAACACAGCAGGCCAAGCAGCATCAGAGAAGCAGGAAAGCTGACGTTTCAGACCTGAAACGTCAGCTATCCTGCTGCTCTGATGGTGCTTGGCCTGCTGTGTTCATCCAGCTCTACACCTTGTCATCTCAGATTCTCCAGCATTGGCAGTTCCTACTATCTCTGAATTGTTTCTTCAATATTGCTTGTAAAATAAATATTGGCCAGGATACCAGGGATAACCCTTTTTCGAAGTAGAGCTGTGAGATCTATTAGATCCACCAAAAGGGTTTAATGTCTCAGCTGAAAGACGACATCTCAAACAGTGTAACATCCTGTCAGTACTTCATTGGACCATAAGGCCTCAGTGAATTGGAACACACACTTACTGTGTATCTTACAGACAATTACCTTATGAAATACCTCCACAAATGCACCTTTAATCATATAATGTCAGCTAGTGCCGGAATTAAACCTGCACTGTTCATATCACTCTGCATCACAGATCAGTCATCCAAGCTAACTGACCCTTTACCTCACCCCTTGCCTATGGTGTGATGCCTAATAGTTTAATAAAACAGTCCTGAGATCCCAATGATAGAATTCTCAAATACTCTGGTTTCAAACCAAATGAAAAGAGTATCAAAGGGATTTAAAAGTAGATATTTCAGTGAGGTTTTAGCATCATCATTGGAGACTATGTCAACACCTCTCAATCCCGGAATGGGTCAATTTAGATTTGTACTGTAAGGTGTGATTTTGTGTCACACAGATAAGGAAGGCCCAGGTTTGAAGCTTGCTCTGTGCTCAGTTAGTTGGCTTCAGACACAGCAAGCAGTGTTAGCACAAACAAAACAGAAATTGCTGGAAAAGCTCGGCAGGTCTGGCAGCATCTGTGGAGAGAAATCAGAGTTAACATTTTGGGTCGAGTGACCCTTCCTCAGAACTGAGCTATTGTAATTACTATAATTACACTTTTGAACAAGGTTCTGACGAAGTGTCACTCGACCCAAAATGTTAACTCTGATTTCTCTCCACAGATGCTGCCAGACCTGCTGAGCTTTTCCAGCAATTTCTGTTTTTGCTTCTGATTTACAGCATCCCCAGGTCTTTCGGTTTTTATTTAGTGTTAACACAACCAATTGTTTTCACACCTTTCAAGCAGAAAGAGGCACAAATCTGTCAGGGTGTCTCAGTTGATCGTTATAGAGTGGAGCTAGGTGTGAAGTGAACAAGGCAAAGAAAAGATTAGGCTTTCTATCAATTCATTCTTGGGATTTTTTTGGGTATTACTAGCAATGTTGGAATTTATCACCCAATCCCAGATGCACTGAGAGTGTGATTGTGAGCTATCTCCTCCAACCTTAAAGGAAACTACAATGGTGTGAGATGTAAGCTGGCTACGGTCAATTGGGGAATGTTACTTAAAGGGATGACTGGATCAGGCAAACATTTAAGGAACGCATTGATGAACTGAAACATTTTTTTTCATTTCTGTATGATAGAAAAGTACAATGTGAAAGCTGGCCCACTATAGCTCACAAGGGAATTTAGGGGCATACGATCTAGCCAAAAAAAGCAGCAGACCTGAGAATTTGAACCAGTTTAGATTTCAGCAGAGGACACTGATTAAGGGACTGATTAAAGAAAGAGAAACTAGAGTATGAAAGTAAGCTTGCAAGAAACAGGCAAACTGACTGTAAAAGCTTCTGTAGGTCTGTGGAGAGAACAAGATCAGTGAAGACAAATGTAGGACTCTGACAGTCGGAAAGGGGAAAGTTATAATGGGAACAAAGAGATGGCAGACCAATTAAATATATACTTTTGTTCTGTCTTCACAAAGGAGGACACAAATAGCTTCCCAAAAATGTTGGAGAACACAGTCTAGTGACAGGGAGGAACTGAAGGAAATCAGTAATATTGGGAACTATTGTTGGGGAAATTGATGGGATTAAAGGCTGACAAATGCCCAGGGCCTGATAATCTCCATCCCAGAGTATGTAAGGAAATGGTCTTCAAAATAGTGGATGCATCAATGGTCATCTAGACAATGGAACTGTTCCTTTAGATTGGAGGGTATCTAATTTAACCTCACTATTTAAAAAAAGATCCAGACAGGATACAGAGAATTATAGACCAGCTAGTTTGACTTTGGTAGTGGGGAAAATGCTAGCATCCATTATAAAAGATTTAATAGCAGAGCACTTGGAAAACAGTAACAGGATCAAACAGAGTCAGCATGGATTTACGAAAGCAAAATCACGTTTGACAAATCTATGAAAATTTTTTGGGTAGATTTGATAAGGGGACCAAGTGGATGTGGTTTACCTGGACTTTTGTAAGGCTTTCAATAAAGTCTCACTTAAGAGACTAGCGTGTAAAGTTCAAGCACATGAGTTTGGGGATAGTGTACTGATATGGATAGAGAACTGGGTGTCCAACAGGAAATGGATCATTTTCCAAGTGGCAGGCAGTGACTAGTGGGGTACCGCAGAAGTCAGTGCTTGGACCCCAGCTAATCACAAGTTGGTAGATGACAGAAAGCTGGGTGAGAGGGTTAGCTGTGAGGACGATGCAGAGATGCTTCACTGTGATTTGAACAAGTTGAGTGAGTGGCCAAATGCGTGGCAGATGAAGTATAATCTGGGTAAATGTGAAATTATTCACTTTGGTAGCAAAGGCAGATTGTTATCTGAATGGTGATAGCTTGGGAAAGGGGGAGGTGAAATGCGACCTGGGTGTCCTTGTTCAACGGACACTGAAAGGAAGCATGTAGGTGCCGCAGGAAATGAAGAAGGTGAATGGTATGTTGGCCATCACAGTGAGAGGATTTGAGTATAGGAGAAGGGATGTCCAGCTGCAATTGTACATGACCTTGGTGAGACCACACTTAGAGTATTGTTTTGATCTCCTTATCAGAGGAAAGTTGGTCTGGCTGTGGAGGGAATGCGACAAAGACATAATTGGCTGATTCCCGGGGAACAGGATGTTGAGTTGGATGATCAGCCATGAACATATTGAAGGCAAAGCAGGCTCAATGGGTTGAATGGCCTAATCCTGCTGCTCTTTCCTATGTTTGTATGAAAACCTTACTAACTCCTTTTTTTAGCAACTTTTTAGAACTGAGTGGCTTGCTAGACCACTTTAGAGGGAAGGGTCATCTGTGTTGGATTGGACCTGGAGTCACGTTTAATTTTGGTTATGATGCTTCTCTTCAAATGGAGAATAGTCTGAGTGAAAAGAATCACTCTCTGAGAACGTAGATGGCTTGACAGTTACTTGCATCAGGTCCAAAAGGCACTTGGCATCAATGAACAATAGCCCAGAGAAGTCAGTGTTGTCCAGAATAAATGGGAGGAATGAGAAGTGTTTCTAACAGATAACATCCCTTTAAGTGTGATCCTTGGATATGTACGGTGCGAGAATTGATTGTGTCCTGTGTAATTAGCTGGGGGAACAATCATTCCTTCTATCCAGCTGGGAGTATGCCAATCAGCTCCTACCCACTGTTGGGGGAAGTAATTGTCCAGCATCCTTTGAAGTCAGAAATATTCAGCATGTGCTTGTCGACATGCCTTTAAATGCTCTCTGAAAACCCATGACAGACTCGGGGCCGGCTGGTCAGTCCACACAAACAAAACGGAGAAGCAGCGGAAAAGTGAGGAGCTGACTGAGGAGGAAAAGGAAATTATCAACAGGGTGATTGCCCGAGCAGAGAAGATGGAGGAGATGGAGCAGGAACGAATTCGGTGAGTCCAACATATTTGGTGGGTAGCAGTGGAGGGGGTGTCATCACACAGGACATTGACTTTTTCTCATAACAGTGACCAATTCAACAACAAATACTAGACATGAGAGGCACAACTGCTCCTTCAAAGCAGCAGCACAATTAGGCATGACAGGCTGAATGGCTTCCCTCAGTGCTGTAATTTTTTATAATTATGTAAAATGCACAGTAGGTCTAGCAACATCTGACAAAAAAAAAATCAAGCATTGATGTTTTGCATGGACGGCCCTCACCAGATATTTAAAATTTGTTCTCAGGGAATAACCTGACTGAACAGGGACCGTGTCATTGTTAATTATTCTCATATAATAGTTACTTGTAAATTCTTCACAAATAAAGGATTAGTACTTAGCAACTGTAAATATTTCCTAATTATTTATAGTTAATTAATTAGTTTGATTCTTAATTGTTACATTTAAATAAGTTAAGTTAATTATTGTTTTATTTTATCAATAAATTTAAGTAATCAATAATTGTTACAGTTTATATCTTTCCATTGAAAAAGTCCAGAATTAGCCACTAATTCAAAATTTGTCAGCAAGCGTCAATCCGTATTTCAAAGTTAAACGTGAACTGATTCATTTAATTTTATTTGTCCATTAGATTTAAAAAATGAAATTTCAACCCAAACCACTTGGTGAGAAACTAAACACTGATTTATCTGAAACAAAAACAGAAGTAGGTGGAAAAGCTCCGTAGGTCTTGCAGCAGTTCTGAGGAAGGGTCACCGGACCCGAAACGTTAACTCTGATTTCTCTTCACAGATGCTGCCAGACTCGCTGGGCTTTACCAGCGACTTCTGTTTTTGTTTAGGATTTATGGCATCTGGAGTTCTTTCAGTTTTTACTGTGATTTATCTCTCTGTTTCTTTTCCGGTTTTACACTCAGGCGCCTTGTGGATCGTTTGGACAACATGCGAAAGAACGTTCTGGGTGATGGCTTATCTCGCTGCATCTTGTGTGGGGAGCAGCTGGGTCTGCTGGGCTCACACGCAGTAGTGTGTGAAGACTGCAAGAAGGTAATTGATGCATGATGTGCTGCAATAGGCTCAGCAAGAAGCAGAAAAGCAGGATTGTTAATTATATATCTAATTCTCTGCAGGTGGAGGACATTAATGGGGTTTTACTGAAGTACATACAAAAGGGCTTTTGTGGTGCAGTGGTAGTGTCCCTGCCTCTGAGCAAGAGGCTTGGGTTCAAGTCCTACCTCCTCCAGAGGTATATAGTAACATCTCTGAACAGGTTGGTTGGAAGAATATCTGAAACACATATAGTGAGGAGGTGGTGGTGGTGTTGTGTGGGTAATGTGACTGGATTAGTAATCCAGGTACCTCATGGTTTGGAGAAATGGATTCAAATCACTTTGAATCGTGTATTTATTACAAATACAGTGAAATGTGTTATTTAGTGTCACCACTCTGGGTGCCATCTTAAAACATAAAACATAAAGCCAGAAAAATAAAACAATAAAGTTCGTCTCATAGTCTTACCTCAGTAAAGTTCTTTGGAACAGCTCCTGCTTCTAGCTCAGCTCCTCCACCCTAATCCTCAACTTTAACTGGGCTCCACAACTGTTGTCTCACGAGCAGATCCTAATTCTCCCTCTGCCATATGAACGACTAAATTCACAGTCCAAATACTTGCAGCTTCCGGAACAAATTTTTACCTTTTAGAAAATGTTTCCTAATTAGTGAGAGTGGCAGCGTGTACATCTGCTGCAGCAGACCTGCCTCTGTCTTTGCCTGCAGTATAAAACCTGAATGCAAGAAGCATTGACAGTTGAGATTAATTGCTGTTTGTTGAATTTCTCATCAGCAGCAACCTGTGTCACCCACCCAGAGGAGCGGAGAGATGAAATATTGGGAAAGGCGTCTGAGGCTGTAAGGAACTCAAAGCTCCTGACAGCTGTTCGTGTTGGTGAATTGGCATAAAGCAGAGAGATGTAGTCTAGACCATAGAGAATTCTTGACTCTAGCTCCTATTTCCTATCTTTTATTTTAGTTGCCCTGTTGTGACACCTCCATGACAGGTGGGGGTTGAACCTGGACCTGGCCCAGAGGTATACCACATGAATCCTCCTATTTCCAATACCATCAGTGTTTTATCAGGAGATAAATAGAATCCCTACAGTGTGGAAACAGGCCCTTTGGCCCAACAAGTCCACACCAAACCTCAGAGCATCTCACCCAGACACATCCCCCTACAACCCACCTAATCTACACATTGCTGAACACTACAGGCAATTTAGCCTGGCCAATCAACCTAACCTGCACATCTTTGGACTGTGGGGGATACCAGAGCACCCGGAGGAAACCCACACAGACACGGGGAGAATGTGCAAACTCCACACAGACAGTCACCAGAGGCTGGAATCAAACCCAGGTCTCTGGTGCTGTGAGGCAGCAGTGCTAACCACTGTGCCACCATCATTCATACAGCAGAGGGAGAATTAGGACCTGCTCGTGAGACAACAGTTGTGGGAACCCAGTTAAAGTGATGGCTTGAGGATTAGGGTGGAGGAGCTGAGCTAGAAGCAGGAGCTGTTCCAAAGAACTTTACTGAGGTAAGACTATGAGACGAACTTTATTGTTTTATTTTTCTGGCTTTATATTTTATGTTTTAAGATGGCACCCAGAGTGGTGACACTAAATAACACATTTCACTGTATTTGTAATGTTAGTTCAATTTTTACTGGGAGCTATTTTTAGATGATTGGCTAATGCTTTGTGTTAAATTCATAACTGCAGTACTTTAACAGTCACTAAACTAGTTCACAACTCTGTTGAAATATCACAGGGATGCATGCCAATTTGTTACCAGCACTAAAGACAGCAAACTAAAGAAAGTAAATCTCTCAATAGTTTCACTGCATCTCATTGTACAGACTGGGAAGAAAAATGAGAACAGCAGTCTCCCTCAATCTTCTTCCTAAGGGACCTGCCCTTGCTCTGTTAGCATGACCGCTGACTGCCTAGTTAACTGGCATTCCAACAAAGCCCTGTATTAGTCTTGGAGGTCAGTAGCTGGTTTGCAATGTAAAGTGATGCCAACGTCACAAGTTGAATCCCTGTACCAGTTGTAGTCACTGTGAAGGTCTCACTTTCTGAAACTCACTTGCGGTGTTATGTCCTTCAATTTAACCGCACGGCCAATCACCTCTGTCTGATGAGACAGCAGCCTATGACGACTTTCACTTTTAATTGGAATCTTTTGAGGCTCCCTAGAAGGGAGGCTGAGGCAAAATCTCTCAGCTCATTGAAAAGATTACCAATCTGGAAATGCATCTCAAATACCATAGCCTGCCAAATCTGTGGACCAATAGCTGGAAAGTACGATTAGGCTGGGTGGCTCATTTTTTGTTGGGGCAGACATGATGCACTGTGGCCTCTTTCTGTGCTGTACATTTCCATGATTCTAACAGGATGATGGGGAATGGATGTCGCTGGATTGACCAGGATAAGAATCAGGTTGAGCGGGTTCCGTATTTCTTGTTTCTATCATTTACACTGAGGTTGACTGTAATGATACGTACTATGGCACCAGGCTAGATCAATTCATTCAGTTGAGGGAATGGACCAGATCTGCTTTATTTGGTGCACTGCTTGACCATGCTGGACCAGAGGATAACTGAGAGCTAGCAGCAAACCCACCCCGTCCCCAACCCCAAACCAAAGGATGTCTTTATTCCCTCCCCACCAGGTCTGGCTTTGGTACAGCCCTTCCTTTTAGTCAGTTGTGGGCACATGTAGGGGAGCTTTCTGCCTGACTTTCGACAACTGAGCCAATCATTGATCTCTTTCACTTCCAGAATGTTTGCACTAAGTGTGGGATTGAAGCATCCAAACGGCCTCAGACACTGTGGCTGTGCAAGATCTGCAGCGAGCAACGAGAGGTAGGCACCTGTGGTCACCAATGCTTGTGGTTCTCCTAATTCTCAGTGTCTGTAGAGACTGGTGCTCTGCTGTGTCTGCGGACTGTGGATTGCATTGCTTGTGTAACAGGCATGTGTTGTAAAGCTCAGGGATATTTTACTTGAGGAACATAACTAAGCAAAGACTGGGCACTGCTCCAGAATCTGTTAGGAGATAATTAGAAGGAAAATTTGCATAACTCTATCATCATACACAGTCCCAGCTGCTGCTTTCAGGGTGCTATTATTTGAAACAGATGGCCTCCTATAGATGCTATTGTTGTGGGAAGACTTCAAAGAATCAAGTTTTGCTGGCAAGAAAGCAAATGAGTGAAATTTCTAACTCTGAAACATTTGGGAGTTAAGATTCAGTTAACATTCCCAATAACTCTGATGAATAAAAAGTCATTTTTTTTGACTTACAAGGTATTTTGTACATTGTTTCTTCTTTAATGATGTAGTTGGTTCAACATTTCACATGGTTTTCAGTGTGCAGTTTATGCCTGACTCTCTGGTGCTGCTGTGAAGCAGTCGTTGCCATGTCAACATCGCGGTTGAACTGTTCGAATTACTATCAGAAGGCAGTGTGAGGACCTGCTCACTACCTGCTGGTTAATGCTCCTTTCTGTCATCACCGCAGAAACTGATCAGCTCACTAGGGAACATAAATAACATGAAGTAAAATAATACATTACCCTGGAAACCATATCTGTGCATCTGGTACAGTTTGCACAATTGAGCACACCAATTCACCACCCTTTCCCTCCTCACCACTTGATCCTTATATTCTATCCACTCTTCGCTTCCCAACTGCCACCTTCCTTGCTGTCTGCCTTGTTGCTTTTGTTCTAAAATAACTTTAGGATTGAATAACCCCTCATTCTCAGGGACGTCATGCCCAGCACCTATCCTGGTTTTGCTTTGATTAAAAGAAAAATAACGTGGATACTGGAAACCCACAAATAGAAATAGTTGGAGAAACCCAGAGGGTCTGGCACCATTTGTGTAGAAAGAAACAGAGTTAACATTTCACATCTGATGTGACTCTTCCTCGGAACTGGTGGAGCCAGAGACAATCACTGAGAGAGGCAATATAGCTGTGACAGTGAGTTTTGGCATACACTTTATCAAACACTAGGAGGGAAATAGAAAGCAGTGGAGGTGAATAAACTGAAAGATTAAAATGGAAATCCAATCAGGCAAAAGAGCAGAAAGAGGCCACAACTGGAAGAGAAGACCATAAGAAATAAAGACAAGGTTTTATTTGTTTGGCCTCTCAGTTCTGGTCTACCATTCAATTTGATCATGGTTTACGTTCAAAATTAAGGGGAATATTTTTAAGGTGAGTGGAGAAAGAAGGTTGTGGAATGAACTGCCAGAGGACATGGTGGATGTAGGTACAGTTATGACATTTAAAAGACATTTGGACAGTTACATGAATAGGAAAGGTTTGGAGGGATATGGGCCAAATGCTGGCAAGTGGGACTAGTTTAGCTGTGAAACTTGGTTGGCATGGATGAGTTGGACCAAAGGGTCTGTTTCCATGCTGTATGACTCTATGACTCTATCTGTGACATTCCTCACATCCACTTGCCTGCGTTTTTTCCATGACCCTTGCTGGCCCCGGTGATCAAGAATCTATCTATCTCAGTCTTAAATATGCACAAGGACTCTTCCCCTACAGCTGTCTGTAACAAGGAATTCCAAAAACTGTCAACCCTCTTTAAGAAGAAATTTCTCCTTATCTCAGTCTAAAATTGACGCTTCTTTATTCTGAGACTACACCCTCAGTTCCCAGATTGACGTGTGAAGTCAAGCCCCTTAAGAATCCAATGTGTGTCAATGAGATCATTTCTCATTATTCTAAACACCAGTGAGTAGAGTCATAAACTGTTTAGCCTTTACTAATAAGACAATTCCACCATTTCAGGAATCATCCTAGTGAACCATCTCTGAACTCCCTCCAATGAAATGAAATATTTCCTTAAATAAGGGGACCAAACTACTCACAGTACTTCAGATACGGTCTCACTAGCACCTTGTACAGTCATAGTGAGACTTCATATACTCCAACCACTTGAAATAAGGGCCAACATTTCATTAGCCTTCCTGATTACTTGCTGCGCCTGTGTGCTAGCTTTCTGTGTTTCCTGCACAAGTACCCTCAAGTCACTTTGTGTTGCAGCTTTCTGCTGTTTTTCTCCATTTCAATCATATTTTGTTCTTTTGTCTCTCTTCCAAAATGAACTTCCCATTTTTTTCGCATTAAACTCCATTTACCAACTTTTTGCCTACTTACTTAACCTGATCTGTAAAGTGTTTGCATCCCTCTTGCAACCTGCCTTTCCAGCTATTTTTGTGTTGTCTGCAAACTTGGCTACAGCACATTCACTTCCTTCCTCCAGGTCATTAATATATACTGTAAACAGTTATGGTCCCAGCACCAACCTCCATGGAACCGTTCTGGTCACAGGTTGCCGATCTGAAGAAGAACCACTTATCCCCATTGGTTATTTCCTGTCTATTAGCCAATTTGCTAGCCATGCCAATGCACTACCTCCAACACCATGGGCTCTTATGACTTAAATTTTTGTGACGTTCCTTGACAAAAGCCTTCTGTAAGTCCAAAAATGACACATCTACTTGGTCCCCTCTATCCACTCTGGTTGAGACTTCCTCATAAAATGCTAATCAAATAGACACAATTTTCTGTGTGACCTCTGCTTGATCGTATTATGGTTTTCCAAATGTTCTGCAATTATTTCCTTACTGATTTGATTCCAGTACTTTTCCAACAAAAATTGGCAGTGAATTAACTTCTTGAATTAAAGCAAAATACTGTTGATGCTGGAAATCAAGAAATAAAAAACAGAAGATGCTGGAGAAATTCAGCAAGTCTGGCAGCATCTGTGCAGGCAGAAAGAGAGTTAATCTTTCAGAACCAAAGAAGAGCCATAATGAATGTGTAATGTTAACTCTGTTTCTCTCTCCACAGATGCTGCCAGACCGGCTGAGTTTCTCCAGCAGTTTCTATTTTTATTTTTCTTTGATTAGATAGATTATTGAGCAGGCAGTCTGAAAATTCTCTCTGAGAGTGGGCTTTAAAGGGGGGACTGTCATATTTTCCTTGTTATTTTCATGGGTTTGTGGCTCTATGTCACTGCCTTGGAAATAACAAAACTGCTAATAATTTTGTACAGGCGTGATACCACAGTTTCTTGCAAACATGATGTGCTATAAAATAACATCTGAACAACTATTTTGAGCAAGCTGACATGGCCTGAAAACATGGCTTTGTGACAATCTTGTGTTTTTAATTTTGTAAAGACATTGTTCACAATTTAGCAGAACAGGAAAAACCACATCCGCGAAACTGTCACAGCCTGAGAACACAGCCATGGGAAATATCTTCAAAAATCTCTTTTCACAACATATTCAGGTTTAGCTTAAATAATTTGATGGGTCATCATTTTTCATTATCTTTTTTGTGACAAAAACCCACATTTTAACCCATCTGGCTGGTGGGAACATTTAAGATGTGGGTTCAAATGACAGGAATGTTTGCAGCCTGTTTCTGTCATAAACTGCCTTCCCAAAATGCTCCCCCTGTGCTGCTGAACCAGCTATATTCCAATATAGCAACACGTAGGACAAGCAGAAGATGTAAGTGAGATAGAGAATTTACTGAAACTTTCCGGATATTTCTAGTCAGCTTACCCACACAGTGTGAGTAGGAACCCCAAGTGGGGTTGTGAGCTAAAAATTTTGGATGAAAGTTCAGGGGCAGCAATGGCTGCTCTGGAGTTCTAACCAAGTTATTGCAGCTGCACTGCTCCTCTCTCAGCTCATACCAAGGGTTTACCGATAATTTTCAGGTTGTGAAATGGGATAACAGAGGGAAAAGGTTTGGGAAGCACTGGTTTAACATCAGCGGTGGTTAAGGTTTAGAAACAATAATTGGGGGAAACAAACTAACAGGCACTTGGAGGGGTTTGCGTTAATTAAGGAGCCAGCATAGATTTGTACAAGGCAAACTGTGCTTGACTAATCAGAATGAACTTTTTGAGGGAATAACAGAGAACGTTAGTGAGGGAGAAGCAATGTATGTTTTCTATATGGATTTTTAAGAAAGTGATTGATAAAGAACCATACATAAGGCTGGTTTAAATAAAAATGAGGCATATAGAGTAGCAGGACCAGAGTCACTTGGATAAGTGGTAGGTGTTTTTCAAGATCCTTGAAGGTGGTAGGACATACTGAGAGAATAGTTAGCAAGGCATATGGAATATTAGGCTTGATAATTAGAGATAATGGTGATCCTTCCTCAGAACTTACCAATTATTAATCATCGTCATTAACCAGTCCTGTCTCATTGCACAATACCACATCAAGAGGTTACGCTGAGCCACTCCAAAGCTGAGGTTCAGTCATAATTAGTATTTCATCTAGTTCCGGTTTCTGCACTTTTGGAAGAATGTGAGGGTCTTGACAGGGTGCTGAGGAGGCAAGGACAAAGGTGCTAATACAGAAAATGATAAACAGACAGTGACAGGAAAGGATAGAAAGTATGAATCCAAGAGTCAACCATCAGTTAAGGTTAGAATTTACAAAGATGATGAAAGGATAAAGCTAAAGACTCCGTATCTGAATGTATGTAACATTCAAACAAAACAGATGAACTGATAGTGTAAATAGAAATGATAAAGACATGGGAGAGCTGTGCAGACTGCTAGCAATAATCATGTGGTAGGGTGGATTATAAAGGAGGAAATTAATGAGACCATACCAGAAAGTCATGGCAATAATCATAGGACTTCGGGTATTGAATAGAAAAGTCCGTGCAAAGGGAGCCTTGATGGTAAATTCATAGATTTTCAGGATAGTTTCTTGGAACAGCATATTTCTGGAGCTAAGCCGAGAGAAAAGCCGTATTAGATGTGGTATTGTGCAATGAGATAGGATTGCTTAATGACAATGATTAATAATTGGCAAGTTCTGAGAAAGGATCACTGAACCGAAAAATTTAACTCTGATTTCTCTTCAAGATGTTACCAGACCTGCTGAGCTTTTCCACCAATTTTCTGTTTTTGTTTTTGATTAATGACACCTTTGTTAGTGGCCATAATATAATTGAACAGTGTGAGGGAGAGAGGAGTGGGTCCGAGACTATTCTTTAAAATTTAAATAGAAAATTATGAGGACATAAAGCAAAGTTGCCTGAAGTAAATTGGCAGATTAGGTCAAGGGACAGGTCAAGAGACTTTTAAGGGGATATTTCAAAATGCACACAATAGACATATTCCAACAAGTAAGTATAATTCCAAGGGATGGATCCACTGTCCGTGGTTAATTAGAAATGTTAACGAAAGTATCGAACTAAAAGAAAGAGTCTATAATCGTACAAAGAGCTTGGATGGAATATGAAAGACAGCAACGAGTACCCCAAAGATAATAAGGGGGGGAAAATCAGAATGAGAGAAGCCCAGCTAGAAATACAAAACAGTTGGTAAGAGTAAATATTTACAGAAGAAAGTAATGAACAAAGTGAGCATTTGTCCAATAGAAAACAAGGCTGGAGAATCAGTAATAGAAAGTAAGGAAATGGCAATTAAATTGATCAGCTATTTTGCATCAGTCTTTGTCACAGAGCACACAAATAAGGTCCCAGAAACAGCAATAAATACAAAATGGAATGGAAGGAGAAACCTAGGAAAATTACAATCACAGAGAAATTGTATTGAGTATATTGCTGGATCTGTGGGCTGACAAATGCCCAGTCCTGATAGATTTCTTCTCAAGATGTTCAGAGAAGTGGCTAGTGAGATAATTGATCATTGGTTTTAATTTTCCAAAAATCCCTTGAATCAGGGACAGTCCCATTGGAAGATAGCCAATGTAACTCCTTTATTCAAAAAGGGAGGGAAACAGAAAGCTGCAAACTACAAGCCAGTAAGCTTAACATCAGTCATTGGGAAAATGTAGAAACTCACCACTGCCTTCTCAAGGGCAATAAATGCGAGCATAGCCAGCAATGTGCACAAACCATGAATGAGTACATATTTGTTTTAAATTGGACAGACCGTCATCTAGTGTGTACTTGATGGGCTGAATGTCCTTCCTCTACGATGTAATAACTCCATGACTTTTAAGTTTGGGTTTTCAAATAAGTTAGTTTTGGTTTTCTGTTGTTCTTACGGAATTGTCACTCCTTGTGGGAACAAAGCATCTCACAATTCCTGATCATGCTGCAAGTGTTGTAACCATATGAAACCAGCAAATGCTGAACAATCACTGTCAATATGCTGACACAGCCTGGGATCATAGCCTTGGTAATATTTCTGCACTTTGAAATACAAGGTGAGAAATGTTGCAAAACCAAAATAACCATCACACAACCTTAGGCACACAACAATTTTGGTTAATTTCCTTCAAGGAATTTTTGAACCTTTCGGTCCCAGACTAGTCTCCCACCGGGGGCCTACTTAGAAAGACCCTACCAGGCCCACCCTTATGCCAATGCCTATTCCACTGGATTCAAAGCAGTGTCAGCCAACCACTTCCCATCCAACCTCTCAGTTTACTGCTCAATGGATGTTACATCATGTGTTCAAGTTTTAAACAGGAGACTGGAACCAGAACTCTAAATGAAACCTGAGAGCAAAAATGCCACAGTCCAATGACAAGGAATCTGGTCTCTTCAGCCCTTCACTCTTCCCTCCTTGATGGCTGTGAGAGTTAAAATTGGAGCTAAAGGTTCAATGAGCCTGCCAACGAATCAGCAAACTTATCACTTTCCCAAAAGTTACCTCACCAGTCAACGGTCTACTTTTAACCACAATGTCCCACAGCTGGCTTCCTTCTCCTTTTGCAATGGGGGAAGTGGTCAGTTTGTGGGCACACGGGAGAAATCTAATTAACGGAGGACCTGCGACTACTAGGTCTGCAATTCCTCGTCCCCAGCTTTGTGTTTCCCGATGATTTCCATTATTATTCTGGTTAGTGGGATGTGGCCAATTGGTCTCCCCTCTGCTTCCAGCCCAATCCAGATCATTTAAATGAGATGTGAGAACCCTGCTAGCAGCCACTATTTCAATGTCCTCCTGGGACAAGGGTATAGTACTGATTTGGTGGAGTTCACACAAAAGACTGGATACAGGACCTTGTCAAGTCCAAAAAGATCACTTAGTCTGCGTGGGACCTGCTGGTGTATTCACCCAAAAAAAATCCATTCTTTACTGTAATGGTTGGAACCAGTTGGATCTCATTGACTATGAGATCCTTGAATGAGGTTGTTAACCTGAGCCAATCAGGGAGCCCAGGCTGACCAATATAAATTGGGGAATCAGTTGAGGGGACTGACTCCGAGCTGGCTGACCTCAGTCTGTGTATTGTACACATGTTAAAAAAAGGAGTGATTTGGTGACCTGGGATACCAGCCTGTATGCACTCATTTCATTCGCACATATGTATTTTATCACATTTTACTTGATCACCGGTGGCCTCTTTAAAATATGTAATAAAAAGCATGGCTGATGCTGAGGATTCGTCTAACAAAGTTTCAGTTTTGACTGAACAGTCAGCCACCACAAGGCATTCTCAGCTAGCAGATCAGAACAGTCTGGTAATAGGAAAATCATCAGAATGTACCCAGGAGGGGAGATCAGCCAAACATCACACCTACCTCTGAATTCCATGTGAAACTGCTCAGGTAGCAGCTGGATTGCTCCGTGTGAGGCTGCCTTGGGGATGGGAATTAAATTTAAATGGAATTAAAGATTTCAGCACAGCCTTTTGCTCCCCAGAGAACAGATACCACACTCAAATGAGCTGGTGCTGCAGATACTTATGCACTAAATCTCGTTGCTCACATTGTCAAACTATAAAAGGAACTCTCACAGCACCACTGCAATCCTCAATAAATCCATAACTGAATAAACCCTTTTATTGGCCATATGGTACTACACAATAAAAATGTTGATGCTTACCACACTTGTTCCTTCGCTGTATATGTGAAGTTACATTCATTACAACATAAATCACTGATTTGGAAATGGAATAATTTGGGTCTTTGTGAAGGGAGTGTGAATCTCTTGATGATCTTTAAGGTGTATGTGATTCTATCAGAAGGAATACATCCCAAATTGAATATCGCTGGGAATAGGTGCTGAGCAGCAATAGAGAAAGACGCACATAGAACCTACAACATGGAATCTGCTCATTGTCCCAATGTGTGAGTAAGACTGTTGAACGTGGGGGAGGGTCTCACTACCCTTTTAGGGTCCTGGCCCCATACTCTGTGTGTCAATGACAAAAAGCAAGCTTTGCACTCAACTTCCACTAAATGAGACACATCTTTATCAAAACTCTTAACAATAGTCTATGCTTATGATGACACCAGCTGCTTAGCTGTCTGAGACCATTAACTCTTCAGTAGACACTCTGTGTGCATCTTCAATATGGTTACCAGACCATTCTACCCACTGCAGTTATCAAAAGCTAGATATCACTTGCCCCTCGCAGGTGTGTTTTTAGCATAGGGAGCACGTAATATAGCCCATGTACATAACCCACTACCTTCCCACCTATCCCTGAGCTCATCCCATAATACAGAGGATAGCTGGTCTTCAAAACCACTGCCTACACACCATATGTAAGTAGATTATTTTGGTTCATAGAGTCATAGAGATGTACAGTATGGAAACAGACTCTTTGGCCCAACTAGCCATGCCAACCTGATATCCTAAATTAATCTGGTCCTGTTTGCCAGCATTTGGCCCCTATCCCTCTGAACCCTTCCTTTTCATGTACCCATCCACCTGCCTTTTAAATCTTGTAATTCAACCAGCCTCCACCAATTCCTCTGGCAGCTCATTCCATACATGCACCACCCTCTGCGTGCAAAAATTGCCCCTTAGGTCCCTTTTAAATCTTTCCCCTCTCACCTTAAACCTGTGCCATCTAGTTTTAGACTCCCCTACTCGATGGAAAAGACCTTGGCTATTCACCCAGTCCATTGCCCCTCATGAGTTTATGAACTTCTATAAGGTCACCCCTCAGCCTCCGACGCTCCAGGAAAAATAGCCCCAGCCTATTCAGCCTCTCCCTATAGCTCAAAGCCTCAAATCCCAGTAACATTGTTGTAAATCTTGTTTGAATCCTTTCAAATGTCACAACATCCTTCCTAAGGCAGGGAGACCAGAATTGAATGCAGCATTCCAAAAGTGACCTAACCAATGTCCTGTACAGCCATAACAAGACTTCCCAAATCTTACACTCAGTGAACTGACCAATAAAAGCAAGTGTGCCAAATGTGTTCTTCACCATGTAGGAACAGATTACTGCAGATGCTGGAATCTGTACTGAAAACAAAAAATGCTGGTTCTGATGAACAGTCATCTAGGCTCAAAACGTTAGCTTGCTTTTTCTCCATGGATGCTGCCTGACCTACTGTGATCTCCCAGCATTTCTTGTTTTCAGCCTTCTTCACCATCCTATCTACCTGTGACTCAAGTTGAGCTTGTTTAAAGCTCAGTTACCCAAAGTTGCATTTCACATGCCTGAAAACAAATTGCGTGCAAAGCTGGGCGTAACTTGGGAATTCACTCATATTGACAAGTGCTGGGAAGAGTGTATGATCTTTTGGCGGGGGGGGGTGCAGGGTGGTACCAGTTACCTTTTGCCCATCCGGGACTCTTCCCTGAGTAAATAACACTCACTTCCCACCTGCATGTACTTTAAAACACAGCCTAAGGCGCTAAAAAAAACCCTGCTTAAAGCCCCCTCTCTAACATACTCCAGAATCCATTGGGCCATCAATGTGGGCCTGTCTGCAGTCCCTGCTGTACCCGTTAAGAATCACTAGCACTGCTGGGGCTGATGTTTGATCCTTTATGGCTATGGGGCAGGCCCATTGCCAGTTTTTCTTCAGTGGGGTGGAGGAGCTATTACCTACCCCTGTTCCAAGTTTCTGTAAGTTCTTTTCTTTCCATGTGTACATGCCAGCTAAAGTCATATCTAGTTTTGATCTATTTAATTGTTTTCTACTTATCCATGTCCAATGCAGTGCCCCCTGTCTAACATCTTCAATCCAGGACCTCTCCCAAGGCCAGCTCAAGTAGATACCAATTTAACAAGATCAGTCTGGCGTTTTTCACCTTCATGGCATCAATCCGGAGGAGGTATATTTGCCACCTTAAGAGACCACAGTTTGAATCAAGCGCTGTTGCATAGTTTAACTTAGTTGCAGACCTTGCTAATTTTGGGAAGGCTATGATTTGACTGATTTGACCATCTTGCCTTACATTCTAATCCCATAATTCAGTCCTTCCACGTGACTTTAATCAGAGCCTCTCTGATGTTCCATATCACTACCATGACACAAACTCCACAAACAGGACTCCACCACAATTGGTCCATATTCATTAATATAAAAGGTCTGGAGGCAGTTAGACGATTAAAAGTGGGCAGTACATTAAGATACAAGCAATAATTTGGCTTAAATTTCCCAAGCCCTTTTTTCTTCTGGCTGGTGCTGATAGAATGAGCAGAGTGATCTCCTTCTGTGCTGCAATATTTTTCTGCCTTTTTAAAAATATTGTCATCATCTGAAGAACAGAGATGTGCAGGGATGAATGGTATGGGTATTGGAGTGACAGTACATAAATGGCTTCTTAGGGGAGTCAGAGCACCACAGCATGGATTGAATGGCCTTCTTTTGTGCTGCAAAGATTCTATGATTCTAATGAAAATGGAATTATTTCAGAAATTTTCAGCTCCAAAGAAAAATCATATTGGACTCAAAACGTTACCTCTATTTCTGCCTCCACAGATGCTGCCAGAACTGCTGAGTATTTCCAGCACTTTCTGTTTTATTTCAGGTTTCCAGCTTAAAAGTATCGTACTTATTATGTATCGAATTTCGCATCTTCACGTTGTATTTCGGTAAACCATCTAAGTGAGTCTGATGTCTTTCCAATTACAACCTTACTATAATGTTGAACCCAGAAGTGTTCACAGTGCTCTAATTGTTTCGGCATCACTCCTGTCTATGATACTCCATCTTACCATTGTTTTTTCCCTAATGGCATTATCAATTTGTATTTAATGTCTTGTTGACCTGAACTTCTAAATTTCTCTGACCACTCACATCGGATCTTCTCCCCCGCAACCCAAATCAGTTTCAAATTATGTAACCAATGGAGACTTGTAATAGATGGACATTTAATTCCATTAGTCACCGGTTTGTGCATTATATTGTCTTTTATCAAAATGCCTTTGGATTTCTTTGGTCCTGAGAAATATTCACTATGGCCTCAATGTAACTGGACTCCACTCCCTGCAGCCCTGATGTACACAGTGCGCAAAAATAGGTCCCAGAACAGTCTTGATGAAACCAGAACATTACCCACTTCCAACAACTCTTAGAAACTCCTTTTAAGGTCTTTTGTTGCCACCTGTCTAGCAGTTTTGAATCTATTTGCTGTGCACCCCCAATTCCACAGCCTCTAATCTTCTCTAACAATTTCCTTCACCACTTCCTTAAGGAACTTCAGATTCACCAAGGGCAGTCTTCCTGTCTGAAATTTGTGTTGGCTCATTCTTAACTGTTGTTTGGTTCATCTAAGTATGTGGTAATTTTAACTTTAACTAAAATTCAACATTTGCCCTTCCACAGATGTTAAACTTAATTGCTTGTAATTAGCCAAATAGCTCCGTCAGTCCTTAATGAAAATTTGCATTACACTGGTCTCTCTCCAGTCCTCTTGCACACACAGATTCTAAACAGATGACTGAAACATAAGGTGAAGGTGTGCACATACACATTTTAATGCCGCCAGCCAGAAGAGATCAAGTGGTTGTTAACAGAGCTGACTTGTGCATTCTCCAGCCCAGACTGGCAGATAGCAATTTTAAAATGCAAGTACAAGGACCTGAAGAGATTCTCTGATAATGGAGCTTCTTTCATGCTAGGGCCTCCCAAACATGTCCACCATTCCCCAGTTAGCATGTCTCTCCCTCAATCATCCAGTCAGATTATAAGTGATAGACACCTGCCATTCAATTTCCACTCCTTTCTGCTAAATAGTGATTCCAAATCTCCTTGAAATGAAATGTGGGAGTTAAGCTCTCTTCCTATTTTAGCATAAAATCTTTTCATGCTCCCACAAACACCTAGTCAATGCCATTATAAAACCAACCCCATTTTCAATAAGAGATAGTAAGAACTGGAGATGCTGGAGTCAGAGATAACACAGTGTGGAGCTGAAGGAGCACAGCAGACCAGGCAGCATCAGAGGAGCAGGAAAGTTGACGTTTCGGGTCGGGACCCTTCTTCAGAAAAGTCAGACGTGGTAGATGCAGGTACAATTACAACATTTAAAAGACATTTGGATGGATACTTGAATAGGAAAGGTTTGGAGGCATGGATGGATACATTTTTCTGAAGAAGGGTCCCAACCCGAAACGTCAAATTTCTTGCAGCTTTGATGCTGCCTGGCCTGCTGTGTTCCTCCAGCTCCATACCGTGTTATCCTGTATTTTATAACACTTCCACTATTTACTTTCTCATTTTTCTCATGGACCTCCAAATTGTCATTTGTTTATCTCAGTTCTGGTGTGATTATTTATTAAATATGTAATTGCAAAGGTTAGATTAGCACATGAGGGAGAAGTGATTTGAGGGCTATGCTGATAGATTCTGATGAGCAGTAGTGTAAGGGTCCTGGATTGACTGGTTTGCCTGAATGTCTTGTTTCTGTGATTTACATTAAGCTGGAGAGGGTTCAGAAGAGATTTACCAGGATGTTGCTGGGTATGGAAGGTTTGAGTTATAAGAAAAGGCTGGATAGGCTGGGACTTTTTTCACTGGAGCGTAGGATGTTGAGAGGTGACCTGACAGGAGTTTATAAAATAATGAGAGGTATAAATAGAGTTGATGGTAGTTGTCTTTTCCCTAAGATGGGGAATTTCAGCACATTTTTAAAATGAGAGGAGAGAGATTTAAAAAAGACGAGGTAAATTTTTTACACAGAGGATGGGTCGTGTGTGGAATGAACTTCCTGAGGAAGTGGTAGATACGGGTACAATTACAATGTTTGAAAGACATTTGGATGGATGCATGAATAGGAACGGTTTGGAGGGATATGGATCAGGAGCAGGCAGATGGGACTAGCTTAGTTTGGGATTATGTTTGGCATCGACTGGTTGGACCAAATGGTCTCTTCCCGTGATGTATGACTCTATGACGCTAATTCCATTCAGTCTTTCATCTCACTTTTAACCATTTCACTCCCTTCTCTTTGAGCCTCCTCTTCCCTTTAAAAGATGATCTGAAATACTTGTTAAGAGTCTAACCACTCTTCCCCACATTCCCTCTTATTAACTTATTGCTGTGTTCTTGCAAGACTTTGACTCACATTCAAATGTTTTTCTTCTGTCAAATATTGTCCTATTTATTGAAGCTGTCATGACTACACTGTGCTAACTGGTCCAATTTGGGAATCTGACTGCTTAAAGAGTGTAAACAAACTCAAAATGATGCAAATACTGAGGAATGGAAACCTGGTACATAATGTCACAGCGATTGCAATTCATTCAAGGATATCTCACAAGGGGGCAATCTAAACCATCTTACATATGGTCTGGAAGTTTCTAGTACCTGATACTAGCACTAGATATCTAGAGTAGAAATTTATTCCATTCACAGAACTTAGATTCTTTGCCTTGGTGAGCACAACATTCAAAATGATGTTTTTGTGTTGCATTTGACAGTCTGAATTTTTTTGTTGTCTACTAAATTCAATTTTTCACTCCAGGTCTGGAAGCGTTCTGGTGCTTGGTTTTTTAAAGGTTTGCCAAAACAGGTCCTACCAGAACCAATGCCTGTTAACAAACAGAATCTTGAGCCTGTCAAGGGGGAGCATTCTTTGCAAGTGCCGCCAGGTCCAGAGCAGAAAACTCCTCACAAGCTCACAAGAGGTAAGTCAAAGTTCTCTTCAGAATCGGAATGGGTTCAAAAATGGTGGCTGGCGGCGAGAGCAGGAGAAGGCTGCCAGGCGGTGAGATCCAGCAGCTCGGGCCAGCAACGGGGCAAGATCAAGCTCTTGTGAGGTGTGCGAGCCCAGCATGGCCAAATCCTCATGGACTGTGGTGTTGAACTATTAGCTGTGCTTCCTTGATCTTCTACTTTTTAGTAATGAGGACTGTAATATTTAACTTTTTAACTTTGTTTTCTTTATTTTTCTGCTTTGTACTAAGATTGTGTACTTAGGTAGCTTTGTACCTAAGCTGGTGCCATTAAGTGGCGACATGTAAACTTTTCACTGTACTCATGTGAGTGCATGTGACAATAAACCTAATTCAATTCAGTTCAATTCAAAACTGTATTCTGTCAGCGTTGGGCTGTGTAAATTGAGATGAGTCTTTTAGATTTTCTAATTAGTTTTCACTTGGGCTGGATTCTTGCTTCAATTAATATCAGGAGGCCTTTGGGAAAGTGCCTGATTCCATATCCTAAGTGAGGACCAGATTATTTTTTGCAGTTATTGTTACAAAGGGTCACAATTAAAGATTGACCACAGCGGTCATGTGATAGAAGACTGTTAGAAGTCATGAAACTACACAGTATCCCCAGTGGAGAGCAGAAAATTGAAGGGCGTGCAAGGAGGGAGGTTTGAATCTATCTTAGGTATAGAACCATTGAGGAAATTCAGAGACTGTTCAGGAAATGAAGAAGAGAAAATTTCAGCTGTGTACATAGAGATAGCTGGGAATGTAAAGATGTGCAACAGTTTTCCTTTGGTTTTTCAAAAAGGCTACTTTTTCCAGAAATAAGACATCTAAAAACTTGTAAAATGTGATCCCTTTACAAAATAATTTATTGAAGAGTTTTTTTAAATATATATAATGAGAGCTTAAAATTCTAAAATTCATTAGCACCTGAGAACGTAGAACATAAGGAATAATAGCAGGAGTGGCCCTTCAGCCCCTCCAGCAATTCAACAAAATCATGGCTCATCTGTCCCGGGCCTCAACATTTCCTTGGTGCTAGCTCCTCACAGTCCTCAACTTCCTGATATTTCAAAAATCTATCTCCCTCTTCTTTGAATATTTTCAGTGATCCAATCGTGACAACTCTCTGAGGTAGAGAATTCCAGTCATTCACTACCCTCTGGTAAATGAAATTCCTTCTCAGGTTTAAATCAGTGTCCCCTTATTCTGTAAGTGTGTGCCTTCATTCGAGATTCTCCCACTAGCGGAAACATTTTCGCAACATCTACCCTGTCAGGCTCCCTCAGAATCTTATAGATTTCATTATGATCACTCCTCATTTTTCTACACTCCAATGATTAAAGGCCTAACCTGTTTAGCCATTCTTAACAAGTCAATCCTTTTATTCCCAAATGCCTCCAAAGCCAGTATATCCCTTCTTAAATATGGGGACCAAAATTGTAGAAAAGAACATAAAAGCTATGAGCAGAAATAGGCACATCAGCCCTTCGAGCTTGCTGCGCCGTTCAATAGGATCATGGCTGATCAACATTCCTCACGTCCACTTCCCTGCCCTTTCCCCATAACCATTGATTCCCTGACGGATCAAGAATCTAAATCTCAGCCTTAACCATACACAAGGACTCTGCCCCCAGAGCTGTCTCTGCCAAGGTGTTCCAAAGCCCTCTGAGAGAAGAAATTCCTCATCTCAGCCTTAAGTTGATGCCTCTTTATTCTGAGACTATGCCCGTCTGGCTGTAGACTCTCCATGAGGGGAAACATCCTCTCAGCATTTACTCTGTCAAGTCTCTACTATCTCTGCAGCCACTTCCTTTAAAACCCTTGGATTCAGACGGTCAGGTCCTGGTGATTTGTTTGCCTTTAGTCCTATTATTTTGTCCCTCATGATAGAGAATGTTACAAGATCTTTCCTCCCATGAGCACCTTCCTTTTTTGTCATCTTTAGGATGTTTAAAAAGAAGCAAGTTGCTAGGAATGTGTAATAAATCAGGAAAAGGACATCATTTATTGTTGAACACCAAAATAGAGCCACTGTTTTGGGAGTCAAGGCCTAGTGGCATTATCGCTGGACTGTTCATCCAGAAACCTAGATAATGTTCTGGGGACCCAGGTTCGAATCCCGGCCTGGCAGATGGTGGAATTTGAATTCAATAAATATCTGGAATTAAGAGTCTAATGATGACCACGAATCTGTTGTCGATTGTCAGGAAAAACCCATCTGGTTCACTGATGTTCTTTAGGGAGGGAAACTGTCACCCTTACCTGGTCTGGCCAACACGTGACTCCAGACCCACAACAATGTAGTTGACTCTGAACTGCCCTCTGGGCAATTAGGGATGGGCAATAAATGCTGCCGTGCCAGCGATGCCCTCATTCTGTGAATGAATAAAGAAAAACAAACTATTCGTAGCAGGCATAGGCTAGTCCCAGTTGAATAGATGGTTTTACAGACACATCGCTAGGTCTGCATATTTTTTAATCAACCTCTGGAGCAGGTGGGATTTGAACCCAGGCCTCTCTTCTTTTTGTGATCTACTCCTGGTTTTGAACATATACAATACCAGTCCCCTTTTGTAAGGATAATTCCCAAGATCCCTGGAGAGCCATCACTGTACTCCCTTAAATGGATTGTATATCCCCCTAGTAATTTTTTGAGACCTAAGAAAAACTTAGATTCGAGATCCATTGTGCTCTGCACGCGTGGGTTCGAATCTCATCCTCATCGAAATTTTCAAAGTGCAAAAACTTAGATTCCATTGGTTTCCTTGGTGTCAGAGCCCCTTTTTTTTATAGCTTTCACCTACTGTTCGACAGGGTATAATCCATCCTTGTCAATGTTGTACCTGATGTGCGTTACCTCATTTACCTGAAACACACATTTTTCCCCTTTTAGCCAGATGCCAGCCTCAGAAAAGTGCCATTAAGACCTCCTCCAAACTCTCCACATGTGCTTTTGGAGTAGCTCCTGAGATTAAAACATCATCCAGACAGACTGCCATTCTGGGCACTGCTTGGAGAATGTTATCCATTACTCTTTGAAGGATGGCACAAGCCGAAGACAGACCAAAGGGCAAGCGAGTGCACTCATACAGGCCCTGGGTGGGTATTTATAGTAACATACTCCCTGAATGACCCCTCAAGCTTCAGTTGGAGTTTGGCATGGCTCACATTTGATTTAGAAAATATGTGACCACCCCCAACCAGCTTATCACACAAGTCTGCTATGCATGGCACAGGGTATCTGTCTAAATGGGAAACTCTGTTGACTGTCAACTCATAATCCCCATAGAGACAGACTGAGTTGTCAGGTTTCACAACTGGGACAAATGGCATGCCCCATTCAGCAGAAGGTACTGTGTGTATGATGCCAAGTTCCTCAAGACATTCCTCTTCAGCCTCTACTCTGGCACACAGGGCACAGGGGATTGACCGTGCCTTGAAGTATTTATGTCGGAGCTCTGGGTCTACACAGATCTTTGCCCTGGCACATTTTAACTTCCCAGTGCCCTCTTGGAACACTTCAGGATACTTCCCAATGACTTCATATAGATTGCCATTTTAAAGATCTGTTGCCAATCCAAGTGGATTTTCTGCAGCAAGTGCCTTCCCAAAAGGTTGGGACCTGGCCTTTGCATCCCCCAGTGAAGGGAGCCCTGGTGTAATTGGGGTTACAGTGGTTCCCACTATTACTTAAGGGCTGCCCAGTGCATGTGACCAATGTAGCTTTGGGGTCTCACAGGCTTAAAGGCAAGTTTTCCCATCAGAGTTTCCTAAAGGTTTGCTCCCCAACAGCTATAGCGGTACCTGTGTCTACCTCTGTGTCTGGGACGAATGGCCATTTACCTGTGTTGATTGGCGTCACTTTGGGAGCAGTGATACAATTCAGTTGTATCAATTCCTCATCCTTGGGCTGACTTATTTGCAAAGCCCTGTCTAGAGGTGGCTTCGCCCAATGGCCTGGGTGGTAGGCGTTTTGCCTGTTTCAGTTGCCTTGTCTGGGGTGGATTCGATGACTGCAAGTGCAGCATGAATGTTCTTGCTCCTCACAGTATTGTGGAGAAACTTCCCATCCTAGTTCTGGAACCTTGTGGCCTCCAACTCCAATCACCCTGCTTGGTAACAAAAACGAACCATGAGTTTTATCCATTGGGAACTTGGCTGTATGGTATTGCTAAGGGGTTGCCCGAGGTTGAGGACAATATCATATCTGAAGTTCCTGAGTCCCTTCTTCTGCATCTTCGTGGGAAAGAGCCAGTCCTATGGCTTTCCAGAGATCGAGATTTTGTTCGGTCAGGAGCTCCTTTGGGTCACAATATTACTTCCACAAACTCACAATGTTCTGTCAATTTCCACAGTCTTGTCATGAATTCAATAGCTGGTTCCCCAGGAAGTCTGTATTTGTCACATTAAACCTGTAATGCTGTGACTTAACAAATGGTTTGGGGTCATAGTGGACCACTACCATATCTATCAATTAGTCAAAGGATTTCAAGCTCTTCATGATGCTGAAAGTTGGAGCCCCACAAGTGCCCAGGAGAAGACTTATTGTCAGTGATCCCCTTCTATCCCATGGCCTGAAAAAAGTATTTCATCCTTTCAGCATACAGGGGCCAGTCCTCCACACCTGCAAAGCGAGTACTGCTTGACAGCAACGTTGACGATATCTGTAAAGAACATAAAAACATAAGAACTAGGAGCAGGAGTAGGCCGTCCGGCCCTTCGAGCCTGCTCCGCCTTTCAATAAGACCATGGCTGATCTTTTTGTGGACTCAGATCCACTTACCCTCGCTCTCACCGTATCCCTCAATTCCTTTATTGTTCAAAAAAAATCTACCTTAGCTTTAAAAACGTTTACTGAAGTAGCGTCAACTACTTCACTGGGCAAGGAATTCCATAGTTTAACAACCCTCTGAGTGAAGAAGTTCCTTCTCAGTTCAGTCCTAAATCTGCTCCCTCTAATCTTGAGGCTATGCCCTCTTGTCCTAGCTTCACTGGCCAGTGGAAACATCCTCTCTACTTCTATCTTGTGTATTCCCTTCATAATTTTATATGTTTCTATAAGATCCCCCCTCAATCTTCTGAATTCCAATGATTATATTCCCAGCCTACTCGGTCTCTCCTCATAAACCAACCCCCTCAACTCCGGAATCAACCTAGTGAACCTCCTCTGCACCCCCTCCAGTGCTAATACATCCTTTCTCAAGTAAGGAGACCAAAACTGCACACAGTACTCCAGGTGTGACCTCACCAGCACCTTGTACAGCTAACAGGTAAAAAATAACAATTACTTCATTCACCTATCTCTAGGTGTGGTTGACAAGTGTCGTACTATGGGGTTGACTCTTAGTGCCCTCAGAGAAAATAACAATCGGCAATAAACACTGCAGATTGATCCAGTCTTTACACTCATTAAAGGTAAAGTCACCATACTCTCTCTCTCTCTCTCTCTTAGAGACAGATGACTGGTGTTAAGTTTAACCTGAGGGTCACCGCACCTCAGGTGAGCGGTGAGGTTGAGAAGTCGGGACCTTAACAGAGATCTCAGCTGGTGTGAGAATTGAGCCATGCTGTTGGCATCCCTCTGTGTTGTAAACTAGCTGGATAGTCAGCATGGTTTTGTACAAGGGAAATCGTGTCTCAGAAAGTTGATTGAGTTTTTTGAGGAAGTAACCAAAAAGATTGATGAGGGCAGAGTGGTAGACATTGTTTATATGGACTTTGGTAAAGCCTTTGACAAGGTTCTGCAGACTAATTAGTATTTAGATCAGGCGGCATGGTGACTCAGTGTGTCTGCTGCCTCACAGCGCCAGGGACCCGGGTTCAATTCCACCCTTGGGCAACTGTCTGTGTGGAGTTTGCACATTCTCCGTGGGTTTGCTCTGGGTGCTCTGGTTTCCACCCGCAGTCCAAAGGTGTCCAGGGACATGCAGACTAAGTGGATTAGCCATGGGAAATGCAGGGTTATGGGGTTAGTGGGTCTGGGTGGGATGCCCTTCAAAGTGTCAGTGTGGACTTGATGGGCAGAATGGCCTGTTGCTACACTGTAGGGATTCTCTAGAACACATGGCATTTGGGGTAAGCTTGCCAATTGGATACAAAATTGGCTTGTGTGTAGGAGACAGAGGACGATGGTGGAGGGTTGTTTTTACACCTGGAGGTCTGTGACCAGCAGTGTTCCACAGGGATAAGTACTGGGTCCACTTTTGTTTGTCATTTATATAAATGATTTGGATGAGAATATGGAGTCATGGTTAGTAAGTTTGAGGATGATGCCAAATTTGGTGGTAAAAGTGGACAGTGAAGAAGATTATCTAAGATTACAAAGAGAGCTGAGAAGTGGCCAATAGCGTTTAATTTGGATAAATGCAAGGTATTGCATTTTGGTAAAACAAACCGTGGTAGGCCTTGCACAATTAATGGTAACGCCCTGGGTAGTATTGTAGAACTGAGAGATCTAGGGGTTCAGATATGTATTCTTTGAAATTTGCATACAAGTAGACAGAACATAGAACAGTACAGCACAGTACAGGCCCCTTGGCCCACGATGTTGTGCCCACCTATTAGGCTACTACGATCAAACTACCCTGCATACCCTACATTTTATAATCCTCCATGTGCCTATCCAAGAGTCGCTTAAAAGTCCCTAAAGTATCTGACTCCACTACCACTGCCGGCAGCGCATCCCACACGCCCACCACTCTCTGTGTGAAGAGCCTACCTCTGACATCCCCCCCTCCCTTCCTCCAATCACCTTAAAATTATGCCCCCTCATAATAGTCATTTCCGCCCTGGGAAAAAGTCTCTGACTATCCACTCTATCTATGCCTCTCATCATCTTGTACACCTCTATCAAGTCACCTCTCATCCTTCTTCGGTCCAATGAAAAAAGCCCTAGCTCCCTCAACCTTTCCTCATAAGACCTGCCAGGCAGCATCCTGGCAAATCTCCTCTGCACCCTCTCTAAAGCTTCCACATCCTTCCTATAATGAGGTGACCAGAACTGAACCACGGGGTGGATAAAGAGAGGTTTAGCACACTTGCCTTCATTGCTCAAACCTTTCAGTATAGGAGTTAAGACATGTTGAGGTTGTACAGGACATTGGTGAGGCCTCTTCTGGAGTATTTTGTGCAGTTCTGATCGCCCCGCTACACGAAGGATATTACTAAATTGAAGAGGGTTTGGAAAAGATTTAACTGGATGTTGCCAGGGATGGAGGGTTTGAGTTATAAAAATAGACTGGTTAGGCTGGGATTTTTCTCACTGGAGTGTAGGAGGTTGAGGGGTGACCTTATAGATGTTTATAAAATTATGAGGAGCATAGATAAGGTGAATAGCAAAGGTCTTTTCCCTAGGGTGGGGGAGTTCAAAACTAGGGGGCATATTTTTAAGACGAGAGGAGAAAGTTTTGAAAAGGACATGAGGGGCAACTTCTTTTTTACACAGAGAGTGGTTAGTGTGTGGAATGAACTGCCAGAGGAAGTCGTGGCTGCAGCTTCAACATTTGGCTAAGTTCGTGAATAGGGATGGTTTGGAGGGACAGGCAAGTGGGACTGGTTAAGCAACTGACAAAATTTTCTCTGGATGTGCCAGATTCACATTTCAACTGTTTGATTGCAGTGCAAAAAGTGGAATCTGACCCAGGATTTTACTGATCTGTACGGTTCAGCTCTAACTGAAGCAGAGCTTTAATGTACAAAGCCATCCAGGAAACATCTTCATCAATCTGTTTTCTTCTCTGCTGTTGGATGGTTTTATTTGCTTGATTGTCAATATGCAAAGCTGACACCCATATGTCTATACTCTTAATTTTTTTCCTACCCTGTGTTTCTCAGGTCAAGCAGAGGGTGCTGTCCCTGCCGAGCAGGCCTCTTATGGTAAGACAGTTCCAGCCTTATGCAGCATGTTAAATCCCAGTATATGCATGTGAGTTGATTGACAAACAATCTGCCAGAGAATAACGATAGGGAGCCCTGTAAGAGCAGACTTATATTGTTGCTTGTTTAGCTCCGATTCCTCAAGAGAGTGTTGGCCCCACACAGGCTGCTTGGTGTTATACTGCAAAACTGGTTTTATTGTTCCATCAGGGCATTTTCACAGGTCTGTGATTTTGCTGCCAAGGTAAGGGTACAGTGCCTAGCAACACCATTGATTCAAGGTGCTGATACAGTGTCATCACTCTCTCAATCCAGACAAATCAAGCAAAAAGATACGATACAAGCCAAATTTGGTGCTTAGCCACTGTGTAGAAAGATGCACATTACTGAATAGAGTCGAGGAGCAGCAATTGATTCCAGAGCCTGATCGTAGAGAGAGAAGGACCACTAAGGAAGCACTGATTTTGTGTAAAGTTTTAATATTGTATATTTATTTGCTTTTAAACCTTTATTCTGAGCACAGGCGAGAATTACACCATTTCTCTCCTAGTCCAGCTCCCTGGAATCTTTGCTCTTCAGCTGCAGAATCTGCTAATTTGCTAGGATATGAGTACAGAAGCCGTTGTGACCTGACATCTCATTCAAGCGTACTTCCTTTGTTTTAATATATAAATTGGTTGTTGGCAGACTGTACTTCCACAGAGGTGCCATTGCTGAACCTGACCCCACCCTTATGTACACACAGATTCTCTCACACACCCACATGTAATCATTGGAAGGTATTCAGCTAAAATTTAATCCTTCTTTAGCTCAGGAGGAGGTGAAATTAATTCAAAATAACCTGGCTAAGGTAACCAAACATGAATCAGACTCAAGATCATCCTATTGTGGTAGAATTTACTGCTACATCACTGGATACATTTCCTACTGAGGCAATTATTAAACTGGGTACTTTATTCCATTCCTGTAATTTATTTCTAATTGATTGTAGATATGTGAGCATTATTGGCAAGGCCAACATTTATTGAGCTTGCGTAGGTGAATGTGAGCTGCTTTCTTTAATTGCTCTAGGCCATTGGGGAGTTAGATACACCCCTGTGCTTTTTCTTTGTGGGAGGTAGTTCCAGTGTTTTAATCCTGCCACAGTGAAGGAACGGCGATGTAGTTCCAAATCAGCATGATGTGTGGCTCTGAGAGAAATTTATAGGTAGTGATGTTCCCATGCATCAATGTGATGGAGCATTGCAGGTTTTGATGACACTGTCAAAGGAGGTGTGCTGAGCTGCTGCTCCCCATCTTGGTTGTAGTGGAGGGAGTAAATGTTTGAGGTGCTGGATGGAGTGCTGGTCAAGTGAGGTGCCTTGGCCTGAATGATGTCAAGGTTCCTCTCACATTTGCAATTGGAGAGTAAATAAAAACCAAAAGAACTGCGGATGCTGTAAATCAGGAACAAAGACAGAAGTTGCTGGAAAAGCTCAGCAGGTCTGGCAGCATCTGTGAAGAGAAAAATCAGAGTTAACTTTTCAGGTCTGGTGACCCTTCCTCAGGACTGATTAACTCTGATTTTTTCTGCACAGATGCTGCCAGACCTGCTGAGCTTTTCCAGCAACTTTGTTTTTGTCCCTGCAATTGGAGAGTATTCTGTCACACTTCTGACTTCAGCCTTATAGACTGGGGGCAGGATCTGGGGAGTCAGAAATTGAATTTATCACTACATAATTTCCAGCCTCTGGCTGCTGTTGTAACCACAATATTTATATGGTGTTCAGTTCCTGGTCAATGGTGACCCCCCAGTATGTTGATGGTGGGTAAATCAACAATTGCAAAGCCAAGGGGAGATGTTTATGTTCTCCCTTTATCATTTAAATGATAAGTAACATTCTCACTGCACATAAACCCAAGCCAGAATGTTGTTGAGGACTCTCTGTTTGCGGGCACGAACTACTTCAGTACCTAAAGGGAGTTGTGAATGGTACAGAATGTAGTGTAATCATCAGTGAGCATTCCCACTACTGACCTTCTGATGGAGGGAGGATCATTGATGAAGCATCTGAAAATAGTTGAGCCAAGGACACTGCAGAGATGTCCTATAGATGACTGATGTCCACAACCACAACTGTCTTCCATTTCGCACAATGTCACTTCAAGCAATTTTCTTTCTGATTCCCATTGACTGAGATTTTACAGGGCTCTTAGATGTCGTACATGGTCATATGCTGCCTTGTTGTCAAGTGCAGTCACTCTCACTTTATCTTCCCTTGTTCAAGAAGGGAAGTAGAGACAACCCTGGTAATTATAGACCAGTGAGCCTTACTTCAGTTGTGGGTAAAGTGTTGGAAAGGATTATAAGAGATAGGATTTATAATCATCTAGAAAGGAATAATTTGATTAGGGATCATCAACACAGTTTTGTGAAGGGTAGGTCGTGCCTCACAAACCTTACTGAGTTCTTCGAGAAGTTGACCAAACTGGTGGATGAGGGTAAAGCGGTTGATGTGGTGTATATGGATTTCAGTAAAGTGTTTGGGGGAGGCTATTGCAGAAAATACGAAGGCATGGGGTTGAGGGTGATTTAGCGGTTTGGATCAGAAATTGGCTAGCTGTAAGAAGACGGAGGGTGGTGGTTGATGGGAAATGTTCATCCTGGAGTTCAGTTACTAGTGATGTACCGCAAGGTTCTGTTTTGGGGCCACTGCTGTTTGTCATTTTTATAAACGACCTGGATGAGGGCGTAGAAGGATGGGCTAGTAAATTTGCAGATGACACTAAAGTCGGTGGAGTTGTGGGTAGTGCGGAAGGATGTTGGACGTTACAGAGGGACATAGGTAAACTGCAGAGCTGGGCTGAGAGGTGGCAAATGGAGTTTAATGCGGAAAAGTGTGAGGTGATTCACTTTGGAAGGAGTAACAGGAATACAGAGTACTAGGCTAATGATAGGATTCTTGGTAGTGTGGATGAGCAGAGAGATCTCAGTGTCCATGTGCATAGATCCCTGAAAGTTGCCACCCAGGTTGATAGGGTTGTCAGGAAGGCGTATGGTGTGTTAGGTTTTATTGATAGAGGGATTGCGTTTCAGAGCCATGAGATCATGTTGCAGCTGTACAAAACTCTGGTGCGGCCGCACTCGGAGTATTGCATGCAGTTCTGGTCGCCGCATTATAGGAAGGATGTGGAAGCATTGGAAAGGGTGCAGAGGAAATTTACCAGGATGTTGCCTGGTATGGAGGGAAGGTCTTATGAGAAAAGGCTGAGGGACTTGAGGCTGTTTTCGTTAGAAAGAAGAAGGTTAAGAGGTGACTTAATAGTGACATACAAGATGATCAGAGGATTAGATAGGGTGGACAGTGAGAGCCTTTTTCCTCAGATGGTGACGGCTAGCACGAGGGGACATAGCTTTAAATTGAGGGGTGATAGATATAGGACAGATGTCAGAGGTAGGTTCTTTACTCAGAGAGTAGTAAAGGCATGGAATGCCCTGCCTGCAACAGTAGTAGACTCGCCAACTTTAAGGGCATTTAAACGGTCATTGGATAAACATATGGATGATAAGGGAATAGTGTAGGTTAGATGGGCTTCAGATTGGTTTCACAGGTCAGCACAACATCGAGGGCTGAAGGGCCTGTACTGTGCTGTAATGTTCTATGTTCTATGTTCTATCTTGTTCATGTCAAGGTTGTTGTGAGGTCAAGAGCTGAGTCAGGAACCCGAACTGAGAGTCAGTGAGCAGTTTACTGCTAATTAAGTACCACTTGCTAGTACTGTTGCCCAAAACTTCATCACCTTGCTGATGTTTCAAGGCTGACTGATGGGACAGGAATTGGCTAGATAGGAGTTTTCTGCTGTTTGTGGACAAGGCATACTCAGACACTTTCCATTTTGTTGGGTGATATTCTAGCTGTATTTAAAAAAACTTGGCTACGGATGCAACTAGTTAAGGACATCGATTCTTCAATACAACAGCTAGGATATTGAAAAGGCCCATAGCATTTGCAGTATCCACTGTCTTCAGCCATTTAGAGTAATAGAGTCATTGAGATATACAGCACGGAAACAAACTCTTCAGTCCAACTTGTCCTTGCCAGCCAGATATCCTGAATAAATCTAGCCCCATTTGCCAGTATTTGGACTATATCCCTATAAACCCTTCCTGTTCGTATACCCATCCCGATGCCTTTTAAATGTTGTAATTGTACCAGCCTCCACTGGTACAATTATTATTAGAATTATTTGGAATGAATCGATCTGGTTGAAGACTGGCCAATGTCGTACTGGGGATGTCAAGAAGAGGCAGAGATGGATCATCCACTCAGAACTCTGGCTGTAAATGGCTGCACATGCTTCAATGCTGTCTTTTGTACTGAAATGTTGGATTCTCGCCAAAGGGCATGGGTATGTTTGTCAAGCATTCACATCCTGTTAGTTGTGTAATTGCTACCATTCACGAGTGGATGTGGTAGGACTGCAGAACTTTGACTAATCCATTGGTTGTGGAATCATTTAGTTTGGCCTTTTCTGTACCACTTCCGCTGTTTGGCATATGTATAGTCCTATAGTGCTATAGCTTCATTAAGTTGGACCTCATTTTTACTGAAGCCTGCTGCTGGTTCTGAAATGCTCTCCTGAACTCTTTGTTGAACCAGAGTTGATCCCCTGACTTGATGGTAAAGATAACATAGGGAATATGCCAAACCATGAGGTTACAGATTGTGATTGAATACAATCCTTTTGATGACTCATAATGTCTCATGAATACCCAAATTTAACTCAAAATCTGTTGTGAATCTTGCCCATTTAACATGATGTAGAGCTAAATGAGAGTAATCTTAGTGACTTTGGGTCATCTACCAAACTTGCAGTCCTTCGTCCAATCCATTGATGTAGATTATAAATAGTAAGTCACTAAGTGAGGGCTGTGCATTCCTATAAGTTACAACTTTAAGTGAATGACTTTAAATGAAAGATAGGATTCCATAGAAAAACTTTAAGTTGAAATATTGTACCTTGCTAAATTCCTACATTGGTAAGACCGTTTTTACAAGGATGCAATGAAATACACAGCCAAATCCAAGGACCTGGAGCTCTCTGAGAAAATCTTGCAGTAGTCCTTGGAAGAGGGCAAACAAGGTGTTTTGCGTCCTGTTTATTCACATTGATATGATTTGTTACGGCCGGATATGGTTCTTGAGCTATCGTGGAGGCATAACATCACGGAGTTTGCAATGCCATAGTTTATTCAAGTTATGAGGGAATATCTTAGTGAAGTAAGTGAACTTTATAAAAAGCATATTTTTTTGAGAAGCCTTTGCACCACTTTCAAGTAAATGCATTTTGACCTGTCAATAAATAAAATTGATTTATTCCTTAAATGTTACTGTAGAGATTGCATCTACAAAGAGAGTTCACCATTTCGAAAGTTTCAGATGACCAGACATTATATCCAAGAGCTGAGAGTTTATGATGGAGCTGTTTAGAACATTGGTTAAGCCACAGACGAAATACTTCAGCCCAGGCAATGAAGTAAGGCTACATAGACCAGAGTTGTTTAACTTGAAACAGAGAAGTCTGCAGGGGGACCTGACTGAAGTTTACAAAATTGAGGCATAAGGTCTGTAGCGATTGTAACAAGATCAGCCAGAGGGATCTCATTGAACATGACCTCCCTGATTGGGGCTGTCAATCTGGTCCAATCAGGGAGTCCTGGCTGACAGATATAAACAGGAGTGTCAGGGGTTCTGCTCGCTCTAGGAACTAGCTTTGTGCAAGCTGGGTCAGTGTCATGTACTTTGCATGTCTAAATAAAGAGTGAGTTGGTGACAGGATATATTTTCAGAGGGTGGTGGAACTCATAGTCTGAGTTGCAGGCAGGAATAATTTGCAATAAAATACTTAGTGATCATCTTGAAGTTCCATACCACACAAGGCTAAGGGCCAAATGTTGGGAAATGGGATTAAAGTAGACAAGTGCTTGATGACCAGTGTGGATAATGATGGACCAAAGGGTCTTGTTCAGTGGTGATCCCATAGCAAATTGAATCCTAAAGCTCCAACTTTTTTCTTAATTTGTGTTTTTTTAATTTGAGCATTTTCTTATCATACAGTAAGTATCTTTTTAGCCAGGGTCCTTTTCCTGTTACGGTTAACTTTTCACTTAGGTTTGGAAACGGTTTCTTGCCCAACTGACAGCTATTGACTCATGCTCACTTGGTGACTCTTATGTGCAAAAGCTGGTTTTGTCTTTTAGGTACTATTCCTGTTGACTCTTTAGGTCTTGTGCATTTGGTGCAGTAACTGGCTTTCTCATCACATCTTAATGGCTTGTTCAAAGTCATTTTGCTGGAGTGCTGCCAAACAGGATTTGATATGAAATCAGTGTTATGACAAGTGACCAGAAGTTCATTGTTTCAGGTGTGTCTTAAGAGAAAATGATGCAGGGTGGAATTCATGCTTAAGATTATGCAGCTTAATGACTGCTAGTGGCAGGTTGACACAAAAAGTGTTGTATAACATGTTAGAATCGGAGATTAGTAGAAATGTAGAGAGGGAAGAATAAAGCAATTTCATCACAGTTTCTTTTTTTACCCAGTGACTACAAATTGAGAACAAGTCAGTTTAGCAGTTTCAAATTGGAAACTGGGTTCACAATCAAATTGATACAGGTTTTTATATACCTCCATTGTGATAAGCAACTGAATTTAAAGTGTTAGGCTCTGCATGATTTTTTAAAATTCAATCCAATTCAAGCAGTAAAATTGCCCATCTGTCCTTGATGTAGCAATGTTTCAACTGTTTCCAAGGTATTAGCAGAAGCTTTGTATCTATCTGTGACAATTACAACATTTAAAAGGCATCTGGATGAGTATATAAATAGGAAGAGTTTATTTGGAAGAGTAATATTTGGAACTAAATAAATGAAGTCAAGACAAAAATAGAGGTGAATAGGTATGATCTTATAGCTATTATCCAGACATCATTACAAGAGGGTCAAAGTTGGGAAATACTCATTCAGGGTTATGTGAGCTTTTGAAGGGGTAGGCAAGAAGGAAAGGTTAGTTAGGCAGCTTTGTTAATACAGTATGGAATAAGTATGATAACAAGAAATGATCTTGGATTTGAAGATGTAGAATCCATATGGGTGGAGAAAGGAAATAAATAAGGGGAAGAATACACTGGTAGAACTAGCATATAGGACCCTAACAGTAGCTTTAATGCAGGACAGTGAATACATCAGAAGTTAATGAGGGCATGTCAAACAGGTACTACATTAATAATGGGTGACTTTAATCTTCTTGTAGATTTGGAAAATAAAATTGGCAGAGATAGCCACAAGGAAGAATTATAGCATTTATTTCGTACGTTTTCCTAGAAACAATATGTGGATCCAACCATGGATGGGCTATTTTGGATTTGGTACTCTGTAATGAGGCAGTTTAATAAATGATCTCTGAGTTAAAAATTGCCTAGAAAACAGTGACTATAATATGGTAAATTTAGCATTTGGTTATAAGGGAATGTGGGCAGAGTTGGCTGGTTTGAATTAAGAAAGGACTTCAGTAGAAATGATAGTTGATAGCTGCTTATTATTAACTGTTGCAGCCTCTACTAATTAAATTCCACTTGCCAATCAAACAGCACTCTCATGTCACTGTATAATTGTTGTTTTCCCTCTATTTTTGTCTTATTGTGAATTGTCCTGATGAGTGCAAGACTCAAGATTAAGTGGCATTGTAGACAATGTAGGTAATAGTATAAAATTACAAAGGGATATTGATAGACTAAGTGAATGTGCAAAACTGTGGCAGGTGGAGTTCAATGTAAGCAAGTGTGAGGTTATCCATTTTGGACCAAAGAAGGATAAATCAGGGTACTTTATAGATGGTATGAAGTTAAATACAGTGAATTTCCAAAGGGATTTGTTAGTTCAGGTACGTAGATCTTTAGAAGATCACAAACAGGTGCGGAAAATAATCAATAAAGTTAATGGAATATTGGTGTTTATATGTAGAGGACCGGAGTACAAAGATGCAAATTTAATGCTGCAGTTATACAAAAGCCAGGTTAGACCCCACTTGAAGTACTGTGAGCAGATCTGGACACCACACCTTAGAAAGGATATCCTAGTCTTGGACGGAATACAGTGTAGGTTTACAAGAATGATACCTGGAATTCTGGAGCGAAATTAAAGAATCATAGTCATACATCACGGAAACAGACCCTTTGGTCCAATCAGTTCATGCTGAACATAATCCCAAACTAAACTAGTCCCACCTACCTGCACTTGGCCCATTTACCTCCAAACATTTTTTATTCATGTACTCATCTAAATGTTCTTAAATGTTGTAACTGTAACAGCATCCACCACTTCCTCTGGAAGTTCATTCCACACACAAACCATTCTGTATGAAAAAATTGCCCCCATGTCTTTTTTTTAAAATCTTTCTCCTCTCACCTTAAAAATATGCCCCCTACTTTTGAAATACCCCACCTTCAGGAAAAGACATCAGCCATTTATCTTCTGTATACCCCTCATGATTTTATAAACCTCAAAGGGTTATGAGGAGAGGGTATTCAAATTATTCAAATTAGAAGTTTAAGGGGTCATCTGATCAAAGTCTTCAAGTTATAAAGAGGAAAAGACAGAGTTGATAGAGATAAACTATTTCCAGTGGTTGGGGATTCTAGAACTAGATGTCATAGTCTGAGAATTAGGGCCAGACCATTTGGGATAGTCGTTAGGATGCACTTCTACACACAACGGGTGGTAGAGGTTTAGAACTCTCTTCTACATATAGCAGCGGATGCTTAATCAGTTGTTAATGCTAAATCTAAGTTTTTTGTTTGTTAGGATATTAAGGAATGTTTGTTAGCAAGGATATTAAGGAAATTGGGCTAAAGGCAGGTGTATGGAGTTAGGCCACAGATCAGCCATGATCTTATTGTAACAGGTTCAAGGGGCTCAATGGCTTGCTGCTGTTCCTGTGATCCTATAAAAATCTATGACAGAATGTGCCTTTTTACAACATTCAACAGTGTTAGCTGTTGGATCATACAGCATTAACAGTGCAAAAACTGGCCATTTGGCCAAATTGATCAATGTTTACGCAGCATGTCATTTTCCCTCCCATCCATACTTCATCTATCCCTATTAATGTATAGTTCACTTCAATATGTCCAGTTGGTAACAGGCTCTGACAACTCCCTGTGTAAAAAGGTTTCTCCCGAATTTCTTATTCAATTTATTCGTGGAATGTACCCTTAATTTTGAATTCCTACACAAGTGGAAGCATTGCTTTCCACGTACGCCATCTCCGGCTCCTGTGTGATTTTGAAGGCCTCCATCAGGCCACCTCTCAAACTTCTCTTAACTAGAGAAAACAGTCACAGCGTCCCAGCTTGGGAGAACTGTGGACCAAAGTCTGCCCTATCAGAAGAAGTAAAGGAAACAAACTGCATGAAAATTTTAAAGAATTTTCAAAGATTATATAAAATATGAAAGGTAGAGGCTGGAACTAGGGGATTGGAGGTCAAAGCCCTGCCCCCATAAGCACCAGCACTACTTGTCTTCCTTTGCTTGGTGTTGGCTGAACAATTTCAATTTGCATATTTTGCAATAAGACACTTTACCTTAGGCATTATAAACAAGTTATGCCACTGAGGTACATAAAAGGACATTAGGGCAGATGGCCAAAATCTTCATTAAAGAAGTTGGTGTGAGGAAATATCTTTAAAAGGGATAGAGCAGCGGAGAGTTTTAGGAAGAAAATTCAGGTGCTTGAAGGCTTGTCCTGACTTAGAAAAAACCCAGATAACAAGGTCCACACATCTTGGGCTTTGTAAACCGCTACTTTCTCATTGCTAATTCAGACTGGCAGCTGTATGATAATTATTGCTGTTAAAAATTTGGAGTGGAATTTAAAATATCTCCCAATATTTCTCACTTTCTAGTTGGTACTCTGACCCTTAACCCAATGGACTCGATCGTTGGCAGGTTCATCTTTTTTCGATTTCCAACATCTCATCTCCCTACTCTGCCCCCTTTCCCATGCTACTGTGGCACTTAAACCCTTCCTGTTTCCACTGGGAAACAGCAAAGAGCAGGAAAGAAAGTTGTAATCTTTAATAGTCTGACAGCTATGAATGCCAAACTGAGTGTTGTTACAGAATGTGCTCTGTGCTAGAAACCAGCAGCCTTAAGATGTGTTCCAGAAATACTTCAACCAGTCCTAAGTGAAAAGAGGACATGAAAGAGCCTGTCAGAAGAAAGTAGCAGCTGTGAAGCTTGTTACCACGGTGTGAATCATACATCAAAAATGAATTTAGCCTGCTACGTGGTGTGACTGAATTATTCACAAGACAACATCAAATGAGGTTAAAACTTAAATAATCATATTGGTGCATTGACTGTTGCCCATGGGAAATCAGTGGATGGTTGATCTGGTACAATCAGCTTTAATCTACATCTGCCGGTCTTCTCATACTGAAAGCATTTTGATCACCTTTTCATTGCACAGTGCAGAATTAAGGCCAAAGACATCCTCCACAATGCTTTCAAAAAGCAACTCCTCAACTCAGTACACCAACAGTTGCCAGCAAGCCTCATCCACAGCTGATGCTGTCCCAAAACATGCAGGGATAGTAAGAACTGCAGATGCTGCAGTCAGAGAAAACACAGTGTGGACCTGGAGGAACACAGCAGGCCAGGCAGCATCCAGCTCCTCTGATGATGTCTGGCCTGCTGTGTTCTTCCAGCTCCACACTGTGTTATCCAAAACATGCAGACGTGTGTTTCAGAGGGATCGAGACAAAGGACTCTGAATGCTGGGAGCTGTCCGTTTCCTGGACTCGGTGGGTGTGACGCTGGTTGTGAGGTGCGGGAACGGAAAACTGAATGTGGACCCCACCGTGGAGGGGAAGTAAGTCCTTACCATGTGAACTCACCCAAACTGGATGTCGCTATCATTTTTTCATCCCCCCCAAAATAGAGATGTCCTGTGGCCTCCTGGCTTAGCACACTGCCCACCAAAAGCTGTACAGAAGGCCAATATTCTTGCCTTCACAGTAATGAGTTCCAGTCATCACAAATAATGTACACTTTTGTGGACTTGCAATGCATGTCATTCATTTTCCCCAATAAAGACCCCTTTTAGGGGACAAGTGGGCGGTAGCAACATGAGCTGCCTTGGCATAAGACACGACAGGAACAGCATGCTACTACCCAGCTGCATTCCTGCAGGGTATGGGGTAAAGGTCTAAGTAATTACAACTTTCTTATTATCATCTTGAGTAAGTCATTTATGAACTGCAATTGAAGATAGGCGTGAAGTTGTGCGGTTCAACTGTGAGGCAGTCGTACCTCTTTCAATATCCAGAGTGAGAATGAGAGCTGTTAGCAGCTCCATCCTGTTTAAATGAAACCCCACAGCTGTAGTCAAAGCCTTGCTTGCTAGATATTAAAATAGGGATTTCTATTTTTGTCTTCAGCTGTTGTATAAATCTGTCTCACTGTCCTCATTTCCTACTCGTTCGCAATAGACACAAAATCCTGATTCCCCAAAAAAGTAGTTGGCATCAATGAATGAAATCTCCTGCAAGCCATTAGAGATTTCTCATTCTCACCAGTATTCTATTTCAGTTTTGTGTTAGTTTTCAGATATAATGAGGGCCCAGTTGGCCTTATGTGTAAATAACCTGTGGCTCAAGCAGCTTTAATTGATTAAACTGTCAATCCTGTGAGCTATTCTCTTACGTTTAATTCCTTCACTTCTTTAGATATTCAATGTTACTGGTTAGTACTCCATGGATATTAACTACCCATTGCACATCATTCCATTTATGATTGATTCATGACTGAACTGACACTGACGCGATCAGACTGCACCACTGTGGGAGACATCACGATACGGACGATTAATAAATGCTAGCCTAGCCAGTGACACCCTCATTCTGTGAACGAATAAAAAAAACCCAGCCTGATGCACTCCCCACCAGCTGCCTATATGTACCTACTGGGTGCCAGTTCTGGAGTAGAAACTGCAGCTGATAAATCTCTTTTCAATGCTAGGGGCATTAATCACAGTTGTAGTGTTACAGCTACTTTCCTTGCTGGGATTTGCTAACTGGGGATAAGGAAGTTGAGGGCTCCTGATTTGTATTATAGCATTTCCAGCTCTAATTCAGCCAGTGATCTTTCTTCATGATACTAGGACTTGGGTCTGTGGGTTACCTTCAGGCCCACAAAGGGGCATTCCCCTTTGGCATGCCTCCTACAGCAGGACTTCCAATGTAGTAACCTCATAAGGAGCAGAATTGCCCGCATGTTTTCTAGTTCACTTCTCTGTCACTGCAGCATTTGCAGTAATTGGCGTGCAATGCAAGGTTAACAAATTTGGATACAAGCAAAACAGTTTTTTCTAAATAGTTATATACATGGATTGGAGAAGAGATTTGGGTGTTCATTTGCACAAATAATCAAATGTTAGCGAAAAGCAATTGCTGACGCCAATCGAATGTTTTGCAGGGGTCAAGCCACTCATTAGTTTACCATCGGGGCTTCCATCCCTTTCGAGGATGGCCGCCCACTCTGAGGAATTTCCAGCCTATTGCCAGTCTGGTGGAACATCCTCAATTGACTGAATTGCCTTTTCTTGAGGTTATGGTCTTATTCTTCTCTTTGCCTCCCTTTATGTTATCGGAGACTGTCAATCGTTGGAATTATTCCAATGTACTGGCCGCCAAAGCACTGAGATTTCCAACCCACCTGATGGAATGGGTCATTGCTAAGGAAGAAAGGTGGATGAAAATCTTACCCTGCAGTATCTCTTTGACAATGATGGGGCCTCAGCAATTTATCCCAGATCCTCTAGTCAGAGACCCTCACATTTGTGAGAGCAGATAATTGGAAGTATAAGTTATTGAAGCATGGTTTACCTTTTACTTTAAAATAAGAGGCTGTTGGCTGTTGAAATTGTACAATTATATGGGGAGGTGATGGCCTAGTGGCATTATTGCTGGACTGTTAATCCAGAGTGCTGGCTAATGTTCCGTGTTCAAATCCCACCACAGCAGATGGTGGAATTTGAATTCAATTAAAAAATAACAGGAATTAAGAGTGTAATGCTGATCACGAATCAATTGTCAGGAAAGAAACGTCCTTTAGGAAGGAAACTGCCATCCTTACCTGGTTTGATCTACATGTGACTCCAGACCCACAGCAATATGGTTGACTCTCAACCTCAATTAGGGATGGGCAATAAATGCCATCCCAGCTGGTGAAGCCCTCATCCAGTGAATGAATGCAAAAAAAAAAATTGTTCCTATCTGGGCTCTGTGGTGTGTGGATCCCAACTGGGATAGATCTTCCTCTTGGATCACTTGTAGTAAATTTGTTCAACTTAGTGACTTTTTATTCCCATTCAGAAGGCAGTTAAAAGTATTCACATGGGTTTTTATTCACATAGAGAGATGACTGACTGAGAATATTATTTTTCCTTCCCAAAGGACATTAGTAAACCACGAAGGTTTGTTTTTAATGAGAATCCAGTAACGCGATTGTTGGATGCCCAAATTTCCATTCCTAATTTACTCCATTTCATCTGTATGCGGCATTCCTACTGGAATGTATATACGTATTCATCTGATAACCTACCTGTGCTTACTTCGGAGCTTTAATTTTCCAACCCTTTCTTTTCAGGCAGTGAGGTTGGGTCTGTGCCAACTGAGCAAGTTCCAGACAGTTCCATTCCATCAAGACGCAGGCCACCAGAACCACAAATGGCAGCAGGTAGCGAATATGGTGAAATTGAGAATCGGGGTGGGTACAGATGTGATATGGAGAATGACTCCAGTAGGAGCCCAGGAGGTTAGTGGAATAATTGAAAATTGATGGTGTTTTATTTCTTTTGAATTTCCTGCAATACACTGCTATTCTCTTTCATGCTTACTGTTCTCTTCTTTTGTGTCTGTTATCTTCCTTTCTGTTTATTTTGCGCATTCTCTCAGCCGTTTTCTTTCATTTGCACTCACAACATTCTGTCTCTCGCCAACCTTATTTACAGACAGCTTTGTTGTGTGTATAATTGACAGAAAATTAATTATGTGATAATCTTCTTATATCCTCATCAAATGGCATGTTGTTTCTATGGACCATGAATGACGCACAGGAGCTTTTAAGAGACAGCCTTCGTAGATTGATGCTGTTTTCAGCATTATACCAGAGAGAATGTCAACTCAACACAGTTTAAATTATTCAAAGATACTTCAGCAGTGCTAAATGTTTTTCAAGATTGTTTTTTATTGAGGATTGTAGGTTGCACAAGGGAACAATACCTGTGGATGATATTCCTCTGAATTACACTGGCAAATACAGTCCCATTTACAGTCTCTTAATGGGATTTGCTAGGTGATATAATTGATGGATGTTGTTATCAGTAAAGGTAGACCATCAGACTGTTTATATGCAAAGGTAAAGTGGTTGATTAGCTTATTTGGCTGAACAGCTGGTTTGCAATGTTGAGCAGCGTGGACCCAATCCTTGGACTGGCTGGGGACACTCCTTTTCAACCTCTCCCCTTGCTTGAGGTGTGGCAACCCTCAGATTAAACCACCACTGACCATCTCTGTCTCTCTAATGAGAACGGCCCTATGGTCTGGTAAGACTGTGACAATTTTATCTCTACCTTATATGCAGCTGCTGCTCTTGCCCTCAAATGTTTTTATTATTACACGCTTGTCACTCCTAGTTTTCTCACTCTTTTCTCGATATGGTTAGTTCTTAATTCCTTTTCCATCAGCCAGCTTTTCTTAATAGGGCTGACATTAAGAAAGTCAAATTATGGGACCAGCTTTTTGTCACCTTTTTTGGCATTAATGAATCTTGCATGTGGGTGCCTTGATCAGGCCTCTGAGTTAATGCAAATAAATTCATGCAGTCAAATCTGAAATGCTCTGAACATCTGTGTCTCTATTCATACCGTGTACCAAAAGCACTTTGGGAAATGCTGTGACAGAACTGTGGCACACCTTCACACTGTGAAAATCTGTGAGCAACATTTGCATCTAATCTGCCTCCAAATATTAGTGACTATAGAAACTTTGCTAATGAATGTGTATCACTTGATTTCCTTGCTCATTATAAAAGAAACAGGTGTACATTGAGATTTTCTCTTGTTATCGCTTGGAATACAATGTCTAAAAGGATGTCAGAAGCAATAGTAACTTTCAGCAGGGATTTAGGGTATACACTTGAAGGAAACTATGATTCTATGAGACCGATTTGCAGAACTATCCAAAAAGGTTAAGTGTAGGACCTATTTCCCACCTCAGTGATTAGAAGCATAGGAGAGAACAGAACCAGAAAGGATGTGCTGTTCCTCTGACCAGCCCAAACAACATTAATTATCAATCCCAGGGGTGGCTAAACTTTGCACATGGTGAGGGGCTGGGGCTAAACCAATAAATTGATACTTTAAATTAGAAGATAGTAGAAATAACCATTAAAAACTGCCAAGCAGCCAAGCATAAAGAAAAGCCATTTTTTGTCTTTTTGGTCAAGAGCTAGAGAGCCAAGATTCAGCTCCATGGAAGTGTACAGTGACTGAGGCCAAGTTCTGGAGTTAGATTTAACTAACAGACTGACCTTAGATTGCTCTGTTGGGAGAAACTTCGTGCTGGCCTTGGCAGAATCCACATTAAAGGGAAGGTTAGAACTGAGTTGACCTTTAGCCTGAGGTTCCCTTCTCTCCCTCTCCCATACTTTTATCCCTTGCCCTTTTCATCTTTCACTCCTCTCCCCATACCCTTCCCCTTTAGCTCTTACCCCTCTCACTCTGTCTCTATTTCTTATTCTGTCCCTTTTAACTTCAAGAAAATGATCCATGGGGTGACCTTTCTTTCTGAAGAGACTTGAATGCAATTTGGTAAAAGGCAATTCCTTTTGTAAAACTGAAATCAAATAAAAATTAATGGCAGCCTATCATTCCATTCTAACCCTTCACCCTCACAGCCCAGCTTACAGTTCCCCTCTGCCATCTGATTCTCACTGCCTTCTCACAGTGATGTGACTGTCATCTCCTTCCTCCCTGGGCCAGAGTCTCCCTGAAAGTTTCCTTGGTTTGGACAAGCTGAGTGAGCATGCAGATGCATGGCAGATGCAGTATAGTGTGGATAACTGTCAGGTTATCTACTTTGGTAGCAAAAACAGAAAAGCAAATTATTATCTGAACGGTTATAAATTGAGAGAGGGGAATATGCAATGAGACCTGGATGTCCTCACAGAAGTCGCTGAAAATAAGTATGCCAGTGCAGGAGGTGGTCAGAAAGGAAAATGTTGTGTTGACCATCATAGCAAGAGAATTAAAGTCCAGGAGGAGGATTGTCTTGCTGCAACTGTACAGGGCCTTGATGAGACCACACTTTTGGAGTATTGAGTGCAGCTCTGGTCTCCAAATCTGAGGAAAGATATTCTTGCTATCGTGGGAGTGCAGGAAAGCTTTACCAGACTGATACCTGGGATGGCAGGACTGGCATAAGAGATGTTGAATCAGTTAAGTTCATATTTTCTGGAGTTCAGAAGAGTGAAAGGGGTCTCCTGGAAACCTACTAGACAGGGTAGATGCAGGAAGGATGTTCCCGATTATGGGGGACAGGATCAGGGTTTACAGTCCAAGGATATAGAGTAAACCATTTAGGACTGAGATGAGGAGACATTTCTGCACCCAGGGAGGGGAGAGTCTGTGGAATTTGCTACCACGAAAGCTGGTAAGGCCAAAACATTTTATGATTTCAAGATGATGTTGGATATGGCCCTGAAGGTTAAAGGGGTCAAAGGATATGAGGGAATAGCAGGAGTAGGCTATTAGGTTATATGATCAGCCATGATCAGAATGGATAGCACAGCAGGATTGAAAGGCTCTGATTGTTTCTGTTTCTCTTCCTAGTCTTGGCCAACAGACTTACCGCCATGGTTCCAGGCCCCAGGATGCTTGGTGCTTCTCCAATCACATGCTAGTTCTCTCCCACATTTGCTGCTGATAGGCTCGTCAGTAAGCCTGCAGCAGCACACACCGGAGAAAAAGGCCTCTGATTGCAGGAGCAGTTCTTTACCAGATCTTACACTTAGACTTACCTATATTTGATAATTCATCTACCAGTACAACAGATGTTGGCCTGTGTAAAATACCCCAGCAGGCTGCATGTGGCCCCCAGTCACATATGGGCACACCTTGACTACCCAATACATTTTATTTATCCATTCACAGGATGAGGGTGTCGCTGGCTAGGCAGCATTTATTGCCCATCCCTAATTGCCCAGAGGGCAGTTAAGAGTCAACCACATTGCTGTGGGTCTGGAGTTAGACGTAGGCCAGACCAGGTAAGGATGGCAATTTCCTCCCACATTAGTGAACCAGATGGGTTTTTCCTGACAATCGGCAGTGGATTTAATTCCAGATATTTATTGAGTTCAAATTCCACCACCAGCCATGGTGAGATTTGAACCTGGGTCCCCAGAACATTATCTGGGTCTCTGGATTAACAGTCCAGTGATACTACCACTAGGCCATCGCCCCCCATTGTTGTGGTCTCACCAGATTAACTTGAGCAGTCTATTCACCCTCTCTGCAAAATAAACTTAAGCCTAATCTTTCATCATCAAAAAACGTCTGTCTTTCCCAAATTCTAGAAGGCAACCTTAAGCCTAACACGATTTTATTTAGTTGAGGTACCTTGAATTCTTGAACAATCTAGGCACCTTCTCTTCTTTAAATAAATAATGCCAGTCACAATCAAGAGTGAAACATCCCATAAATTTACTGAAAGAACATTTAGTTCTGTTGGTGAGCCGGCCAGCATATTTTCTTAAACCAACACCTACAAAGTAGTTTAACCATTGATTCATTTTATGAGAGTTTGTGGAATATTTCTTACGCAGAATGTTTCTTCTGAAACAGGATGTTGCATCTCATTGATTAGTACTGAAAAAGATTTCACACAATGTGATCAGTACTACATAAATGTAGTAAATTATGTTTTAACACAGGTTTTGCATACTAAAGCAAATCATAGAACATTATGTTTCATGGAGTTTACTCATATGACTGCTGAACCATGTCACTTGAATACATTAACAGACATTATATTATCTTCTGTCTAAGTGATGGCATTGTTCCTGTTAAGTTTTCTGTTTAAAGTTTTTTTCATGTTTAAATATTAAGTACATAATCTTGTTAACATCAGTTCTTACTGGCTGCTTTTTTCCCTCAGGTGGACGACGCAATGTTTCAGCTCAGGGCTCACGCCCTCCCTCAGCTTTACACCAAACCAACGCTGCACAGCCATCTCAAGCAGGTAAGTAACCTCAAAGATCAGAGTGGGCAAAACAAAAAATGGTCTGAAAATTAGTGGCTGAAGACCAGAAGCTGAAAAGCTTCTGTGATAAGGAATTGTTTAATTACTGCACGTTTTATGATGTCCAATGAATGCAAAAGCCCACTTCAAATTAGTGAAGTCATTCCTTCAGGTGGGTAGAAATATTACCTTCCCTTTACTTGCCTTCTGTTACAGTCAAGAGTATGGTGTTTTGATGCAAAGGTACAAAGTGATCTCAGCACTGCAGCATTCAAGGTAGTTAGTATGCCTTCATCCTGTAATACAAGCACTAACAGCAGGATACGGCAACATCCTTTCTGGAATGATTTGCATACAAATCAAAGTAGAACAAAGCAAAGTCTGATTGCACAGCCCTGTGCGGGAAATCTGTCGTAGCAAAGTCCCATGCCTTCACACCCGTCAAAACCAGAGAAAAGGGAAGGTGGGGATTGAAAAAGCCCAACAAATGGGAAATAGTTTGTCTGCTTTTCTTTGGCTGCCTTGTGGGTCAGCAGGAGCAGATTTCCACTCTGGTGCCCACAATGCCCTTCTGACGCTTTCCAATCACTTATTTGAGTGTGCAAGCCCATTCCTTTGGTTCCACAGCAACCTGGAGCTTCCAATATTTTTGCTTCTGTTCAGAGATGTCGGTACACACCGCTGGAGCGGGTGGGACTTGAACCTGGCCCTCTGGTTCACTACCAGTGAAAGTCTAGGATGGTAGCCAACAATCTTGGTCAATATGGGGATTTAACCCATGAAGGAGCTTCCTACAAGTTTGGACAAAAGACTGATAGCAGGCGGAATGAATTAAAATCTCTAGGGCCTCTTGTTGGAAGGAGACTGGAAGTTTGCTGCCCATGATGCCCAATGAGGATTTGTGTACCCAGTACTCCTCTGACAAATTCTGAAACAAAAACAGAAAATGCTGGAAAAACTCAGCAAATTAGGCAGCGTCTTTGCAGAGAAAAACAGAGTTAGCATTTCAAATTGGTGAAGTGTCACTGAACTCAGAACGTTAATTCTATTTTTCTTTTTACAGATGCTGCCAGACCTGCTGATTTTTCCAGCTTTTGTTTCAGATCTCCAGCATTCACATTTCTTTGTTTTATCCCTATGAAGAGGTGATCTGATCACACTGGTTTTCTGTTAATTTTAATATGTTAAAATCTATTCATAAATCTTGCTCAACACCTGAGCATTGTGCTTTCCTCCAAAAATGCACAGGGGTCTTCACTTGTCGGGAAAGGAAAGTCATTTGTCCAAATTCACTATAGAATATAAAATATGCACTTATGACCAAACAGTAATAATTCATATCAGGTGCTTGGTCTATTCTTAGATACCACAAACAAGACTGCTGTCTGTTGCTCATAGATTGATATCATGAAATAATCTGTGCTTTCAAAGTGGCCTGTTGGTGCAGGCTTCCCACCCCATTGTTTAAACAATGTGTCTAATGCTGTCAATTAGAAGTACATTAATCCAAACCTTGTGTGGTTCTCCATGAGCAGAAGTTTGCTACCAGCTCTCAGTCAGTCTCATAAGATCCCCACCGTCTCCTGCTGAACCCAATAATTTATCTTGAACACATGCCCACACTCCCAGACAAGGAGACCACCACAGCAGCCTGGCAGCCAGGAAGATACAATTAGAAACCTTGTGCCTGGTGACACAAACATACCACATTCAAAAATGGCAAATATCTTAGTTTTGTACAGAAAAGACATGTACTTCCAACCACAACTAAAAACTCTCCAAAGAGCTTCCTTCACCATTAGATTTCACTGGGTCTCTTTAATTAAATTTCAAACTTATCTTTTGTGCTGTTCTTGTGAGAGAGCAGCAGATTCGTCTGACATGTCAGATTGATATATTTCTGGTTTCCCTATTCACAGGTGTGCCTGGAACCTATAGACCAGGTCAGGGAGTGACTCCCAGATATCCTGACCAAATGTCAAGTAAGATTGATTACAAGCAGCTCCTATCATCAGCATCTCATTTCAGTTCTTCCTTGTTCTGGTTTCATCTGGGAACATACTGTCATCCAGCAGGCCCTCAACTTGAAGGGATGAAGAAATAATTTTGTTCTGTCTTTTTTCCGTTATTTATTTTTACCAGTGGTAGGGTCCCCATCCTTGTCACATTCTGTGAGCAACCAGCCCACCCCATCATTGGATGCAAGTTATACCCCAGTGAAGGAGGAGAGAGCTGTCCACCACCACCCACCGTATGCAGCACCAAGTACAGCCTCAGCACTGCCTCCTTCCACAGAACAGCAGCAGCAGGAAGATGAAGAAGAAGATCTTTATGACTCAGATGAAGCTAGTGAGTGATATTTTGGTTGGCAGATTCAAGTGATTTCATTAATAAAGTTAAATGGCTAGTATAATCTATTCCAGATATTTCACTGCTGGGGTGAAATTAAAAGAAAAATAATGCTGTAAAGGCACAGAAGAGCAGTTATAATCTAGAAGACAGCAATAAACTCACACAAAGTCCTGTTCACATGGCACCACATGCTTTTTGACCTGGTAACACCCTGGTCTTAAAATTCGCATCATTATCTTCAAATCACTTCATGCTTTCCTTGTGCTTGTGATGTCCAAACGGTCATCCAAGATCTCTGCATTGTCTTTGTGAGAGAGCTGCAGACCCTTCAGATTTGTCAGACATACTTACAGTTTCACTATAGTGAGGTGGTGAAATTAGTGAAATAGCAGATGGTGAAATTTGAGTTCAGTAAAAATCTGGAATAAAAAGCTGGTCTAATGGCAACCATATGGCTGTTGTTGATTGTAATAAAAAAAATCTGATTCACTAATATCCTTTATACGAAGAAGGTCTGCCATCCTCACCTGGTCTGACCTACACGTTGACACCAGGCCCACAAGTGATGCAGTTGGCTCTTAACTGCCCAATGGGCAATAAATGCTGGCTTAGTGAGCAAGCCCACATTCCATGAATGAATGTTAAAAAAAACTCCTCCAATTCTGACCTCTCGCCTATTCTGCTTTACCAATTTCTACAACTGGCAACCAAGCCTTAAACTGCCTTGGTCCTGATCTCTGGAATTCCCTCCCACACTGCTCTGCTTCTCTGATTCTCTTTCCTGCTTAAAGTCACTTCTTAAAACCTGCTTCTTAGAATAAGCTTGTCATCACCTGTCTGAACATGATATTTAATCCCATTGTATCCCATTCTCTGAAGCAAATTGGGATTTTTACCATATTAAAGATGATGTAAGTACACATGGTCATATTTCTGGTATCAACCTGAGAATAGGAGCTCTAATTCACTGTGCTTTAATAAATCCACTGGAATCACATGGAGAACATGAAATAAATAATATAGATATGTTATTTATAAAATGAAAGGCACTGCTGTCACGTCAAATGTTTTCCCAGCTGTATGGTTGAAATCATGATTTGTTTTCACTTTGAATACACACCCTGGACCTTTGTTTTCCAATTGGTCTTCTCTGATTGAGTCTTTTCAGAGACACCACAATCTGGCTGATAGTGATAGAAAGAAGGCTTAGTCAAGTCTTCAGGTATTTTATGAGGACTTAATGGTTTGCTAAGTGTGAACAAATTTAAACGTTACTTACTTTGCCTCTTTCAATTGCGGAATTAATAGGGTTAAAATATATGGTGTATTTTAGTTAAATTCTGTGCAAACATTTAAATATCTCTGGGGAACCGCATCCTCCTCACTAGAAATCCTTATACCTGGTACAGAGGTTGGCAGTATTTGGATGAAATGTGTTAATTCTAAAGTTGTGGCTTTGTGGACCACTGCCATTCTTGACATCCCTCTGGCTGCTGTATTAAATGGGTGAACATTTCAACTGAAACAGCCAGTAGGAGATTGTCACATAATTGAACTGAAAACTAAAATTAACTTGCACTAATGGCAAGGGCCCTTAAGTGACTAATGGTAATTGGAAAATTGGAGGCAGCAGACTGAAGTTGTTTGATACATGTTGGCAGAATTTGGAAAATGTCTGGCTAAGGGTTCATCTGCCAATATTAGTAGCAGTAATTCCCAACTGCAGTTTTAACAAAAGAAACTATTTGAATTAGACCATTTGAATGAGTAGCTCTTAACTGGCTTGTGATCTTCGGTTGGCTCTTTCTTTAGGCCACATTCTAACGAGGAAGATAAAGAGAAAGCCAGAAACAAAACTGAACATTTAAAAAAGAAATACCATCATTGGAGATAACAAGGTGTAGAGCTGGATGAACACAGCAAGCCAAGCAGCATCAGAGGAGCAGGAAGGCCGACGTTTTCGGCCCTAGACCCTTCTTCATTTCTGAAGGGTCT
>JAHRHZ010000098.1:30023784-30051778 GCA_024137785.1 Ginglymostoma cirratum | reverse complement strand
CTGATACTGCTTGGCTTGCTGTGTTCATCCAGCTCTACACCTTGTTATCTCAGATTCTCCAGCATCTGCAGTTCCTACTATCTCTGATACCATCATTGGAGTCGGTGGCAGGAAATTGAAGCCTCCTAGTCCAACACAAAAGGATGCACTGGTTCTTGGAAATGAGTTGGGCAAAGTGCAACGAGTGTCAGTGGGGGAACATTTCAGAGACAATTATCATTGTATCAGAAGGCTCAAGTTGATGGTAGAGCATGACACGAAACAATCCAGAGTGAGAAAAATCAATTGCCAGAGAGAGACCTCAATGGAGAAGAAAGGAGCTGGGCAACATTGACTGGAACAAGACTTCAGTGGGAAAAACTGAACAAGGGTCTACCTTCAAAGAAGATACTGTTTGCGTACAGTCAGGCTATATTTCCTTAAAGGTTGGAAAAACCAATCTAGACCTCCCTAGGTGACAAAAGAGATAGAAATTATAATAAAGAAGAAAAAAGAAAAAAAGTTTATGATAGGCATCAGGTAGAAAATAGAGAAACGAGTAATATCAAAGGTTCAGAAGGGAGATGAAAAAGCAAATAAGCAAAGCAAAGATGAATTATGAGAAAAGACTGGCAGCCAACATAAAGGGGAATTATGAAGTCAGCAATAGTTATATAAATAGTACTAGATAAAAGGAGTAGGGCTGATTAAGGACCACAAAGAGAATTTACACCTGGAGGCAGGGGACATGGCTGAGGTGTTAAATTAATAGTTTGTATCTGTCTGTACCATAGGGAGGGTGCTACCTCCATCACAGTGACACGGGAGGGATCTCTCTTACTAGAAGGGTTCAAAATTGATGAGGAAGAAGTGTTGTATTTACTTTTGGTGATTAAACTTGACAAGGCACTGAAACTGGATGAGGTGCACCCAAGACTTTGAAGGAAGTGTGACCGGAAATTTCAGGAGCACTGACCACTAGCTTTTAGTCTACCATAGACTTGGTGGGGGGAGGGGGGCGCGTGGGGAAGTGCTGGAAGACTGGAAAATTGCAACCATTACAACTTTGTTCAAGAAAGGTTGGAAGGATAAGCCCAGCAATTACAGACCAGTCAAACTTAACATCAGTGGTGGGGGAACTTCTTGAAACAATTGTTTGGGATAGAATTAAGAGTCACATTGCAAAAGCTGGGTTGATTAGGAAAAGTCAGTGGGGATTTCTAAAGAGGAAATTATGTTTAACTAAATGCTGAAGTTTCTTGAAGTAGTAGCGGAAAAGCTCGCTGAGGGTAATGCTGTTGATGTTTTACATGGACTTCCAGAAACCAATTGGTACCGTACCACACGACAGACTTATAAGGAAAATTCTTGATCATGGAACAAAGGGGTCTGTAGGAATGTGGATACAACATTAGCTTAGTGATAGGAAACAGAGTGACAGTCAATAGATTTTTTTGGGCTGGTTGAAGGTTTGCAGTGAAGTGCCCCAGCTGTTGGTATTGGGACACTTGCTTTCTCTGATACATACTGACCTCGATCTTGGTGTGCAGGGGGGAAATGTCAAAGATTGCAGATGACACGAAACTTGGGAGAATTGTAAACTGACCATAAGACCATAAGAGGTAGGATCAGGAGCTGGTTGTTTCGACCCTCAGGCCTGCTTCGCCATGAAGTAGGATCATGGCTGGTCCAACATTCCCCACAGCCACTTTTCTGCCCTTTCCCCTATAAGACGGGGAGGAGAACAGCATAGAATTTTAAATGAGTAGGCTATAGGTGCCAGATGAGTTTCAATATAGAGGAATGTGGGGTGTTTTTTTGTGGTAGGAACAACATAGAAAGACAATATAAAACAAAGGGTACAATTCTAAAGGGAGTGCAGGAACAGAGGGATCTGGGTATATATGTGCACAAATCATTGAGGGTGTTGGACCGATGGACAGTGCAGTAAGTTATACATACAGTGTCCTTGGCTTTATTAATAAGGGTAAAGAATACAAGAGCAAGGAGGTGATGTTGAACTTGTATAACACTCTTGTTAAACTTCAATTGGAGCATTTGTGTACAGTTGTGCATGCCACATAACAGGTAGGGTATGACCACATTGGATAGAGTGCTAAAGTGATTTGCAAGAATGGTTGCAGGGATGAGGAACTTCGGTTACTAAGACAGATTGAAAACATTGTGACTATTCTCCTCGGAGAGAAGAAGTTTTAAGAGGAGATTGTGATTTCAAAGTCACGAGCAGCCTGGATAGAATAAATAGGGAGAAGCTGTTCCCACGTGTAAAAAGAACAAGAATGACAGGACATAGATTTAAAGTTGAGACAAAAATAGAAATTGCTGGAAAAGCTCAGCAGGTCTGGCAGCTCTGTGAAGAGAAGACAGAGTTAATGTTTCGGGTTGAGTGACCCTTCCTCAGAACTCAGTTCTAATGATTTCACTTAGTGAGCAATTAGGGTATGGAATACATTGCCAGGAAGTGTAATGGAGAAGGGTTCAATTAAGGCATCCAAGACAGCATTGGACAATTTTTTTAGATAAAAGTAATGTACAAGGAGATGGCACAAGATTTCAAGATACAATGGGTACAGATACAATGGGCCAAAATGCACTGTAAGACTTTGGTAATTGTTCTGAATCACATCCTAGGAAGAGAAATCCAGTGCAAACCAGGAACTAACTAGGATGCCAAGAGTGTTCCGTAATCAAGAATTGAAAAGTGGCCAAAATTAAGCTGAACCTGTATCGGCGTTAATAAGATAAATTTAATGGAAGACGGGTAATCATGATAGATTTTGATTAGAACATTGAACAGTACAGCACAGTACAGGCCCTTCTACGATCAATCTACTCTGCATACCCTACATTTTACAGTTTTTCTGCTGAAGGGTCTAGGCCCGAAACGTCAAGCTTTCCTGCTCCTATGATGCTGCTTGGCCTGCTGTGTTCATCCAGCTCCACACCTTGTTATTTCATTTTACAATCCTCCATGTGCCTACCCAAAAGTCGCTTAAAAGTCTCTAAAGTATCTGACTCCACTACCACCGCCGGCAGCGCATTCCACGCGCCCACCACTCTCTGTGTGAAGACCCTACCTCTGACATCTCCCCTATACCTTCCTCCAATCACCTTAAAATTATGCCCCCTCGTAATAGTTATTTCCGCCCTGGGAAAAAGTCTCTGACTATCCACTCTATCTATGCCTCTCATCATCTTGTACACCTCTATCAAGTCCCCTTTCATCCTTCTTCGCTCCAATGAAAAAAGCCCTAGCTCCCTCAACCTTTCCTCATGAGTCCTGCCCTCCAGTTCAGGCAGCATCCTGGCAAATTTCCTCTGCACTCTCTCTAAAGCTTCCACATCCATCCTGTAATGAGGTGAACAGAACTGAACACAGTATTCCAAGTGTGGTCTAACCAGAGTTTTATAGAGTTGCAGCATAACCTCATGGCTCTTAAACTCAGTTCCCCTGCCAATGAAAGCCAACACACCTTACATCTTCTTTACAACCCTATCAACTTGAGTTGCAACTTTGAGGGATCGATGGACGTAGACCCCAAGACTCCTCTGTTCCTCCACACTGCCGTGAATCCTGCCATTAACCCTGTATTCTGCATTCAAATTCAACCTTCCAAAATGAATCACCTCACACTTTTCTGGGTTGAATTCCATCTGCCACTTCTTTGCCCAGCTCTGCATCCTGTCAATGTCCTGGTGCCACCTACAGCAGCCCTCCACGCTGTCCACAACTCCACCAACCTTCGTGTCATCAGCAAACTTACTAACCCACCCTTCCACTTCCTCATCCAAGTCATTTATAAAGATCACAAAGAGCAGAGGTCCCAGAATAGATCTCTGCGGCACAATCACTGGTCACTGAGCTCCAGGCTGAATACTTTCCATCTACTACCACCCTCTGTCTTCTATTGGACAGCCACATTAGGAAAGGTGGGAGGCTTAAGGAGAGTGTAAACAACATTGTGGACTGATTGGGTCAAATGGCCTCTTTTTATGCGGTGTATCCATTGTGCAACACATTGAAGCCCAGACATTATGCTTTGCAGTACTGTACAGTCATACAAATGGTTAATATGCCTGCACAAAGTTTTTCAGCCTACTCTTTTAATCCACTTTGGGTTAAAAAGTAGTAGACCAAGTGGTCATACAATAATAATATAAATGGCAGAGTTAAACATTTGTGAACTGTATTATAGCCTATCAGCTAAGAAAATCAGACATATATACCTCTACAATGAGTACACAATATTCTTAATTTAAGACATACACAAATCTACAGTTTAAAGGCTGGAACTGCATTTGCTTTGAAGCCTGATGGCTGTAAAAATGGATTACAATTTTAAACCAAATGGAATGCTATGAATGCCTATTTTGTTTTTATAACTCTCATTGACAATGGTTTTGTTGACAAAGTTGTGATGGTTGTATTCACAGCTACATTGGGAGCACTGGAGTTCAGTCTAATATATGACCAGGTCAACAATGCTTTGCACTGCACCATCATAAAAGCAAAGGTGAGCTGTCAAATTTACTTATTTTCAATTAGGATTTCATCATCAAATTCAAACTATGGATACTGGGTGACCAAAGGTATCAAAACAATTTCCAGTCAATTGTGAATTGTTTTTTTTGTCCCGAAGATTTGAAAAGTAGTCATTTAATAGGTGGCTCAAAATGCTCTTAATTCAAGGAAATGTTCCTGAGTTCCTGCTTTGTGACATACACGTGCAGCCCAGGAAGTGTGTACAGCAAGATTTAAGAATAGGAGTTTTGGAGACACTTGATAATGGTCAGTTATAGCATTGCTTCTAGAGAAATTGGGAATGTAGAAATTCAGAGATTTGTGATAGCATCCATTTTGGATCAACAGGAGGAAAACGTTTACTTCTACCTGTGAAAATCATGCATAGAACATGATTGTCTGACCTCTGTCCAGTTGGCAATATTTAATTGGCATTAAGCTGGTAAACTTATCAAGCGAAGTAGGGATACTGTTGGGGGTGGTGACCTCATGTTGTTTACATATAGTCATACTGTGAGATTTAGTTACAGATATGTAACCCAAGTGCTGATATGGCATTTTTGTCCTTCGTACATTACAGGGACTGAAACCAATGGACTCCAATGGCTTGGCTGATCCATATGTGAAAATACATCTCCTGCCTGGAGCCAGCAAGGTACGATGTTCCCATCAGATTATAAACAGTATATTCATGAGATTTACAACTGGTGAAACTGTTCTATGGCCCCTGTGATGTACAAGATGGTTTCAGTGCCACAGTGGGTTATGCGCATCACGGTGAGGTTGCGTTCTGAGGCTCTGTTACTTATACCCTACAAATGACAGGTAACAGTTAAAATGTCACATCTGTGCAGTAGATTACATTGATATCAAGAACTAATATGGCACATATTTCCTGGCCAGCCATATGAACAATTATCAGATACAGTTATCAGAAATACATTGACGTAGACACTTGTGCAGTGCTGTAAATACTCAACAGTGGGTGGTACTGAATTGGTAGACCTATTCAGACGGTTGCACAAGTCATAATCTATTCTACGGTGTTCCCCTTATTCTCCAAATACCTCAGAAGAAAATCTCAGCCAGTCTATGTGGGCAGAAGACCTAAAGTGAAAGGAAAAGCATTTCCAGGCAAGAAAGATGGGAAATGATGGAAGAGAAGTCAACAGTTGGGTGCTTTGAAGCATTTCACACCACTGGATTCACAAAGAAACAAGAGCTGCTGGCTGATTCTCCTGTCCATTGAGAACAAAGCCATAATCAGAACAATACAAATAAATAGAACATTTTTAATGTGCACTATCAACCAGGTAGAGTTTCCCAATTTAGTGGCAACTACATGTACTACTCATAGAATGCTGAGCATACTGTTTGAAAAGATTCAGATGTGACACTTGTTTGTTAACCTTATCTGAGTAGTAGTGCGATGGTACACTAGATTTAAAGACTTTATACCAGGAAGGTTATATTCTATCATGAACAATTGACCTCAGGGAAGATGAGTAGGGAATCAGAGAAGAAAACAGCCTGATAAAAATGTCAGAATTATTGATGGTTTTTGTGACATTCAAAGTGACAGCCTGAGCAATTGAATGAGTTGACATCAAACATGTTCATATTCTTTCCAAACATACAGTCAAACAAGCTACGCACAAAAACACTACGAAACACCCGAAACCCTGTGTGGAATGAACGGCTAACATACCATGGAATCACTGAGGATGATATGCAGAGAAAAACTCTCAGGTGAGAAATATAGACAGACAGCTGAGAAAAGCAGCCTCTCTAGCAATCTCAAGGTAATCAAAATTCCTTCAATAATCTTCAACCAACTCAGAAAACCTCATCAAATCTCCACCCAACTGAAATTTGTCTAATAATCTTGAAGTAAATCATGTTTTCAGGTTTGAATTAAAGTGTTTGATATCTCAAATGGTCTATGACTACTTCTTTTTGCTAATTCATCTTAATGTCGCTAGCCTTTTCTACCCTTAGTTTTTGTACAATGGATATAGTGAGTGGCTTTCTGATATTATTCAGGAATATTCATGATTGTTTTTGTTACTTCCAGTTTTCTGAAGTCATAAAGTAATACTTCTGGCTGTTTTGGGTCATTCCTCTACAGGCAATATTGGAAGTTACGAACAGGCATAAGGGACTTGGCATCTTGCTGAATGAATGCATTATGTATCAGTCACAGGAACATTGGACATAGAAGCAGAGTAGGCCACTGGCATTTTGAGCATGCTCTGCTATTCAATAAGATCATGGACTGAAATTTTATATCGTTTATACCTTCATAACTCCATGTTCATTCTGCCCAATCATATTATGGTTTTCCAAGTGTCCTTTTGTAGTGATTGTAATGAAATCAGCCAGGTAGACCTTATAGAATATATAAGTTTCCTGATTGGGCCTGTTAACCTGGTACAATCAGGGAGCTCTGGCTGACAGATATAAACAGGAGTGTCAGAGGTTCTATCCACTCTGAGAGATCAGTGTCGAGAACTATATACGTGTAAATAAAGGGTGACTTGGTGACAGGATACCAGTCCCTGTGGAGTTATTTCAGTGGCAACAAGAGTGAGATTAATGATTTGACCACACAAAAGTGTATACTAACTGAAACCCAAATGGACTTCAAACAGGCATTACAACTGGCTTTGTCATTGGAAACTAACGTGAGTTACAGGGTATGCCAATGGAAGTGGACACCCTCGCCAAGCCAACTGACATTGAGGGACACCACTTGAGTGAAGGCAAATGTACTCAGGACATATCCTGAACAGTGGGACCCTAGGGCACCCCACAGCAAAACCCTAAAACAAAGCCAAGCCTTAGCCGAATGGTTAAAATTTTCTTAAGGATCTGGATCAGCAAGTCATTGTAGTTGCTGCTGGTATGTGGACTCGAGACAGCGAAGGAGTCTCACTAAACCTAACTTGAGTAAGAGAACTCATAGGATAGTATCCAGGAGAGTGCACACCCTGAAAAGCCCACCTATAACTGGCTTGGAACATTTAAATTGCTTAGCAACAGCCAAATCAGAACCAATCAAAATAAACATCTGGTTAAATGGTCCCTAGGTTCATTAGAGGTTGATACCAGCACAGCGCTGTCAGTGATTGGCAGAACCAGTTTATAACAAACTTCGCTCTGGACTCCAACCCTTGACTGAGAACCTACACTGGGGAACCTTTACAGATTGAGGGTATAACTTCAATTCCAGTCTCATGAGAAGCAGCTGGTTCAGTTACCATTCATTGTAGCAAAAGGCCTGATAGAGCAAAATTGGTTGTGAAGGATTTATCTAGATTGGCTAACATGTTTCGATTACAAAATGGCTGCTGGAGTGAAATCCTAATTAAATACCCGGAAGTTTTTCAGGAAGGTCTATGGACTATGAAAAGATCCAAGGCCACTTTGCACTTTGACCAGGAAGCAATTCCATGATCCAGTGCCATTTGCCTTATGGGCAAAAGCAGAGACAGGAATCGCTGGAGAGCAAAAGCGTCATCAAACTAATACAGTTTGCAGAAAGGGCAGCATCAGTCGTACCGATTGTGAAGCCTGACGGGTCAGTTCACCTTTGTGGGGATTTTAAATAAACGGTAAACCACTTCATAACTCCCAATCTCTCGCATTGAGGATTTACACACAAAGCTGACGGGGGGCTGTCCATCACAAAGCTGGACATGAGCCATGCGTGCCTGCAATTGTAGTTAGATCAGAATTCCCAGACGTATGCTACAATTAATACCCATAAGGGTTTGTACCAGTGTCCAAGACTGCCATTTGATTAATGTCAACCTGTGCCATTTTTCAGTGGACGATGGACAGCGTTTTACATGGTCTACCCCAGGTGGCCTTTTATCTGTATGACGTACTATTAACAGGGAAGACCAATAAAGAGCACTTAGAGAACTTGGACATAGTTCTTAGATGTTTCTGCAAGGCAGGTGTATGCCTTAGTTCAGGAAAATGTGTGTACCAGGCACCACAAGTGACCTACTTGGGCCACAGAATCGACAAGACTGGGTTACACCCGTTGGAAAATAAAGTGACGGTGATCAAAGCTGTCCCAGCTCCCATGTTGTACGTCTTTCTTTGGATTGGTGAATTATTATGGAAAATTCAGACATAACCTGCCCTCCATCCTGGCACCCTTACATCTGCTATTGAAAAAGGGTTAGCTTTGGAAATGGTCTTGTAGCCAAGACAGAGCCTTTAGGTTTTGGCACACCACGCTCCCAAGCGATATGTAGTGCTGATATATGATACCACCCCTCACGGAATTGGGATAGTGCTGGCTCACAGATGGCCTAATGGAAAAGAATGCCCAATAATATATGCTTCCTGGACTTTGGCTGATGCAGAGCACAAATACGCCCGGTTAGAGAAGGAAAGTTTGGGGGTCATATTTGGTGTGAGAAACGTCCATCAATACCTTTACAGATGTAAATTTGTAATAGTAACAGACCACAAACCCCTGCTAGGGCCACTCAAAGAGGACAAGGCTGTGCTAGCCATAGCTTCAGGTCGAATTCAGCAGTGGCCTCTCATTCTAAATGCGTACAATTATAAATTGGAACGCTGTTCGGGTGGCTAAGTAGTAAATGTGGATGCTTTGAGCCTCTATCTGATACATCACCAGCGGTGCCGCCACTGGAAGGATCTATTCGGCTTTAAACTTTCTAGCCGCTCTTTTGGTCATTGCTGACAATCTCAGACCGTGGATGCAATAAGATTCGATCCTCGCAAAACTAAAACAGCTGGTGGTGATGGGGGCAAACAAAAGGCCCATCGCAACCAGAATTGAAACCTTTTGGACCCAGAGAGACCAGATCTCTGTAGAGGGCAGCATTTTATTATGGAGAGCAAAAGTGATTGTCCCAAGCAAAAGTCACCACCAGATAGTGGCTGAATTCCACCAGGGTCATTCAGGGGTTTCCAAAATGAAGATGTTGGTGAGAAGTTATGTCTGGTGGCCAGGATTGGATGCTCACGTAGCCAGGTTGATGGGGCTGTGCCCAGAGTGCCAACAAGGACAAAAATGACCTCTAGCAGCTCCCTGACATTCGTGGGAATTGGTGGATAAATCCTAGACTTGGTTACACATCGACTCTGCCGGCCCTTTTATGAGCTGAACATTCTTAGTCATTGTGGATGCCCACTCAAAGTGGTTGGACGTGCATAGAGTTTATTTCTCAAACACAGGAATGACGATATAAAAGCTGCAAGCATCTTTTGCAATATATGGGCTCCTGGAAGTGTTGGTCAAATACAACAAGCCATCATTTACTAGCAAGGAATTCGAGTATTTCCTAAAGTCGAATGGCATTCGGCATATAAGGGCAGCTCCAGATCATCCTTCATCCAATTGCCTGGCACAAGAAGCTGTCCAAACTTTGAAGGCAGGCTTGAAGAAACGGCCTTCAGCTTCACTTGATACCAAACTGTTCCGTTTCCTGTTTGATTATAGGACCACCCCTCATTCAGCTACAGGGATAGCTCCAGCAGAGTCGCTAATTGGGAGAAAACTCAACACCAGGTTAAATCTGATCTTCCCGGACCTGCGGGTCTAGGGGGGGTGGATGAATTGGCATCAGGAATGCCAATGCCTTCATAAGACTCCTCTAAGTGAGAGAGACAGTTTACTTCAAGAGATGAAGCTGAAAACACGGAAATGGCCCTGCGTGGGTAGGAAGCATGATTAACATGAGGTCAGGTCTCGTGATGTACAAAGTTCAGGTAGGTGAGGTGATCCTGAACAAGCACGTGGACCACATGAAAGCTGCAAACTCTCAAACTGGGCAGGAGGAAAACATACGCAGCCTCCCAGAACAATCACAAAGGCTGTCAGAACCCCTGGGCTCTCCTCCTTCACTCAGGGCCAAAGAAACCTCAGAGTCTGAGGTGGACATGGCGGATATTGCAGCCTTGACATCTTTACCACCTGAAGAAGAAGATTAATTTCCTCAAAGATGCTCTGGACGCAAGAGGCAGGCTACAGCCCAGTACATGCTGCTCTTATCCGAGGCTGAGGTAGAGGAATCAGACCCCCAGTGCAAAAATGCCCCTGGAGAGACTTCAAGAAAAAGAACAGGCCAATGTCCCCAGACTTAGAGGGAGAGGGATGTAGTGATTGTAACGAGGTCAGCCAGGTAGATCTCTCAGAATATGAGTTCCCTGGTTGGGGCTGTTGACCTGGTCCAATCAGGGAGCCCTGGCTGACAGATACAAACAGGAATGTCAGAGGTTATGCCCACTCTCTGAGAGCGGGCTCGAAGGAAGCTGGACCAGTGTCAAGTGCTAGAGTCAAGGGTGACTTGTTGACAGGATACTTAACAACAGATTGCAGCATTTTCTGTACTGTTGATGTTAGGTGATCTGGCCTAAAGGTCTCCTTCATCAAGTCCACGGATCAACAACCAGTACGACAGGTCATGGCTAGGGCTTACCCTTCCCTGTGCCCTCAGCTTCCAGCCAAATTGAAGGTCACGTTTGTCAGTTAAGCTGAAGTCTGGCAAGGGACTGGTCTGTGACATCAGATAAAATCCCGGAAGCCTTTAGGATTGTCCTGAATTATAGTTTGTCTATACTCTATCAGGGATCTTTCTCACTCCTAATCACCTCCACTCCCAGCTCATACAAGTGATAAAATTGTTCCCTCCCACAAAAATTAGCTTACTATCTCTGCCATTTCCTTGTTCTTTCTTATAATTTCTCCAGGGATGTTTCTAAGGGATTCATATTTACTTTTCTTCATCTTTACATAGATATAAAAGCTATTACAATCTTGTTTGTTTCTTGTGCTTTCCAAACAGAAAGAGAATTTATAGTCATTTAAAGGGTTAATTCATAATTCACAATGCTTCCCTGCCAGTCCCTCAATGATGGCAAAGACTGGAATCATGGCATTATTTTTCATCCATGTCATATCATAACACAACAGTGTGTGTTAACAAAGCAGGACTTACCTAGCAATAATCTTTCTCATTGATGTTCCATTTACATTCCACGAATGCCACTCAACTGCTGACCACATTATAATCTTTGTCTAAAGGTGGACAAAAGAGTGAAATTCCTGAGGGGAGGTGAGAGTGATTCCCTTTGACATTAAGTGGTGTTTGACTGAGTGTGCCATTGAGAACCCCTTGCAAAACTGAGGGGCCTGTGGGCACTGCAGTAAAATGCCTGTTTGGTTAAAGTCGTGCCTGGCAGAAAGAAAGATAGCTGTGGTTGTTGGAGATCCATTATCTCTATCTCAAGACATCATGCAGAAGTTCCTCTGAGTAGTTATTTTAATCAATCTGTTCCGTTATGACACGCATCCTGGACAGGAGGAACTTGAACCTGAGGAAGGGTCACTCAACCTGAAACATTAACTCTGATCTCTCTCCATGGATGCTGCCAGAGCTGCTGAGCTTTTCCAGCAATTTTAAGTTTTGAACCTGAGCCTCCTGGCTCAGGGGTAAGGGCACTGAAACTGTGCCAGAAGAGCACAAAAATGTAAATTTTTCTATTCAACCTGTTGGGGAGATGTTACTATGTACCTCTGCGGCACCTAGGGCTTGAATCCATGCCACCTGGCTCAGAGATTAAAACACTACATCTACATCCCTAGTCCTCAAAGGACTATTATTTTTAATCAACCTTTTCAGTGATGTTATTACACACCTATGGAACAGGTGGGAGTTGATCCAGGTCACCTGGCTAGTTCCATAAAGATTAGAGATGCTTTCCTTATCAATCTGTTCAGACATGTTATTGCACAACTCTGGAGCAGATGGGATTGGAACCTGGCTGTCCCTAGTTCAGGGGTAGGGGCACTATCACTGCACTATAAGGCCCAAAAACCTGATCTTTTTAAATCAACCTGAAATTTGAAACCGGGCCACCTGGCTAGTTCTTCAGAGTAGAAGTTTTTAATCAACCTGTTCAGACACATGTTATGACACACTTCTGGAGCAGGTAGGACATCTGCCCAGGCCTACTAGCTAGTTCCTCAGAATAGATATTTTGTAATCATCTGGAAATAAATACTCATCTTTGGAATTGCCCGACCAGTTATCTGTATGCAATGTTCCACTAATAGACAGTGACAAGATGCGGGTCTACGATGGGCACTTAGAAAGGTTTAGACGAGATGTTGCTGAGGACAAGTAAACTGAGAGACGTGATGTTAAGCAGCAAAATTAGTGAGAGAATGGGATCGTATATGCCAGGGAGTGTCAGCTATGTGCCATGAGCTGTTTGGTCTTGTTGGGTCTGCTATGCCATTTCAAGGCTATTACACAACACTGAACAATCTTATATCGGTAATATAATCCAACATTACTTTATGTAACACTTTTTTATGTAAAGCATTCCCATGTTATGAAACAAATTTTGCCCTCAAGTCACACAGGAAGATATTACGAAAGGTAACCAAACCCTTGAATGAAAATGGCAGGTTTACAAACATCTTAAAATACGTATGAATTAGCAGCTTCTCCTTTCGAGAAGATCAGGGCTGATCTGATTACTCCACATTTCTGCCTAACTCAATAATCTCTCACCCCATACTTATCGAGATCTATACACTGTACCTTAAAAGTACTCAAAGTTGCTGCCACATTTTAAGGAAGAAATCCAATGACTCATGACCCTCTGTAAGAAAATAATTACTGCCTAATTCTGTCTTAAATGGGTGACTACATTTTTAAACAGTGACAACTAGTTCCTCGTTGCTTTCACAAGACAAAATATTCTTTCCTGTCAAAATCCCTCAGGATGTTGTATGTTTCAATCAAATCACCTTTTATTCATCTAAAGTTACAATGATGGAGAACAGGGAATGGGGAAAACACAAGATGCCTGAGCTGGAGGATTCAAGGATACTTTTGATCAGTTATATGGTTGGAGGAGGTGATGAGATAAAGAGGAGACAAATCTACAAAGTTAAAATGCTAACAGATGTAATGTTACTATGGGGCAACTGACTACATAATTAGGAGGTTATGCTTCAATTATACAGGGCACAGGTGAGACTGCATTTTGAGTACTGTGCACATTATTGATCACCTTATTTAAGGAAGCCTGTAAAGACATTGGAAGCAGTTCAGAGAAGGTTTATTAGACTTTTTTATGTTAAAATATTTTTAAGGTGAGAGAAAAAAGATTTTAAAAAGACATGAGGGGCAACTTTTTTACACAGAGAGTGGTTCGTGTATGGAATGAACTGCCAGAGAAAATGGTGGATGCAGGTACAGGTACAACATTTAAAAGACGTTTGGATAAGTTCATGAGTAGGCATGGCTTGGAGGGATATGGGCCAATCACAGGCAGGTGGGATGAGTTTAGTTTGGGCATGTCATTGGCATGGACTGGTTGGACCAAAGGATCTGTTTCTATGCTGTATGACTCTATGACTCCATAGCAGGCAGGAGTTGGCTCCCAAGTAGGAACAGTGCCACTGCACCACAAGAGCCCTTAGTTCCCCAAAGTAAATATTTTTAATCAATCTATTTAGGCATGCTATGACATATGTCTGGGGCAGATCAGACAAGAACCTGTGGCCCAGAGATACGAACAGTACTACTGCAATACAAGGCCCAAGCCAGAGTTGGGACTTGGAGGAGCAGTGATTTTTAAAAAATTTAACTGGTTCAGATACATTATGCCGCACCTCTGCAACAGGTAAGACTTGAACCCAGGCCTCATGGTCTCAAACTAGAGACACTATTGCTGCACCACATGAGTCCTAAGTTCCTCTGTGGGAGGCTAGTGGGCAATGACTGATTCCATTTGTGCAAGATCCCACCAATTAATGTCATTTCCCAATGACAGGGTTAGTACTACAGTCCAGTCAGCAGCATTTGGAAACATAATTGCCTTCCCCCAGATGCAGGGTGCTATCAACTCAACAGACATGGTACTGAGAAGTCCATTTCACAATGCTGTGGAATTTATTAAAAGGAAGAGGAATGATTCAGTTAATGTCCAGCTGATCTGTATTCACCATTACCAGTGCCTGGAGCTGTGTACCCCTGGCAGCTGCCACAACTACTACATCTGGAACAGGCTCATGTACTTCATGCTTCTGAGGGTCCCGCTGCCTTACAAGGCTGCTTACTGAGGGACAAGGGGTACCCTCCATGATCATGGTTCATAACACCATTGCGCAACCTCCTGACTGATGCAAACACAGCTACGATGCTGTCCATGATTCATCCAGGGCCATGATGGAGCAGATGGTACAACTGTTGAAGATGTTGTTCTGCTGCTTGGACTGGTCTGGGGGACTCCCCAGTATGGTGCAGACAGAGTGTGCCACGTCACTGTGGTTTGCTGTGCTCTGCACAATTGGAGCAGGCAGCAAGGCAATGCGATAGATACTGAGGAACTGGCAGACTGAGCGTAGTCTTTGGAGATGAGAACATTGAGAGGAGGAAGCTCTCCTTGTGCAGGACAGGTTTCAGCTGTAAACAGGCACTACAAGCTGGACAGATTCTGGTTGACACATCAGTAGATGAGAGCTGGGTGTATCAAGCCATCATGGATCATAGTTCTTGGTCATCATTTGGTTTATATTATGGGAGCGAAATGCAGCCTCTGCTTGTGGTGTTTGTGTTCGGTTTTGCTGGCTGGAAGTAAAAACTCATCTTTGGAATTGCCCGATTGGTTACCTATGTGTAATGTTCCCTTACTAGACAGTGACAAGATGCAGGTTGACAGTGGACACTGGGGTCAGAGTAGCGGTGACTCAAAAAGGTTTAGATCGGGTGTTGCCGAGGACATGTAAACTTAGAGACCTGGCTGATAAACCGCAAAATCAGTGACAGAATGGGATTGTTTATGCCACGGAGTGTCAGAGCAGTCTGGTTTTGTGCCTGCTATGCCGTTACATTAGGTGACGGGCAACGCTGTGTTGCCAACTCCTCTCCGGGTGCGCAGCAACCTTTAAAGACGACAAAGGTGCCAGGACAGCCGACATTTCAGCGGATATCTGGTGAGTGGTGATTCCTTCTGGTACCTGGTGAGTTGGAGGATGGGGCTAGAATCGAGTGAGAGGGTCACCATAGGGGCAAAAGGTTCTTAAGATGCAGCGAGATAAATTGCTAGGTCTCATAGAGAGAACCCTCCGTGAGAATCGACAGAACTGACACCGCCAAAAACAACTTAAGATTTAGGTCTAAGTGTCAGTTTTTTCTGGATCTCAATGTTTGCTCATTTTAACCTGGATGCCTAACCCATCTGTTCATTTCTGCCTCAATTTTCTACCTTGTTCTCTAAGCTGCTTGATTTTATTTGAATAGTTTCTATAATGTCACATAAGTTTATATTTAATAATTTTGGTGCTCTCACCCGTGCTGATTTATGGGTCACACCCAAGCTGATCAGAATTGCTTAGATTATACATATGCTTTGTGAATTCAATGAACTTCACTCCAAACATTTCCAAATTTAATTAACTTGTTAGGATGTGATTGCCATCTCTTTGACAAGAACGTTCATGTCCTGTTTTTCAGACTTGCATCATCTTCCCTTTTGCCTAATTGGATTGTAACATTGCCCTTAAATTCTGGTGAATTTGCCTTTGTTACCTCTAATCTTGATTATTTCATTTCTGATTGGCTGGCCATCCTTCACCCAACATAAATCCGAATTAATTCAAAACTCTGCTGTTTCTACCCTAAACTGCAGCAAGAGCCATTCATCCATTATCCCTGAACTACATTAGCTCCTGATCCGACAAGCCCTCAACTTTAAAAGTTTAACCCTTCTTTTCAAATCCATTCATAGACTGCTTCATCTCTGCAATCCACCCCAGCCCAACAACCCTCCCAAGTTTCTGTATTCCTCCTATTCTGACTGCATTTTCATACCAAACTTCAATCATTAGCAATCATGCTTTTACCTGTGTTGGCAGTAAGCTGTAGAACTCCTCCACCTAACTCTCCTCCTTTATACGCTCATTAAAACAAATGTTGATTATCTGTCCAAATAGCTCCTTACATGGCTGTGTATCAAACTTCAGTTGATCACCTTCCTGTAAATTATTGATTTTTTTCATCCTGATTTGATCTCTTTCCAATACAGGATCTCTGTCCTGGATGAAGATAAGTTTGGTCACAATGAATTCATCGGGGAGACCAGAGTTTCTCTGAAAAAACTTAAACCTAATCAAGCAAAGAACTTCAACATCTGTTTGGAGAGAGTGGTGCCAGTAAGGAATACTAATATTTTAACCTGCAGGGGCCTGTGCCTTGTGGTCAATTAAAACATTGAATTTTCAGTGCTCGCATCAAGGTTCCAAACAACTAAATTAGTGGCTTGAAATGTCCTCCATCAGATAATATGTAAAATGTGCTTTGGGCAGTCTTGACTGTTTCAAGGTGGCATGAGTCTCAAGAATGCCCTAAATATTGGCATGAATGTGATATTGTAGCTCATACAACAGTGCTGATAGTGGAGTTCTCACTCCAACTTTGGACGATTGACACTGGAGGAAGACGTGGGCTGACTAATGAACAGACCATAGGAAGAAACAAGTTTCCAAAGTGTTAGATTGTGTGTACATATTAATTACATTTGTGCAATTAGTTACATTTGTGAATGTATTCATTTGCTGCCCTCCAGGCTGACACTAAATCCATTGTAAATATTTTCATAGGTAAAACGAGGTTCAACGGTTGGATCGTCACGAGGAATGTCACTTTATGAGGATGAGGTAAACTTGGACCAATCGATTCTCTGGGTTGTAGTTTTCAAAAAAAACTCTGACTGAATAATAACATATTATGTCATTATGTCCCACGGGGTCCTTCACATAATATCTTCTTTTATTTGTTTCATGGGATGTGGGCAGTGCTGGTCAGGCCAGCATTTATTGCCCATTCTTAACTGCCTTCTGTCAACCACATTGTCGTGGGTCTAGAGTCACATGTTGACTAGAGTAGGTAAGGATGGCAGATTTCCTTCTATAAAAGGAGACTTGTGAACTAGATAACAAGGTGTAGAGCTGGATGAACACAGCAGGCCAAGCAGCATCAGAGGAGCAGGAAAGCTGACGTTTCGGGTCTGGACCCTTCTTCAGAATTGTGAACTAGATTTTTTTTTATAACAATTGACAGTTTCATGGTTGCCATTAGTTTAAATTCCATAATTTTATTGAGTTCAAACTTCAGCTTCTGCCTTGGTGGGATTCAAACCCATGTCCCAGAACAAGCTTTAGATTACTAGTCCAGTGACATTACTATGATTTGTATAGTGCAGATCCATTTAAAGGCATTTTAGGTCAGATCACCCAAATGCTTGGTCAAGGAAATGAGCCTTAAGAAGCATCGTAAAGGAGGAAAGAAAGAGGGAGAGGTACAGAGGGATTTCCAGAATTTGAAGCCTATGCAACAAATGTTGAGGAATTAAAATTGGGGATGAACACTAAGTCAGAATTAGAAAGGTACAAATCCTACATTGAGGAATCAGGCCATTTGGCCCAACAAGTCCACACTGCCCCTCCAAAGAGCATCTCCCCCAGACCCATTCCACCACAACTGCATTTCCCATGTCTAACCCACCTAACCTAAACATCCCTGGGCACTATAGCATGGCCAACCCACCTACCCTGCACATCTTTGGACTGTGGGAGGAAACCAGAGCACCTGGAGGAAACCCATGCAGACAGAGGGAGAATGTGCAACCTCCACACAGGCAGTCACCCAAGTCTGGAATTGAACCCAGGTCCCTGGTGCTGTGAGGCAGCAGTGCTAACCACTGAGCCACTGTGCCACCCATGTCTTTGTAGTAGATGGAATTGGAGGAGATTACATGGATGGAGAGGAGCGTGGTCATGCAGTATTTGAAAGCAGGAATGATAATTTTTACATCAAGATGTTTCTTGACAAGGAGTCAGCGTAGACCAGTAAGGTCAGGGGTGATAGGGAAATGGGACTTGCTGTGAGTTAAAACATGAGCAGAGTTTTGGATGATCTAAAGTTTACAACGTATGGAATGTGGAAAACCAACTAGCAGATTCTTGGAATAGTGGAATCTAAGGCTGTGGGGCTAGAGGAAATTACAGAGATAAGGAGGAGTGGGATTATGGAGACTATGGAAGCATTTGAAAACAAAGACAAGAATGTTAAAACTGTTATGCTGTTAGTGTTGGAGCTAGTATAAGTACTGAGGTGGTGGATGGATGATAGTGTGTTAATATATAGGCAGCAGAGCTTTGAGTGAGCACAAGTTTATGTCAGGTTGCAGCTAGGAGTTGGAATGTTCAGATATAGAGGAAACAAACATTGATGAGAGTTTCAGCAGCAGATGAACTGAGGCAGGATTTGAGTCGGGTATGGAAGGAAGTAATCCGGATGTTCAGGTGAATATGTGATCAGATACTCATTTCAGGATTGAATATAATCCAAATCTGAGAACAATCCAGCTCAGCTTCAGAAGTACCCAGGGTTGGAAACAATGGAACAAAATCAAAGTTGCTGGAAAAGCTCAGCAGGTCTGGCAGCATCCATGAAGAAAAAATCAGAGCTAACGTTTCGGGTCCGTGACCCTTCCTCAGAACTCAGTGGTTAGAAACGGTGGCAAGGACAGCTGGTAGTGAGATTCAAAACAATTGCTTCAGTTTTCCCAATATTTACTTGTAGGAAATGGCTCTTCATCTAGTATTGGATTTCAGAGAAGCGTGTATGACAAATCAGAGGGGTAGTAGTTCGGAGAATTGATGGTGAGATGAAGCTGATTGTTGTCATTATACCAGGGGAATCTGAATCACTTGTTATTTTCAGTTGATCTTTCCAAAGAGGTAACACAGAGATGGGAAATAAAAGGTGAAGGAGGAAATGTCCTGGGGGGGATTCCACCAGTAATGGTGTTAGGATGTGAAGATGTTACAGGTGAATCTGTGTCTACAAGTAGGTATATAAGAATGGAACCAGCGAAATGTAGTTCCACCCTGATGGACAGAGGAAGAGAGCTGCTGGAGGTGGAGGTGTGGTCAACTGTGTCAAAAGCTACAGATGGCTTGAAGAAGAAGAATCATTTTCCTCAGTCATATTTTCAAAGTTTGTCATTCGTGATTTTGTCAAGAGCAATTTCTGTACTGTACAGGGCTAAAAACCTGATTGGAGATATTCAAACATGGAGTTATGGCAAAGATGGGCATAAATTTGGAAGTCAAAATGTCCATATTACAGAGGAGGAGGTGTTGGACGACTTAAAACACATAAAGATGGATAAATCCCTGGGACCTGATCAGATGTACCCTAGAACACTGTGGGAAGCCAGGGAAGTGATTGCTGGGCTCCTTGCTGAGATATTTGTATCATTGATAGCCACAGGCAAAGTGCCGGAAAACTGGAGGTCGGCTAATGTGGTGCCTCTGTTTAAGAAAGGTGGTAAGGAAAAGCCAGGGAACTATAGACCGGTGAGCCTGACGTCGGTGGTGGGCAATTCGTTGGAGGGAATCCTGATGGACAGGATTTACATGTATTTGGAAAGGAAAGGACTAAATAGGGATAGCCAACATGGTTTTGTGCATGGGAATCATGTCTCATGAACTTAATTGAGCTTTTCGAAGGAGTAACAAAAAGGATTGATGAAGGCAGAGCAGTGGATGTGATCTTTATGGACTTCAGTAAGGCGTTCAACAAGATTCCTCATTGTAGACTGGTTAGCAAGGTAGAAGGCAGAGGGTAGTGGGGGAGGGTTGTTTTTCAGTCTGGAGGCCTGTGATCAGTGGTGAGCCACAAGGATCGGTGCTGGGTCCACTGCTTTCTGTCACTTATATAAATGATTTAGATGTGAGCGTAAGAGGTATGGTTAGGAAGTTTGCAGATGACACCAAAATTGGAGATGTAGTGGACAGTGAGGAAGGTTACCTCAGACTACAATGGGACCTTGATTGATGGGCCAATGAGCCGAGGAGTGGCGGATGGAGTTTAATTTAGATAAATGTGAGGTGCTGCATTTTGGAAAAGTAAATCAGGGCAGGACTTATACATTTAATTGGAAGGTGCTGGGGAGGGTTGCTGAACAAAACAACTTTGGAGTGTAGATTCATAGTTCCTTGCAAGTGGAATTGCAGGTAGACAGAATGGTGAAGAAGATATTTGGTACGCTTTCCTTTATTGGTTAATGCATTGAGTATAGGAGTTGGGAGGTCATGTTGCAGCTGTACAGGACATTGATTAGTTCATTTTTGGAGCACTGTGTGCAATTCTGGTCTCCTTGCCATAGAAAGGATGTTGTGAAACTTGAAAGGGTTCAGAAAAGATTTACAAGTGCTGTACATCTCTATGAATCCATGAGTTAGGGGAAGTGTGTGAAGCAGATAATAGAATGATCTTAAAACACCACAATGCAGTTAGAAGCCTTTTGGCCCATCAAGTCTACACCCAAAGAGTATCCCACCCAAACTCACCTCCCCAACCCAGCCTATCCCTGCATTATTCAGGGCTAATCTGCACACAACAGCATAGCCAATCCAAGCAACCTGCACATCTTTAGACTGTGGGAGGAAACCAGAGTATCAAGCAGAAGCTCACTCGGGACCAGAGAGCACGTGCAAACTCTAGTCACCCAAGGCTGGAATCGAACCTGGGTCCCTGGCATTGTGAGGCATTAGTGCTAATTGCTGAGCCACTATGCCAGCCATTTCTTGATGCAGCTAGCTGCCTGCAGCATTGCTTGCAATAACTTCACAGGCAGTGACTGCAGGGTGATCAGTGTGCCCCTGCAGTTGTAGTGGCAGCAAATGAAGACCTTGACCATCATCAACAACACTGCACCTCCCTTTTTAAAGATTAGAAGGACCGCCTTAGTGTACCAGACTTGATTCATATTACTTTCCATCATGGAATCAGAAGTCATACTTGCTGAAGTCACACACTTTAGTGACTTGGCCAGAAAATTTATGCTGATACTCCAGTACTGAGGAAGTGCTATGTTGTTGGAGATGTCACTTTTTGACTTAAATCTTAAACATATCCTGTCTCCTATCAGATCACAGTGGTGAAGTATCCCATGGCAATCAGCAATACTTTGAGAATTGCTGTGGAATTCTCTTGTGTTCTAGTCAATATTTATTCGTCAACTAATATTTTTAAAGCAGGTTGCTTGTCTCTGAGCTGTGATGTCCAGCAGAGGCAAAGGCTATAAAGGCCTTAGCATTATGAAGTCCTTTGAGATAATATCCAGGTATTATCAAGCTGGCTACTTACTACCAGGCTCTGCAGCTCTGGTCTCATTTATGAAGAGACCCATCACGTTCTGCAGGTTTTTTTGAAAAATATCACAAAGGACCTACACCAAACATTTTAAACTCAAGACTGTTGCTGGCTTCAGCGTGGTTTATGTTTTCAAAAGCCAAGGACAAACTCTCAATGGATTCAGTAGTTGAAAACTCTTCAGCAGATTATCAGATCATTGCCGTATTACTTTTGAGGGATCTCTTTCTGCAAATTGACTGCATTGTTTCCTATTTATTTCACACAATACTGATGATACTTCAGAAAATATTTCTTAGCATAGATTGTGAAGGTCACTAAATAATTTGCAAATGGTTTATTTGACTTCTGTAAACACTATTCATTCTATTTTTGGATCTGTCCTGTCCATTCTCCTCAATAAAAGCCACAAAGAAGTCCTTTCACCTTAACTACAGCCTGATTTGGCATCTCCATTTCGAATCCAAGACTGTCCAATCTAGAGTTTATTTCTCCCACATTTCCATCATCCAGATCCCTCCAGAGTGATTCTGTTGAGACTGCCCAGATTAACGTTACAGTCCTTGGCAAATGCTAAACATTACGTCCATGCATTTGACTTTCAAAATCTCACAACTCTCTTTTACTGTCTCAAGTTTGAGGCAGGATTATCACAAGCTACTTGTTCCAATAAGGTTCAACTCCAGCAATGGGTTCTCCTCCTGCCCCTACACAGTCACCTTGTGATGTGGTATGCTAATCATCATTTACATTTTACTGTAGGATCTATATATTACCGTAGGATTTACTTATTATTATAGGGTCTCCCCTGAATCCTATGACCACCATTGTATTTCAGACTCAAGCTTACCAAGGCAGGCACAAGAAATTCTTCTACACCAAGCTAACTCATGAGATTGTCCTGTCACAACAAAATTGTGTACTCTTACCTATCCCTGGCTGCTTAGTCAACTTTAGTAAGTTTACTTATTAAATGCGTAGCTTTTGACCTAAAATAGAGCTTTACCACAATCTTTCAACTTTACCTGATACCCTCTGCCACTGGAAATGTTCAAAGTCACCTCTTGACTTCTCCAATAGCCATCAGTTTTCATAAAGCCCAACCTCTAAAGCTTTGCACCCTACTTGTCTTTAAATCTCTATCATTATTCTATTGCCCACCGGTCTCCACTGACCTCCTTTCCAAGGTATCATTTTCAAAGTTTCTGCCTTTACCTATAACTTCTCCATTTCTCTACTGTTCTTCCTACATTGCATTTAGTCCCAAGAGTCTTGCCTCCAAATCCTCTGTAAAATCATGACTACCAGAATTACCAAGCATTTCTACCATATTCGAAATCTATCACCTCAACCCCTTTGCTACCAGTCACTGTCCATTTTCCCTTAAAGTTCCTCAAGATGCTTTCTGCTAAAGGTTCATTGTACAGTATTGTCATAAATATTCATTGAACATGGAATGCACTGGAATGGCAGTGCTGGCTAACCAAAAGTGCTGACCAACTGTGTTTTTTGATAGGCTGCTACTCACTACTTGACTCATTACTTGCACTTTAAGGTGTCCAAAGAAGGCTAAATGCTTCCTAATGAGGAGAAATTAAAACAGGCTGCTGTATTAAACTCCCCTCCGTTGATTGACAGCTACAGCAGGGGTGAATTCACCTGAAACCAGAAACAATCCCGCACTCCCCTGATTCCTCAGGGTGTTTCACAAATCTGTTGCCCAGTTCATTTCTCTAAATTTCAAACATTTTTAATAAGCTGAACTGTCACCTGTTAAGTATTCTCTGATCCTAAGAAGTCAATAATTTAGGCTCTAAATCAGTCAACGGAGCTCAGCATATTTGCTACAGGCAGGACTACACCACCCATTGGCTTCTTAGTCACTGAGGAAGAATGAGGTGTTCTTTGGAGGCAGGTTTTGTTACAACAGTCAGCACTGGGCAAGCCCTTGCTTGGACTCCAAGAGTGATGCCTTTAACCATTTGGACATCATTTCAATGTTACTGTAGAGTTAAGTAACTGCATTCTTCAGTGGAATCCAAATAGACTTTGCATAACTCATGCATACTTCACTTGAAAAGTCCGGGGTGCTTCTTATGACACTGAATGAATGGTTTTGATGTTAGCAACACAACAGTCCATCAATTCCTCACACTTATTACTGAAGGTGGGTGTGAGAATGGAGGAGGCAATTGGCGGAAGAGGAAAGATAGTATTCAAGAAGAGACACTGGGGTCAGGGGTTATCTTCAGATTATGGATATCCTTTGAACAATCAGTTTCAATGATGGAGAGCAGGCCTAAGTATTTTATACCAAACTTGGTAATGGATGAGTAAACTAATTGTCTGCAAAAATATTCAACTCTGTCTCTTTTAGACTTCAGGGTAAGGACAGAAGGGGTATACCGGGGCAATAACTGGCATAAGAATATGTATGATTTTAATGGGAACAAAGAAGGAGGCTGTGCCATAATAGTAATGTCACTAATAATCCAGAGCCCTGGGCTAATGTTGTGGGGACAAGGGTTCGTATCCCATCATAGCAGACACTGATTCAATAAAATCCAGAAATACAAAGCTGGTCGAATAGTACAGTGTAACAATTGCTATTAGTAGATGGAATACAATGTGGCAAAGCATGAAGTTATGCACTTTGGTAGGAAGGATAGAGGCATAGACTATTTTCTAAACAGGGAGAGACTTTGGAAATCTGAAGCTCACAGGGACTTGGGAGTCTTAGTTCAGGATAGCATGCAGGTTCAGTTGGCAGTTAGGAAGGCAAATGAAATGTTAGCATTCGTTTCAAGAGGACTAGAATACAAGATCAGAGATGTACTATGGAGATGTACTATTGAAACTGTACAAGGCCCTGGTCAGACCGCATTTGGAATATTGCGAGCAGTTTTGGGCCCCATATCTACGAAAGGATGTTATGCCTTTGGAGGGAGTACAGAAAAGGTTTACAAGAATGATCCCGCAATGAAGGACTCTTCTTGTGAGGTGCTGTCGAGGACTATGGGTCTGTACTCAAAGTTTAAAAGGACGAGGGCCGATCTCATTGAAACTTACACAATGCTGAGAGGCACAGATGTAGTGGACTTGGAGATGTTTCCACTAGTAGAAGATACTAGAACCTGAGGGCGCAGCCTCAGAGCAAAGGGACAACACTTCAGAATTGAGATGAGGAGGAATTTCTTCAGGCAGCGGGTGGTTAATTTGTGGAACCCATTGCCACAGAAGGCTGTGGAGACCAAGTCATTGAATGTAATTAAGGGAGAGAGGGATAGGTTCTTGATTAGTAAGAGGATCCATGGTTATAGGAAAAGGCAGGGGAATGGGGTTGAGAAACACATCAGCCATGATTGAATGGCGGAGCAGAGCCAATGGGCTGAATGGCCTAATTCTGCTCCTATATCTTATGGTCTTACGTTCATAAAAACAAACCTGGTACATGAATATCTTTTAGAGAAGGTAATCTGCCATCCATACTTGGAGCACAGTAATGTGGTTTACTCTTAATTGCCATCTGAAATGACCCAGAGTGGCAATTAGGGATCGGCAATAACCCTGACCTTGCAAACAGCACCAACATTCCATGCGAAAACAATTTTGAAAGGAAGTTTAAAACTGAATGGCATGTTTAGGTCCCACTCCACAAGACATGATCAGTTGTGAGCCAGAGACTAAATAATCAAATATGCTGTAGGAAATAGCGCACACAGAATAAAGTAGGGTTGGATGGGGGAAGGAGAATATGTCTACTGGAGGATACAGGAAATGATCAGACACCACCTTATCAGTAATAGTTATAATGGATATTGGAATCAAGCAAGATGGTGAGATTGAAGAGATAGTTATGAATGTGGGTGGGGTAGTTTATATGAAGGGAGAGATTTAGGAGGAAATCTATGTACTCAGAGAAGGGAGGGAAAGAAAATCTTTGACTGAGGTTGGCATTCGTGAGGATGCAGAGGCTGAGGGAGGAAAGAGATGCTTTGGTCGAATACCTGGGTGGGACCTGAACAAGGACTTTAAAGGAGAGATGAGGGGTAAAAGAAGGTGATAAGCTGAAAGAAGTTGTCAGAGTGGTTATAGCTCATGTATTCCACTTCCCTTACGCAGCATCCTACGGTGATTTTCCCAGCACACTTGTTGAAGTGCATTTGCCCTGTGCAGTAACTGTGGCTACACCATTTTTAGGTGTCAATCCCCAAGATGGTTTGTGCACTACAGGTTCCCCAATAAAAATTTCACAGCTATATTCGGTGCAGCAGTAAATTCTGACCAGCAAACTAAATAGGCTGCTCTACCAGTGTTTTTAGAGCAAATGAATCCTGCCTATTCCATGCCCTCCCGTGTGCTAGTATTGTCCTGCTGGTACATTCTGGAAATAATTAATAACATTATTAATCATTGGTTTGGCGCAACCTGGCATGTCATTATGTATAAATCTTTCAGCATTTTCACAGTGGTGCACTCGCTGTTCTTTTCCTCCAGGCTGATCATAGTGTTGATACTGAAGAGAGAGGCCGGATTCTTGTCTCCCTTCTATACAGCAGCCAGCAGGGAGGCCTGATAGTTGGAATTGTACGTTGTGTTCATTTAGCGGCTATGGATGCCAATGGATACTCTGACCCTTTCGTCAAAATGTATGTAATTTTACACCTGCCTTTCTACTAGTTGAGTTCTTCCTAACCTCCAGAGTGCCTGTTAGTGTTTCAGCCTCTGCTGAACGCTGCCAGTTGTGTGTTTTTCCATTTGCCTGTGACTGGTACTATCCTGCCCAGTCTGCGAAAACATCCATCACAAGCCCATCATTGACACTGTTAGCCTTATTCTCTTTTCAGGATCATTTCAATTTCACTCCCAATTTTCAGTCTGGGCTGTACTGTTCTGGTTAGCCTGTTTCATTCTGTCAAATCAGCAACATTCTTCCGGTTGGTCTCAGTGCATAAGCTTGGACTGTCAATGTAGAATTTGCTACCCATCCATTTTCAATCTCAGACCGAGTCCTTACTTCCTAATCATCTATCCAAGTTGCCCTGTTTTGTTATCTAGCCTTGGTTTTCTGTCAGTTTTTTTTTTGTCTTGTTCTTTGCCTAAATTAGCAAGGTAAATGTGTTCATGCATTCTGTATTTCTTCTTGTTCATTTACCAATGAACTCATTTTCAAAGTTATTGCTACATTGTTAAGGTAAAAATTGACAACTTCCTCAATTGCACAAAACATGGACAAAATGTTCATACCTTACTCTTGGCTAATTATCTTCAACTTCTGATTCCTCAGGCAGTTAGTTAATTAATCTCGTTCAGTTACACTGTGAATGTACTTACATCACATGTTCTGCAGTGGTTCAAAAAATGGTTCATCACTGCCTTCTCAAGGGTAATTAAGGATGGACATTGTGATGAAGATTTATAATACAGTGTTATTATTTGGGAACTTGGGTTCTAAAGTAGAGGTAAAGGGTTCTTGGTTTTCAGTTCTGTGAAGGTGGCATTGTTTTAAGTTTCAGAAACTGATTTGTTTTAGCAGTGGGTCAAAACAGCATTTGCCAAGAAAGCATGTGACTTAAATTAAATGACTCGACAAGTTACCAGGTGAGGAAACTGCTGAAGTGTCTACTAAGTAGAGCTTTTATGATCCAGAGAGAGACAGCTGGAGAAGCCAGAGGCCAGAAGCAAGTTCAGCTCAGAAGTACCATATCAGAAAATGTGTTATTTAGTAGCCATAAAATAGTCAAAGCTCCTGGAAAAAAGCCCTGTCTGTGTTAACTTCTTAGGGGTCAGTGAGAAAATTCATTGCGTTAGTCTGTGTGGCTCAGGGTGAGATTGTCAGAATCACATCTGATGAATGTCCAGAAAGTGATCGAAACAGAACACTTGTGACATTGACAATTGAATAAGAAATTAAAGGATACAGATGAGCTTGATAATTCACTGGATTTAAATGTGTGTAAAAGATTATGCTAGGGATAAAGATTGTGTTACAAGGTGGAATTTTATAGGGGTCTGAGTAACACGGACTATGGCAAAATTTGTGGCATAATCATATGAGAAGTCCAGTAAGGCCTATCTCAATGTCAAGAGCATTACTTTCCCTCCATCTTTTATTCTTTTGCACAGTGGTGTGTCGAGTTGCCAATCAGTGGGATTACAACTTTTTATATGCCTTATTTATGGCACAACTCACCTTATTAATATTCAAGCATGGGGCTGGATGAACACAGCAGGTCAAGCAGCATCA
>JAHRHZ010000098.1:29996587-30023384 GCA_024137785.1 Ginglymostoma cirratum | reverse complement strand
AGGCCCGAAACGTCAAGTTTTCCTGCTCCTGTGATGCTGCTTGACCTGCTGTGTTCATCCAGCCCCATGCTTGTTATCTCGGATTCTCCAGCATCTGCAGTACCTTTTATCTCTTATTAATATTCAGTTTCCTACCTTATCAAACACGCCAAACAAGTGAGAGGCGAGAAATCTAAGCGTGGAAATCAAGTGGCTCACTGGCGATTTTGGCTTGCTGCTTGCTCTGTAAGACCTCCATCTTGAACAGTAGACACCTACATCTCAGGGCAGACCCCATGGGCACCAGCCACACATGTACCTCATACACTGACATTGGCATCCAACATGTGCCAACCTTTAAGAACTCTGATGGCACATCCCGGATCCACTTCTAGGATTCTTCTGACTCTCAATGCTGCACAAGGGAGCGAATAGCCTTTGTTCAGGGGTCCCAGCACATTAAGTCATGGGTAGCCTCCGACATTAGTTCAGAGAGATTTGATACGGTAAGTCAGCTGCTTGAGCGGTCAGTCAGGATCCTCTCCACATGAGGAACCTAATCATGTTCAGCCTACCATGTGTCTGGACTCTTTCTACCCTGTTAGGACAGTTTTTTTTTCCTGGAATGAGAGACAGACAGGTAATTTCAGAGATGAAGGTGGGTGTCACAGCTAATACTTTTGGTGTAGTTCAGCAGGTATCCTGAGTGAATGAGTGTACAGCACAGATGACAAGCAGGCTTAGTGTTGTGGGAGGATGGGGTGGGTGAGAGCGAGTAATGGATAATGTAGCAACCAATAGTGAAAGTGGCAGAGCATGAGCCTTGGTAACAGGCACGTAGAGTAGCAGAGACAGAGCAAGTGTGAAGGATCAGTGGGAAGATGGTGGGGCTTATGGTGGCCGAGCAGAGAAGGACATTGACCTTCTTTCTGCATTGCTGGGCATTCCTTCAATTCACTGAGACTGCTCTAACCTAGTTTGCAACTTTGGACAAGACTGGCATGAACTTGTGTTGTGGACTCCACTGCTGGTCCTGGAGGAACAGGTAGATATAGTTCTTAGGGCTAAAGGAATCAAAGGGTGGCGGGAGAAAATGGAAACAGGATACTGAGTGGATGATCAGTGATTACCACATTGAATAATGGAGCAGGGTTGGAGAGCTGAATAACTTTCTTGTGCTCCCATTTTCTACATTTCTAAGTCCCACATTTGCATAACACATTCAGTAGGACCTCAAAATCTCTGCTTGCAAAGCCAGGTGACAATTATCCATCTTTAACACTGGGGCAAATGTCAGAAACTGTGCAGGGCAACTTCAATGAACAGTGCTTGTCTGGGTACATAACAGGCTTTTAAAGATGGTGCAGGCACAAGGATTGCCAGTGTTTCGGCAGATATCTGGTGAGTGGTGGGTTCGATCTGGGTGTGGCATGTGATAAAATGGGATTAGAATTGGATACCATAAGGGTGGGGTAAGTAGTTATTGAAGTTTTGAAGTCATTTTTTAAGAAATGACCAGAAATCTCAATGAGCTTCATGGCAAGAATCCATCCAAAAACCTCGCTGCAACTCTCAGTCAAAAAAAAGTCAGATTCAGTCCATAGTTTTTTCCTTTTATGTAATTAACTTATGTTCTTTTTTCAAAAGTACACCAATAGCCTCTTGTTCAATGGTTCAGTGACTGACTGCCATGATAATGAAATTGCAGTGTTAAAACTTATGGGCTATCAAGCCAGGTTTCACTCTGGGATCTGATTTATGTTACCATCAGCTGAGATCATATCACAATCAATACTTTACTTACCAGCAAGATGCTCAACCCATGAACAAATTTAAGAAAACAAAATGAGTGGTTGAGAGAGGTGATTAGGATCCATTCAATGTGGTGAATCACAACAGTATATCAGTACCTTTAGAACAAAGAACAAAGAAGAACAAAGAAAATTACAGCACAGGAACAGGCCCTTCGGCCCTCCAAGCCTGCGCCGATCCAGATCCTCTATCTCTGTCGCCCATTTTCCAAGGTTCTGTATCCCTCTGCTCCCTGCCCATTCATGTATCTGTCTAGATACATCTTAAATGATGCTATCGTGCCCGCCTCTACCACTTCCACTGGCAACGCGTTCCAGGCACCCACCACCCTCTGCGTAAAGAACTTTCCACGCTTATCTCCCTTAAACTTTTCTCCTCTCACCTTGAAATCATGACCCCTTGTAATTGAGACCCCACTCTGGGAAAAAGCTTCTTGCTATCCACCCTGTCTATACCTCTCATGATTTTGTAGACCTCAATCAGGTCCCCCCCCCCCAGCCTCAATCTCCGTCTTTCTAATGTAAACAATCCTAATCTACTCAACCTCTCTTCATAGCTAGCGCCCTCCATACCAGGCAACATCCTGGTGAACTTCCTCTGCACCCTCTCCAAAGCATCCACATCCTTTTGGTAATGTGGCGACCAGAACTGTACACAGTATTCCAAATGTGGTTGAACCAAAGTCCTATACAACTGTAACATGACCTGCCAACCCTTGTACTCAATACCCCGTCCGATGAATGAAAGCATGCTGTATGCCTTCTTGACCACTCTATCCACCTGCGTTGCCACCTTCAGGGTACAATGGACCTGAACACCCAGATCTCTCTGTGCATCAATTTTCCCCAGGCCTTTTCCATTTACCACATAGTTCGCTCTTGAATTGGATCTTCCAAAATGCATCACCTCGCATTTGCCTGGATTGAACTCCATCTGCCATTTCTCCGCCCAACTCTCCAATCTCTCCATATTCTGCTGCATTCTCCGACAGTCCCCTTCACTATCTGCTACTCCACCAATCTTAGTGTCATCTGCAAACTTGCTAATCAGACCATCTATACCTTCCTCCAGATCATTTATGTATATCACAAACAACAGTGGTCCCAACATGGATCCCGGTGGAACACCACTGATCACAGTTCTCCATTTTGAGAAACTCCCTTCTACTACAACTCTCTGTCTCCTGTTACCCAGCCAGTCCTCTATCCATCTAGGTAGTACACCCTGGACCCCATGCGACTTCACTTTCTCCATCAGCCTACCATGGGGAACCTTAGCAAATGCCTTATTGAAGTCCATGTAATGACATCCACAGCCCTTCCCTCATCTATCAACTTTGTCACTTCCTCAAAGAATTCTATCAAATTGGTAAGACATGACCTTCCCTGCACAAAACCATGCTGCCAATCATTAATAAGCCAATTTTCTTCCAAATGTAAATAGATCCTATCCCTTAGTATCTTCTCCAACAGCTTCCCCATCACTGACGTCTGGCTCACCGGTCTATAATTACCTGGATTATCCTTGCTACTCTTCTTAAACAAGGGGAGAACATTAGCAATTCTCCAGACTTCTAGGACCTCACCTGTGCTCAAGGATGCTGCAAAAATATCTGTTAAGGCCCCAGCTATTTCCTTTCTCGCTTCCCTCAGTAACCTGGGATAGATTCCATCTGGACCTGGGGACTTGTCCACCCTAATGCCTTTTAGAATACCCAACACTTCCCCCCTCCTTATGCCGACTTTAGAAAAGCGAGGGATTTTACACTTTACAAGTATAGGCCTTGAAATTCAAACACACTATTACAACTGAGTAAAATTAGACTGAAATACATTCATGTGTGTGATTTCTCATGAAGTAAGTTCCTGGTTCCCTATAAGCTGCTTGTGTAGAAAATTTAGATGCAATGTCCTTGAGACACTGCACCCCTACAACAGGTACTTACTGAATGGCATTGCAAAAGGTTGGCTGAGGATTAATGTGTGACTGCAGATTTGATTTGATTTCATTTATTTATTGTCATGCCTATTTTATCACAAAATACAGTGAAAAGTGTTGTAGCTTCACCACTCTCCAGCGCCATCTTAAAACACAGAAAATTAAATCAAAACTTAGAATACAAAGGTCAAAAAATAAAGAAATAAAGAAGAGGAGGAAAGTTAATTAGACATTTTCAATATCAAATCCATGATGATTGTATGTCACAGGCTTGTAATATTTGACTTCAATAGTAGCAATTGACAGAAACTCTCTCCATCTCATGAAATTTTAGCTTTAATGTAAATGGCATTCATTTGAAACTTCTTTTCTTTTCATTTCTTTCAGCTGTCTCAAGCCTGACATGGGAAAAAAGGCCAAACAAAAGACTCAGATCAAGAAGAAGACGCTGAACCCTGAATTTAATGAGGTGCGACTCAGCAATCTTAGAGGCAAACATCCACAAATAGTTTGTAGATATACATAAATGCTGCTAATGTGTTTGATTATTTTTCTTATTCATTCACAGGGTGAGGACATTGCTAGCTAGGCGTAAATACCCAAAGGGTAGTTAGGAGTCAACCACATTGCTGTGTGTTTTTAGTCACATGTAGGCCAGACAAGGCAAGGTCAGTAGTTTCCTTCACGAAACGACATTAGTGAGTCAGACGTGTTTTGCTTGACAACCAGTAATAGTTCCATGATCATCATCAGATTCTTAAATCCAGATTTTTTTTATTGAGTTCAAATTCTACTACCTGTCATGGTAGGATTTGAACCCAGGTCCTCAGATCATTACAAAAACAGAAATTGTTGGAGAAGCTGAGCAGCTCTGGCAGTATCTATGGGGGGAAAGCAGAATTAAGAGACACTGGACTCAATGTTAACAGCTTTCTCTCCACAGATACTGCCAGACCTGTTAAGTGTCTCTAGCAATTTCGGTTGTTGTTTCAGATCTCCAGCATCCACAGTTCTTAGCTTTGTACCCAAAACATTACCTAGGTATGGGGATTAATGGTCTAGCAATAATACCATTAGGACATTGCCTCCCCACCTGTATTGGAAGACCCCCCAAATAATTGGACAAATCAATTTCATAGAAGCATGATGTCTGCATCTCATAAAAGTCACTATTGTGACCTTAGGTTCGTATACTATACTATAGTCTTAACATAATATTGATCCCTATGACAAACTTACAAACAAAAAGTAGTAGGTTATTCTGGCACTCAAACCTGCTTCATCATTTAATAACAACATAGTTGATCTGATTGAAACCTCAAGTCCTCATTCCTGCCTACTCTTGATAAACTTTCACCATTTTTCTTACCAAAAATCTGTCCACTTTTGCCTGAAAACATTCAGGAACTCTGTTTTGGCTGCTTTTCAGGAAGTATGTTTCAATGATTCTTAATGTCTGTAAAAGAAAAACTTGAGCCTCATCTGTTTAAAATAGGAAACCCTTTACTTTTCAACAGTGACCCTTAGTTCTAGTTTCTCCCACAAGAGAATACATCCTCTCCACAGCTACCCTGTCGAGACCACTCAGAATTTTATTTGTTTCAATCAAGTCACCTTTTACTTGTCAAAACGTAGATTCAATTCTAGCCTATTAAACCTTTCCTCTTAGGAATACCTGCCCATCACAGGTACTTGTTTAGTAAGTGTTCTCTGAGCTACTCTCAACACATTTATGTCCTTCCTGAAGTAAAGGTGATGAGTACTCACTGGTGTTCTGTATAACTGAAGCAAAAAATTCCTACTTTTGTATTTAGTTCCATTACAATAAATCATAGAATCCCTACAGTGTGGAAACAGGCCCTTTGGCTCAACAAGTCCGCACCAACACTACAGCATCCCACCTGGACCAATCCCCCTAATCTACACATCCCTGAATACTATGGGCAATTTAGCATGGCCAATCCACACCTAGCCTGCACATCTATGGATTCATAGAATCACAGAACCCCTAAAGTGTGGAAACAGGCCATTTGGCTCAACAAGTCCACACTGCCCCTCTGAAGACCATCCCACTCAGACCCATTCCCCCACCCCTGCATTTCCGAAGTCTAACACACCTAACCTACACATCCCTGGGCACTACAGGCATTTTAGCATAGCCAATCCACCTACCCTGCACATCTTTGGACTGTGGGAGGAAACCAGAGTACCCAGAGGAAACCCACGCAGACACAGGGAGAACGTGCAAACTCCACACAGTCACCCAAGGGTGGGATTGAACCCAGGACCCTAGCACTGTGAGGCAGCAGTGCTAACCACTGTGCGGCAGCAGTGCTAACCACTGTGCCACCCCATGATAAATGATAACACTCTATTGGCTTTCCTAATTACTTGATGTACCTTCTGTGATTCAAGCCTGAAGGCATCCAGATCTTTCTGTAACTCAGGACACTGCATTCAAAATTATTCTCATAAAGCACTATTGGTTTATGAATTGGTTCTGTATGAGGTGCAATATGAATTCACTTCTAGTGTTCTGAGCCAATTAGTTATGGAGGAACACAGAGCCTCCATTCAGCACTTTGAAATTACCTATGCTCCAAGTAGACAGAGACAGAGGCTCCAACTTAGCTTGGGACAGGACAACGATGTGCAGACCTGGATTGGGAGGGAGGCACACAACATCATAGTGGCTTGAGGCCTGAACAATTTTAAATCTTGAGTCTCAGTTACTTGTCACAATGCTTACTCCTGATTGAGGGGGAATACATGGACACAGGCAGGCAAAAGTGGAAAATTGCAGGGTTTTGGACTGAACTGGAAGCTCAGGGATATGATCTGCTGTAATGACAGTGGGTGGTGAATGAGATCATTATAAATTTAGTGAGGGAGGGAGGAAAGTTGGGTAGAGGAAGGTATAAGGATGTCTTGTGGGGCCAAAAGAAGCAGGATCATGTTCTGTGGGAAAGTTTTGAATAAAATAACTTGGCCTTGTTTCTGCTGGCTGCAAAACTTTGCTGGTGGCGTTGGGACTGTGCCAGATTTGAGCATTTTATTATTAAATCCATGATGAGTCTGAATTAATCCATTGAATATTGGAATTTAAGAATTTGGTCTGTTGGTCTATGGCCAGCAGATTTTACAAAAAACAGCAGGGGCTGGAAAAACGGTGGGATTAGTGTTTAGCACCAACTGCTATGTTAGATTACCCTTCTAGGCCCAAAACGTCAGCCTTCCTGCTCCTCTGATGCTGCCTGGCCTGCTGTGTTCATCCAGCTCTACACCTTGTTATCTCAGATTCTCCAGTATCTGCAGTTCCTACTATCTTTGCTATGTTAGATTCCTCAGCTTGTACTGTTTATACAGGAGGTGTTACAATTGGTGTTAAATAAACTGCAGGCTACTCAGGCATGTTCAGTGGCCTATATTAGATTTAAGTCTGTTCATGTCATACATTATCCAGGTAATATATATCACTCTACCTTAATCATCGCTGGGTTAGTGTTCATGGGCTGCCTTAATAACTTATCATGGTGGCGCCATCAGAAAATAAACAGTGCAGGGAAAAATGCTTTTTAATACAACCAAGAACTGAGAATGAATGCAGCCTTTCCAGTTTGCTCATGTTATAAGATTATGTCTCTATAAAAGATACAAATATTGTCACCTGGTTAGTCACACCCCGCAACTCTTACAAATGAATACCTGACTAAAGATTCAAAGCAAGATATGAATAGGAGTTAGTTGAAAGAAAAGGGACATATCTTAATCTAGTAAAATGGTATTAACTATGGGTGCGACTCCCACACCAGCTGAGGTTAGCATGAAGGAGTCTCCTTTTCAACCTCTCTTCTCACCTGAAGCGTAGTGACCCTCAGGTTAAACCACCACCATTTCTCGCTAATGAGAGAGCTGTCCTCTGGTCCAGTAGGACTATGGTACCTTTACTTTTAATAATATATACTTTACCTACTATGGAGGAATTAAAGCAGAGATGAAGTTGGGTAGTTAACAGTAAGGTTGAGTGTCTTGGGCTATAAAAGGGTGTAAATGGGATGGTCAAATGGGCAGATGAGTGGCAGATGAATTCAACCCAGAAAACTGTGAGGTGATACACTTTGGAAGGGGTAATTTGACAAGAAAGTATTCAATGAATGGCATGACACTAGGAAATTCCGTGGAACAAAGGGACCTTGGAATGTTTGCCCATAGACTGAAAGCAAAGGGCGTGTTCGTAGGGTGGTGACAAAAGCATATGGGACACTTGCCTTTATCAATCGAGGCATAGCTTACAAAAGCAGGGAAATCATGTTGGAGTGATATAGAACTTTGGTGAAATCACAGATAGAGTACTGTGTGCATCTCTGGTCACCACATTACAAAAGGGTGTGACTGCACTGGAGTGGGTGCAGAGGAGATTCATCACGATGCTGCCTAGGATAGAAAATTTATGAGGAAACTTTGGATAGGTTTGTGTTGTTTTTGTTGAAGCAAAGAAGACTGAAGGGTGATCTGATTGAGGTATATAAGGTTATGAGGGGCATGGACAGAGTAGGTAAGGAGCAGCTGCTCCCATTAATTGAATGGCCAGTCATGAGGGGACACAGGTTCAAGGTGATGGGCAAGAAGTTTAGGGGGAATGTGAGGAAAAACGTTTTATATCCAGAGGTGGTGATAGTCTGGAATGCGCTGTCTGGAAGGATGGTAGAGGCGAATTATCTCACATCCTTTAAAAAGTACTTGGTCATAACATTTAAGGCTTTGGCCAAATGCTAGTAAATGGGATTAGATTGAAAGTCAGGTGTTGCTCATGTGTCAGTGCAGAGTCGATGGGCTGAATGGCCACATCTGCACTATATGATTCTATGATTTTAAGTCAGCTATCCCAAAGGATCCTGTATAAGACCCCATTACATTAGATTTTCAAATCCACTGATGCTCAAGTTCTCCTTTCCCTTCTATCTCCTGACTTCAATCCTATTCTAAGTGCTCACAGAATTGATAGCAGCTGTTTATTTTCTTCTTATGTAAGTCAGAAGCATGAAAGCATATAGTTACCAATTCATTTCCTTTTCCTGCAGGAATTCTTCTATGATATTAAACACAATGACCTGGCTAAGAAAACTCTGGAACTCTCCGTGTGGGATTATGACATTGGCAAAGCCAATGATTATATTGGTGAGTTAAGAATTGGAAATGCTTTCAATTAAAGGAACACACGCTAGGGAACAGGAAACAACCATGACTATTTATTGTATTTATTCCTCTGTTCTCTCTAATTTCCAGTTAGGACACATTTTTCTCATGTTCCCATGTATGCAATTTACTGACCATCCAACGCGTCATCTAGGAAGAAATGATTTTCCCACAACTGCTCATGTGGCCCATTGTATTCAGGCAGTTAAGATAGTATTTTTTTTCTTGGCTAGACATGTATTTGGCACATTCGAAAACCCATCACCATGTTAAGAATCTTCAAAACAGCCTGCAGAAAAAATTCTACACACCAGAATGGTTGCTGTTTCTCATTAATAAGCGTACATTTTCTCCTTGTAGGGAGACATTCAGATTTATTTACGTTCAAAGAGCTCAGGTGAAGACTAACAGGCTATGGCTTCGGACACTAACTGTGCAGACTGCAGCTGGAGTTCAGCTCATTAAAACAAGGTCTTGATTAGGCCATGGTTTCTTGTTCAGTTTGCAACCTAATCATTGCAGCTTCAATTCAACAGTGATCTGAGGCTGAGTGGAAAGACTTATAATTCTCAGTGAGAAGTTTATCTCTTCAGGTCTAATAACCTAATTAATCCACTCAACATCCAATCCCTGTCTGCAACAGATAAGCATGGTTTGTGCACACAGTAAGTGCTCAGTAGAAGCAGAGACTTGTCATGACTAGCTTAGGTATCACTATACGACACAAAGCAGCCTCCCACTTTTGAGATAGCATCACACGGCTTCTGAGTGAAGTGGAGAAAACATGGGCTGGTTCACATGGCATTAAACTCCAGAACCATGGCAGAAGATTTAGTTTGTGTAAGCAGAGTAAACATTACTCGTAAGACAGGCGAGTCATTTCTAGCATCCTCCCGTCACAGCATGGTCACACATCATATTCTGTTGAGTGGTGATGCCACCAGTTAGAGAAGCAGAGCCTACAATAGTCACAGACTCTAAATATGAATGTGTACTATTATACAAATCTACAAAATGCTGCTTACATAAAATCACCACCCAAGACTTAAAATATCTTCATTTGCATTCAAGTAGGGTGAGAGACTACATTGTGCAAGATCATCAAACTTGAAACCAAATATATATGCAACATAATCCTTTTATTGTGTTAGTCGTGGTCAGATAAATAAATACAGTTAATTTTTCCTCCAATTTATTTAACCATTTGAATGGGCAGGATGATTGGTAGTCCAGGAGAATTAGGGATGGGCCTGATGTGGGAATCCCGCTACTTGCTATTGGATTGCCAGTGAGGGTTATTAATGAGTCACTTGACATAAATTAATATTGAGTCCATCAGAGTTCAGAAGTGGCTCAAGAACTAAACAAAATTCTTCCATGCCTCCTGAGGGTCGTCCAGCATATTCCATTGGGTTTGTCTACAACTGTGGCAGGGGAAGGGTCCTTGCTGTCAGGCCCTCAGTGGCCAATCGAAGGACCTGGCATCAGGAAGAGGGGCTGGTGGAAAGCAAATAGTTGCCCTTGCCTTTGATTTTGCTACATCTGCTCAACCCCACAAATCCTATTCCACTCCACTCAGAGTGGCACAAGCAGCAAAGCTGTAGCACTGCTACCTCACAGCGCCAGGGACCTGGGTTCGATTCTAGCCTCAGGTGACCATCTGTGTGGAGTTTGCACGTTCTCTGCGTGTCTGCATGGGTTTCCTCCAGCTGCTCCAGTTTCCTCCCACAGTCCAAAGATGTGCAGGTTAGGTGGATTGGCCATGTGAAATTGCCCGATAGTGTCCAGGAATGTGCAGGCTTGGTGGATTAGGCATGGTTAATAGGATGGGGCAGTGGGTTTGGTGGGATGCTGTTCGGAGGGTCAATGCAGACTCAATAGGCCAAATGCCTCTATCTGCATTGCAGGGATCCTATGATTTACTCACCTATGTCTGGTCAGCTCCTTGGTCAGCTGCTCTTAGGGTCAAATTTCTGTCCAACTGGGGCTTGATCTTATGGGAGGCCCAGTACTGACTATTAAATGTCTTAACAGACTTAAATTGCATTGGGTCTTTCCACAGACTGAATGTGGGGCTGTGATCGATTCTCAAACTGATAGCTGTATTTGATCTTGTGGGAGGCCCAGCACTAACCAATTAAATGTCCAGATAGACATAAGTTATGTTGGGTCTGTACACAGATGGGACATGGGGCTCCAGTCGATTCACAAACTGATGGATAGGGGGAGCAGGCGTTGAGTCTCAAGAATTAAATTCTGGCCATAGTCTCCATTGATCTTTTATCTTCTAGCAGTCTATGGATGCTCAATAGCGGCCAAAACCTTTACAGGCTTCTAGCAGACAATGCACTGTGCCAGATGATTCATTATGACATTCCAAGTGTCAATGTGAATGTGAACCCCAGAGATAAGGTAGGTCCAATAAACTTCCAGATGGCCAATCTGTTTACCATCTAGCATGCAGATAACTAACCTGAACTCATTTTTATTCTGCACAGCCCAGTCCAATATGCAAACCAACCTTCCTTCCACTGAATTAGTCTGTACTTCCCACTGCCTTGGGAAAGCAACCAATATCATCAGAGACCCCTCCTACCCTGGTTATATGCTCTTTCACCCTCTTCCATTGAACCAAAGTACAAAAGTTTGAATACATGTGCCAAGAGATTCGAGAACAGCTTCTTCCTCACTGTTATCAGACCTTTGAACAGACCTGTCAAATATTAAAGTTGATGTCTCTCTGCACTTTCTCTGTAGCTGTAACACTATATTCTGCATTCTGTTCTATCACCCCTACGTACTCACGTTTGGTATGATCTACCTGAATTGCACGCAAAACAATACTTTTGACTATATCTCGGTATGTATGACAATAATGAATCAAATCAAACAGTGATCTATTTTGACCCCATTCATTGTCTATACTGTACTTGAAGAATTCTGGGAATTACTAACTTTAATTACTTCATTATTTCCATATCAGAAAGTAAGGATGAGGAGCAGAATGGCCATTCAGTTCTTCAATTCTGTCTCACCATTCAATTAGGTATTGGCTGAACTGACCCAGGCCTCAACTCCTCTTTCATGTGAGCTCTTCGTAGCCCTCAATTTCCTGATATTTCAAATATGTATCCATCTTCTCTTTAAATGCTTTGTGATCTAGCCTCCACAACTCTCTGGGTACAGAATTCCAAACATTCATTACTTTCTGGGAGAAGAAATTCCTTTGCATCTCAGTTTTAAATGAGAGTCCCCATATTCTGTTACATGATTTACCAGGACATTGGTCCCAGCATGGTTCAAATGAAGCCTGTCCCAACAAAACTGCTGTCTCTCTTCCCAGTGCCCATGAATCAAAACCCATTTCTCCCACAGCAATATCTATGCCATGCATTTATCTGTCAAATCTCATTTACCCTATGCCAATTTGCACATGGCTCAGTTACTATTTCAGGTTATTACTTTTGTGGTTCTGCTTTCTAATTTAGCCAAGCTGCTCCTTACCCCTCAGCAGAACCTCTTTCTGTTACTTACCTATATCATTGGTACCTATGAGGGCAAACAATAACTGTACCTTTCCCCTCCCACTCCAAGTTCCTCACAAGCACATAAAAGATGTCCTTAACCTTGGCATGAGAAAGACAATAGGATTCAGGATTCTGTCTTTTCTGCAGAGAACCTATCATTACATAGCCACAAGACACATCTGTAAAATAATAGCTAAAACCTTAACCACCTGAGAATATACCAAATCCTAATCAATGTATATATGTGAATACAACTTGTGCCTTTTATGATAGGACAGCTGAGATCACATGTGCTTCATTTAGGTTCTCAGGCAAAGATATTTAACTGAGACACACAGACTGCTGTGAAATTGAACTTGCTCTTCCAAGATACTCAGTGACAGATTGTTCTCAGCTTGACTCTCCAACCTTGCAATTACTCCCCACTTTTGTCTGTTATTCCTCAGATGAGTGAGCCAGAAGCCCATTGTTGAAATTTTTTTTACCGAAAAGGAACTTGCATCTAACGCTGGTAAACCCAATATCCCCATCTGGATGAAATTGATCTATGGTCACCCCCTCATGGGAAATGCACTTCTTTAACATCTGTAGAAAAAAGCAAACACATAGTTGAATCGGACAAATCGTTTTCCCCTGTATAAATCTGCAGAGCTGTATAGATGAGGTTAAACAGAGACCATGGCAGAAGAATTATTGAGTGGTGATTTACATGATACCCAATTTCCATTTACCTTTATCTTCTAGACATTGGCACCCAATAAAAAGTAATAAAGTCACATATTGGAATGGTAGTACTGGCTGCCTGGGAGATTTTAAGATATCTCAGTTTAGATGGAATCTATGTAATGATCTTGTGATCTCAGATATATTCTGCATGTCTTTATGCCATATATTTATAACTCATCCATTGTCAGTAGTTTATTGCTTCATCATTGAGCTGACTATTATATGAAATATATATGGAATGTAAAACCAAATGGACAAAAGCCACAGGAAAAAATATCAAAAGTTAGAAGTAAAAACCACAAAAGTTGGAAATTCAAAATGGGTAGCAAGTCTTACTATTTGAATGTGTGGAACTTTATCAGATGTAGTGTGGTTAGGCTGGAGTAGAGAATTGTAGAGAACTGCCAAAATTCAACCTAAGGAGCCATCCAAGGAAACAAAAAGACAGTGGAAAAATAAATAGAGGTTAAAAGCTCAGATTTAGACATTACTCTCACGGTCAGGTAGTTGGTTTATTTTGATATATTTACACAAATGTATGAAAACCTGTCATTTGTTCGTACTTTGGGCCCTTTTCTTTGTAGGCTAAAAGAATATGTCCACACATTGAATAGTTTTCCGTTAGGAAAGTGATATGCTTTCTAAGATGGTTTTTTTGTATTTCAGTCACGATGAGTGCAAGATGAAAAGCTTTCACTTCCGGTCTCCTTTTAGTAATGTCTATGTTCTGTACTACCTAGCAATTATTAGATTTTTAAATTCTGGAATAAAGTGTAAAGTTCATGCACTAGTTTATGTCAAATGAGACAGGATGTGAGAGGAAATATTTGAAAGATAAAGACAAGAAGAGGAAAAATATCTAATATTCTACCATAATGTATTTGGAGTGAACAAAAAAAAGGAATGATACATGTTGAGAAAATCAGCGAGAAATGTGGGAAAAAGTTAAAAATTAGTCCTGGCCCCATCTCCCTCAGCAATAGCTTTCTACCTTTGGCTTTGAGACAGATGGATGATCAGAAATTTATATCCACAGAAGCTGTATCTGTGAAAAAAAATGACATCAATACCAATTTTTCCAGTAAAGTCATTAATTAAGATTGTTAAAGTCAAGCTGATTATTTAACTTTTCAGGCACTGCTATTCGGCCTTTAAAATGCTGACAAGGAATTCAGGGCACATAAGATTCAACACTACATCCATTTCCATTTAATCTAGTGAGCTTTTCATTGAACAAGTAATGCTGTTTAAATCATGGAACCTGATCAAGCAGATTAGTCTCAGCTTTTCATGATGTTAATCCTATTACAGCTACTAAAGCTCTGTTTTAATTACATGAATCAAGTAGTTCACTAAAAAGGATTATGGTTCCTCCTAATAACTTCTTCAAATACATACTTTTTGGTTGAATAAGAAAGACAGCTTGGGTGATTTCGTCTTCCTTTAATTTGTACTCCACATATGCTTATTTTCAGTGTGGAAACTCAGAACCCCATGAAGCCAGGTCACCAATCCATCTGCTTCATGCACCTTTTCTGAGGGTTTCTTTGGCAAGTTTTTGCCTGGAATAGGCAGAAAAATGAAAATCAGATGTACTGAGTGATATCACCAGGCATCCTCTGGATCACTAGCTGGTAATAGCATGAGAAATGTATTGAAGAATCTGAGAAGTTGGCAGGCAGGAGATTTTCAGAGGATGTAGTTAGATCAGATATCAAAGCTGGAGCCTGTCTGGATGCTGCTTTTGTACAACGGCAGAAAGCCTTGAAGCTGGCAGCATTTACAGGTAGACAATACTTCTGGTACTGTTTATTTCCCCTTTCTTTGGAAGCAGCCAATTTCCAAAGGATATTGCTGTACTGGGACAGAACTAGAGCTAAGTTGGTGACTAACCTGCTGCACATTTTCAATATTCTCTATTTATTTTTATTCCCTGTTAAACTAATTGTCTGTTATCATTTTACATCCTAATCTAAGGAAACCAATTTAGTGGTCCAGCCATCAACCTGGATGAGATCAGCTCCTGAACTGCATCTGTGCTACAGCAGAATCCATTTACTCAATGTAAAAACATCTTACGTTATATAGCACCTTTAATGTATTAACATTTTTAGGAAGCTTAAAGTTTGATTTGGAAACCTGAATTGAGCAAAATCTATTTTCTTTTAAACAAGTACTAACCTTATGAAAAGTTTATATATCTTCTCGAATCATTGGTGTCAGTGACCACACAGTTTAGAATACAGGCAGATTTACACAGTTGGGTAGTCCAATACATGGACAGGGTTTGTCATTTCTTGAGGCATAGTATTGGATAGAAATACATTACCTTTAATTAGGATACCAATGGCTTTATCTCCCTTGTCCAGTGTCTTTGTTATTTGATACTTTTAGGCTATTAGTGTATAATATCTTTTTTTTTCTCTCTGTAACAGGCAGTATCATAATGGGCATTAATGCGAAAGGTGACTGCTTAAAGCACTGGTACGAGTGCCTGAAGAACAAGGATAAAAAGATTGAACGCTGGCATACTCTCTACAATGCAAATCCCATTCCCAGTGACTGATCTGCATTCTTACCAGAGCCTACATTCAGTTTGTGCCATCAAATTTGGTCACTTCCCTCCTCCTCTGTCCATCTCATTCTCTTTCATTTGAAAATATTTTGATGAGGGGACACTATTTCTGTGAAAAGTGTTTCATCAACATTTGTCTTTTGTTAACATACAAACTATATACTACAATCATCTTGGAACACATCACTGCACCGTACATGTGAAACATCACTGTGAGAAAAATGGTGCATGATCACTCTGATATTACTTCTTCTCCTCACCTCCTTAAAGGTTCCCAAACAATATCCTGGGAAGACCTGGTCACATTAAACTAAGACCTGGGTTTGCATCTCTTTACTTTCTAGAAGCACTTGGCCTTTCTTTGATAAACGTTATCCAATTAGACCCAGCTGAACTAATCATTGTGATGGAGGAACACGCAGTTTCCTCAATATTGTGGCACTGGCCAATTACCAGGTTCTAGATAGTGGGGTGCATGAGGGCCCAATAAACAGGGGTCCAAGGCTCTAGCAAGCCACTGTGCCCTGGGCTGGGACCAGGAACATAACCAGGACCCATGATTTCTGTTCCTATCCCTGCATTTTACAGTGGGTATTCTGTACCAGGGCAGGTGATCAGCTGAAACCTGCATGCAACAACCATCAACTCCAACCCCCATATCTTTTATGATGAATCTTTGTGCTGATTTATACTCACCAGACTTATCCAAGAATTCAAATGCAGTGGAATCTGGATGTTGGGGCAAACTGTGGATCCATAGGTTTCCTACCCTTTAAAATCGCAGTTCTCAGCTTCTACCACAGTAAGAAATTTTTTGAGTCCTGGTCTGGGGCTTTCTGGATATGTTTGTCTTTTAGGATTTTGGCACGTTCCCACAGTTTAGAAAAGAATTGTAATCTGAGAAGACTGACAACATTACTTTCCTTTCTATTTTAACCTGTTTCAGTTCTCCAACTTTTTTTTTTGCAACAGTAAACTGTCAATACCAACGTCCATCTCCTCAATCAACATGAACCCCTGTTCCATCACTAGACCTACAAGTGGCTGCTTCAAATGACTTGCATTTCCAAGGTATAGGGCAGGGTCACTAACAAGCACGGCACTAGAAGCAAGTAATGCCACATCATACTTCTGCCATAGTAAAGGATGCAGAATTTCCTGACCATTGTCTCTAATGGAAAAGCAATTTGATCTAAAATGATTAAAGTCCTGTAATCGCTTAAAAGGCAATTGCATCAATCTCTTTGACAGTGAACTTTAAGCTCTAAAATTCGATGGGCCAAATGGCCTTACTTCCACTGCTATGTCTTATGGTCTTATGGTCTTACGTCTGTCCCAAATTTTTACCTAGATCAATAGGCTTATTAAAAATATTTTGAGCATAAAGATGAAGTCATCTAGTACTTTAGAATGTCCTAACCCTATGCGATAGAGAATCATTAGCTTCCAAAAATGGGTATTTCCATTGCAGCACTGAACTCAATGTTTGACCTACTTTTTAAGAGAAACATACCTACAGCAGCGTAGAGGAGAGAATTTAAAGGGAAAATATATGATGCTGAAGTGCTTAAAGTTGTAAAGGGAAATCTCTGGATGCTTCTTGGTCTCTTTGCCATTGCAATATTTATTTGTTAGAGGGAAAAGGGGGTAACCATTTTATAAAGAAAATCCTCTCACCTAACACCATCAATGCCAAGGGTTGCATTTTATTCCTATTCGTGCCACCACTGAATGCAAGGTCATAACATGAATGCGAAGAAGTTCTAAATTACATATCTGCTATCAGGCTGCGTCTAACCCATTTGCAATAAAACATAAAACAGGAACAAAAAATACACAAGACAAGAGAGATGAAAGAGTTATCTTTTTATAAGTTTGAGGTAATTCTGTAGAATAAGGGTCATTTATGAATGATTTACAGACAGTGTAAATGAATTCCTACAAAGATTTAATTTTTAAAACGGGCATGGGGAAAGATTCCAAAGTAAAAGGGAAATTCTGGAGGACTGTTCCTGGTACAGAGTAGTTTCAAAACTTGGTTGCATAAGAAGACTATCATTAGAAAAGGTTTTTTTTTAAACTATGCTTTAGGTGCTGCATCATCCACAATTTCTGCACTTTTGATCATAGTTTTAATTAAAACTATTATCAATGAATTTAGGATGACATTAGGAGATCCTACATATTATTTTAATGCTCCAAATTATAGGGAGTATCCGATGCTGATTGCTAGTGGCTCATCTTTCTGAGGTACTGGGAGGATTTCTTGTACTTACCTTATGTAGAGCTTCTGTCTGAGAGACAGGAGAAGAATGTAGATGGAAAAAAAACTGTTCAAACAACTTCTGAAACAAAATTTAGAAACATTCAGCATTTGAGACAACAGACAATACTTCACCCTTGAAGAGAATGCCTGACTGGATGAATTATCTGTCTTCTACACAGATGTTGCCTGAACTGTTGTGTTTCCAACATTTGCGGTTTCTGTTTCAGAATTCCAGCATAGACATAACTTTTTATGTCCACCCTTCCTCTGTTTAATGAAGCCACACATTTCCAAATATTTAATTATCTTCTCAATCTATCTGTGCCTCTGTTACCTTGCAATTAAAGAGGTCAGCAATAAAAGGAAGTAACAAGGAAAGGAGGATCAAATATTCACTGAATGACAGCATAATCTTAGATGATTTTTAACAGTACTGACCAATCATAGTCTCCATTGTCTTCTCACCATTTAGCTATCTATCTTTCTTAATTCCAAAGAGAATGACCTCATCTATCCCCACATTAAAATCCAACAGTACAGTTTGACCTGCTCTCTGGCTCTAACAGTAACCTTTGCAACAATTTAGACCCTCCCAGAGAAAGAAAGATTAAACAAGGGGACTTTGGTTACCATGTGCTCTCACCTTTGGAACCTGGGTATAAAATCACTCCTGACTAATGCGTGAAAACAACTGCTTTTTCTTTCTCCCTGCTGGCCATTACGGTCCTAATTGAAATTAATTGGGTGAGGTAATGGAATGATAAACTGTTATGTTGGTTTGCAAAACAAAAATTTGTTCATAATTTATGTAGATGTCTTGCTCAAGAGGAAAACTTCATCCTTGTGTGGAAAATGGAATTACATATTGAAGGTTTTCTGAATCTGGAAGATATAGAACCAACTTGTTGGTGTAGAGTGGGGGCAGTGTTAATCTAGCTCATCCTGAATGTGCCATGTATGGGCTTAATATGAATGCTTACTGCTAAAATGATAAAAGTGCTTCAATTCATAGCTCTTGCAAACATTGTGTAATGGAAACAAAACGCATCTCCTGCACCCACCACCCAGCAAATGCAAGAAAATTTACAACAGCAATATTGTGCATTTTGCACCATAAATATACTGAAGAATTCCAAGGTGCTCAACAAGAATGTTATCAAATAAAATTTGACACCAATGAAAAGGTTAGACAATGTAACATTTTGAGAAATAACTTGGGTGGTGAAGACAGTTGCAAAGAGATTTATGGTGGGAATTTCAGGCAACAAAAGGCATAACTGCCAATGGCAATCAGAATAACTTTCCTGTTCCTGGATGATTGATTTGGAAAACTTAATTTCAGTATTCCTGGGGCAATGCAAGTACATTAGTTGGTGTAGAATTATTGGCTGTGCCTTGTTGCAGACAAATTATAATGGCACAAATGTCAAGCATTAACTATTTAACAAGCACAATGAGATCACAATAGTATTGCAACAGGAGACACAAAACCATATCTGCCAGTGCATGAATCTCTCCAGAGCACCTTACTGAACTGAATTTCTTTCATTCTCTCTGTTCTATGTATGCTAACTGTCACCTAATTCCCAAATCTTCCTTAAATGGCCAGGAAGGAGATTTAGAAGAAAGAAAATACTTGGTACGAAATACTTCCCATAAGCAACTGTTGTGTTCAGGAGCTTATCAATCAAATAATAATTGTCTTCCAGTTTTTTTTTCAATTCTATCTCAACCAATGTGAGACGGATGATTCTGAAGCTAGGTATTCATTCAGACCCTCCTGTCCATTCTATGAAGCTTAGCACAGAATCTGAAGAGTCAGCATGGAGAAACAAATTGCGTTGTAATGATTTTGTACGTCTAGATGTCTTGAACTCTTTGTAAATAGGTTATGATACAGTATTTAATCAAATATGATAGTGGCATCTAGTAACAGAACATCAGTAGGTCACTGACCATTACTTCCTACAGTATTAATAGGCCATCTATTTTGGGCAGCTTTGATGCCTTTCTGTGGTGCTTCATTGGAATGCCAAGTATCCATGTCAGATATGTTAATTTTCTATCATGTTTCCACCTGAGACTTACACTTAACTGCATTAACAGCTATGCTAAAACTAAGTAATTTCAGCTGTCTGATTTTGTAACTATTGTGTAAGATATAATCTAGAGAAGCACATCTTTACACATTCTTGTCAGACAAATTTGGCATATTTAACAATACAGTATTACAAGATTTTGCAGTTAATTTAGGATCTCATCTCATTGTCTTAATATAATCTGAACTCTGTATTTTCAGAATTTTACATTTTCAACCTTTGAATTTCAAATGTTATCTTTAATTCTTTTCTTAATTGTGGTTTTTTGAGCTATTATTCCAAGCTTCCACCTCCGCAGCAGAATGTTAGAATACTATAGCACATCATTCAGGTTCAACAGCATCATAGTAACTAAAACAGCATTCAGTCAAATGGAGTGTTGAATTCCTCCGTTACCAAATACTTACATATAGAAATCATAAGGCATATCATGGATTCATTAAATCTTATTGAAACTCATCAATATTTCACAGGTGGTAGAGACTTTTTGAGATTGCACATTTTTAAATATATCACGGGATATGGGTATCGCTAGCTGCCCATCCCTAATGCCCCTGATAAAGTATTAGTGAACCACCTGGTTGAACCACTGTAACTACATATGGTGCAGGGTGCTGATATCTCACAGAGTCACACTGACACTTGCTGAGGTTTTATAAAACCACACAGTAGTTCACTGAGATTCCATGGATCACCGTTGAATCTTTCTAAAACTTCCCAAAATGTAAGACTGTATGTAACATCACGCACACTTGACAATGTGATATTATTGTAATTAGTTCCCTTATACCAGGTGCATGGGTCAGAATACTCTACTTCTTGTTATCAAACCTTGGCAAAACATCTTCCACATGATTCTGGAGAAGGACATCAAATCAGTCAGTAGGAAAATGGCTATCTTTACCAGCAGAATGGAAATCAGACATTAATTTTAATCCTCGCTTGTCATTGTCCTAATACACAAAGTGCTTTATCCTTTATGTTTGAAATAGTTTATAATAATCATGTGTCATTATCTGATCTCTGTCTATGCTTCTGTCCACCTATCTGTAATCTACTTGCTGCTATGAGTTTAGGCAGTGCATGTTGCTATATATTTGGGGCTCTTATGGAGTTGAGTCATTCAAAAGCAACAATGATAGGATCTAATTTAATGCTAATATCCAGAAAAAATTAAAATGTCTCTTTTGTGTGCTTCTGGGTAGAAGAAAAATCCACCAACACTGAAGATGATCAGTTATACAGTTGGTCCAGCCTGAGCTCTGTTTATAAATAGCATGTGATATCTTTTTAATCAGCATGTTCAAACTGGTTACCTAGGAAGCCGCATGATGTTTTGCAGTGGATATACATTCAATTGGATATAAGAAACCAAAACTTGATTTTGTATTGAGGTGCCTGCAATACTTAGGCTGTCTTCCAGTGCATGCAGATATAAGCTGTGAACCACTTTGTCCTGATGTTGCCTGTAAAGCGATACAACACACAATCCTGTCTTGCTCTAAGCTAACACAATAAAAAAGATGGTGCAGGTGATGGACAGTATTATGGCTTTGGTGGTCGTGGGTTTTTATGCTGTGTTGATATACCTACACGCTCCCTCACGGAGAACGTGGGAACTAACTTTGCCTCTAAGATTTCATGCAAAATTAAGGCAATCTTACCCCTTTCCTTCCTGAATTATAATAATGAGGACTGAAGCCTGGAGGGTGCACGGTGGGGTGACAAGGCCTGCCTCCAGAGACCTCAGCAGTGGGTAAAACCCCATTGCATGCAACGAGGTTTGTATTGTGGCTGCAAACAATTCACAAGTTCTTATCATATTCCTACAATTCAAAACATGCAAATGATAAATTGTGTAAAAATAGGCAGGTGAAATTACCCAGCAGTCATCAGTTCGGCCACCATTTTTGTCCTCTGACAACCAGGTGCCATGTTGCATACAGGCAGCTTCCTATCTCAGGCGTTTACCCCAGCTGTTGACTCATTCCTTTGATCCCCATCCGCACTTTGCTTTTGGCTCTCGTCTGCAGATGACACTGGGAAACGTCTGAGCTCAGTTTCCAGTTAGAAAAATTACAGTCACCCACCGGCAACTATGTCGATGGGCTTGTTGGCACAATTCGTGCTACTTTGGAATGGCCATAGGTAAAGGGTAATGCTTTATCTTCTTCTGAAGACAGTCAATTCATAAAAAACAATAATACACTTCTAAAAGGTGGGCAAATAAAAATAGATTGCAGTTACATGGAGGAGACTCAACATCTATGAAGTCTCTGGAATGGAACAAAGGGCAGGGTGTTCTGAAGAAGGGTCACTGAATCCGAATTTTCGACTCTATTTTCTCTCCATAGATGCTGCCAGACCTACTGAATTTCTCCAGCTATTTCTGTCTTTGTTCCTGATTTCCACCATCCACAGTTCTTTGCTTTCAGGAAAGGGCAGGGGATGGAATTGAAGAGAGAGACACTATGGAATAAAGTGTACATAAAGTGTACATAAAAGAAAACGCTCAGAAGAAATAAGACTGGAGAGACAATAAAAATTTGGATAGAAGCTCTGAAGTATTTTGCTAAAGAATGTTCAAAAATAAGAATTCCAGATAAATGAGAAGGGTAACTGGAATCAGTTTCCTTAAATGAAGGATTATCCGCAAAGAATAAGATATGAGTTTATAACTGTAAATGATAAGCTGAATTTATTTACTACTTTTAATACATTTAGTAAAATATTTCAAGGTACTTTATAGAGGCATTATCAAACAAAATTGAATACTGAGCCACAGAAGGAAATATTAGGAAAATGGCTAAAATGTTGGTCAAAGAAGTAAGCTTAAAGGAGTGTTTTAAAAGAAGAGACCAATAACTAGACAGAAAAGTCACAGCCCCAGGCATTTAAAAAGCCACCAGGGCCAAAAGTTCTTGTGGTACAGTAGTAGTGTCCTGTGGGTCAGGAATCCTGGGTACAAGTGCCACTTTCTCGGGCAGGGTGGAGGGAGGGTGGTGTTGGAACGTAATAACATCTCTGAACAGGGTTGATTAGAAAATATATCCACCAATGCCTTTCAACACTCAATCTCAGTGCAGACATGAATGAAACATGGACAAAAGAGCTGAACTCAAGTGGTAATACGCTGTTGACATCAAGGCAGCATTTAACTGAGTATGGCATCAAGGAGCCCTAGAAAAAATATGGTAGTTAGGTAAACTCCCCACTTGTCGGAATCACACTAAACACAAGGGACAAGGTTGTAGTTGTTCGTCAATCAGTCTCGATCCTGGAACATCATTGCAGGAGTTTCTCAGTCTGGTATCCAAGGGAAAACCATCTTCAGCTGCTTCAGCAATGATCTTCCATCCATTGTAAGGTCACTGCTGAGTTCCATTGTGCTGGAAGTCAAAAGTGTGCAATGAAAAAGAAAATGGTTGTGAAAACACCCAGAGTGGGTGGGGGTAAGCTTCTCGACTTGCATAAGTGAGGACCACCAATGTGAGAGCTCCTAAAGAGAAACAACATTACACACTCCCATGCACTGTACAAGACACAGACCTGTGGGGTCTGTAATCCCTACACATCCTAATGCATTGGTTGCATGTGTGCTGTACAGCTGCCAGCCTCAGGCATTGCTGACCACCTCATTCATACCCATATCTTTGAACTCAGAGGCCAGGGAAAGAATACAGATGTTGTAGGATAAAGAGACAGTGGTATCAGCAGGACCCATTCTCCTGTATACACCTTGTTCATTATGCTCCCACATGCTGCAGCAGTTTCTTAACACAGATAATAATCCATGGTGCATCTTGTATGCACATGAAGTTAGACATCATGTTGGCATAGATGCATTTGGGGCCACACAGACACTCAAGCAAATTGATACAGAGCCAAAGCAATGATATTTATACAAACATTAGAATTTATGTAAGTGGAATATCACTTGTGCCACCAAAGTGGCCTCAAAAGGCTTTTCTTCTTTGTCTCCCTCCCACTGTGTTCTCAGTGAAGTCCCTGGTTCCAAAGCTGGAGTCAACTCAGCACTGGAGCCCATTGGTTCTAGAGGTTTGTATGGGGAGCCCTGGGAAAGCTAGTGTCCAGATGGACCAGGTTTGCTGAGGGTCTTCTTGCCAGAAACGAATAAATCCTCCTCAGCTTGAACTGCCAAGATTGGAGGGGATCAGGCAAGTCGGAAGTGAAAGGTCTGGCCTCATACTGTTGTTCTCAGAGGTCAAGGAGGTGACCTCTCTTGGACCTGGCTGTTTGTCTTCGGAAGAAGTGGACATTCCATTAGTACCTTGAAGACACAAGTGAGAAAGGTGCTGTGGCCGATAGTTATACGTGGTGTGCAATGAATGACACTACAGCAGGAATACTCTGAGAGTTGTAGTGAAATGACAAGTGGTACTTGGTTGACAGGGCACAGATATCTCAGCATCCCCACAAGAATGGTTCCAGTCTTCCTCCATGAGAGCCAGGATTCTCTATTCGTGCAGACTGAGGAGTCAAATGTTGGACACCCCTCCACCTTCTGGGCCATCTCAGCCCTATGGGATGTTGGTTTCTGGAATGAAAGAAAGGGAGGAATTGAACGAGGTGAAGGTTGATGGTACCATTGTTAGTGTTAGTGTAGTGTCCAAGACAAGTGAGTAGACAGTGCTGAGGTCATGCAATGTGACTGGTGTGGGGGTAGATGGAGTGAGGGAAGATGTTTGAGGTAATAGTGGGATTAGCAGATCATGAACCTTGGTAGGAGTTGGGTGCAGTAGCAGATCTATGATAAATTTGAGGTGTTGGAGAGAAGAATGTGGCACTTACTGTTGCAAAGCAGAGATGATTGATTTTCTTACAGAACTGCTGGCTATTCCTCCCGCCGTTGATCTTTGGACCAGACTGCTAGGGTCTAGTGGCATGGCTCTCATTCTTTTCCTTTTATGAGCAGGAAAAGCTTCTCCCCATCTTCTCTATCCAGCCTACTCATGATTTTAAAAGCTTCTATCAAACCCCTTCTTAGTTTTCTTCTCTCCAAAGAGAACAGTCTCAACTTCTTCAATCTATCCTCATAATTGAAGTTTCTAATTCTGGAACTATTATTGTAAATTGCTACAGCGCTATCTCCAATGCGCTCACACCTTCCCTACATTATGATGCCCAGAACTGTCTAGCTGAAATTTAACAAGTGTGTTATACAAGTTCAACATCACCACCTTGCTCTTGTATTTGATCAGCCCGCTAATAACGCAGAGGCAACTGTATGGTTTATGAACTGCTGTCTCCAGCTGTCCTCTCACCTTCGATGATCAGCACACACAGACATCCAGGTCCTTCTGCTCATGTACTTGCAATAGGGATGGGTTAACCTTTTTAGAATTGTACCTACTATTTTATATTGTCTTTCAATGTTCTTTCTAACAAAATGCATCACCTCACATTTCTCTGCTTTGAACCTCATCTAGCATCTATCCGCACATTCATTGAAGTTGTCAATGACCCTTTGGAATTCCACATTGTCCTTTCACTGTTTACAATTCTTCCAAATTTCCCGTCATCTGGAAATCTTGAAATTATCTCCTGCGCACCAGATTGTTAATATATATCAGCAAAAGCAAGGGTCCCAATACCGATTGCTGGAGAACTCCACTGCAAACATTTCTCCAGGCTGATAGATATCATCACCGGACCCGAAATGTTAACTCTGTTTTCTCCTCCTCAGATGCTGCCAGACCTGCTGAGCTCTTCCAGCAACTTTGTTTTTGTCTATTGATCGTTACTGTTTCCTGTCACTCAGCCAATATTGTATTGATGTTGCTACTATCTCTTTTGTACTGTGACCAGAAATATTTAACCCAGTCTTGTTGTACCTTGGGCAGATCTCTGTTATTGACACAACACCATATTTTCACATGGCAATCTGTAATTCTCAGACCTTATTTATTATACTCCATGCTTTTACATACATGTATGCAGACTCTGTTTTGGACTTATTTTCTTTTTCCTTTATTCTGACTTCACGTATTAACTTGCAATTTTCCACGCTAGTGCTAGCAGTATCCCCAAGTATTTTGTGAATCTTGGTATTCTGTCTTCATTACCACAAACCTAACAAGTTAGTTGGGCAGCACGGTGGCACAGTGGTTAGCACTGCTGCCTCACAGCACCAGAGACCCGGTTTGGTTCCAGCCTCAGGCGACTGTCTGTGTGGAGTTTGCACGTTCTCCCTGTGTCTGTGTGGGTTTCCTCCGGGTGCTCTGGTTTCCCCCACAGTCTAAAGATGTGCGGGCTAGGTTGATTGGCCATGCTAAATTGCCTGTAGTGTTCAGGAAGGTGTAGATTTAGGGGGATGTGTCTGGGTGGGATGCTCTGAGGTTCGGTGTGGACTTGTTGGGCTGAAGGGCCTGTTTCCACACTGTAGGGATTCTTAAAAAAAAAAGCCTTTCAATAGCATGAGCAAAATGGCTCAAAAGGAGGTTGATCACAGCTCTGTTCATGTGCAATGGTGCAATTTGTCAGTTGTACACATGCAACCTTTCCTAGAGCCAGTGACAGTGCCCCAGAAATCTAAAGTCCTCCTTCCTGCACTATCTTTCCAGCCACACATTCATTTACCTTATCCTCCTACTTTTGTGCTCACTTGTACATGGTACTTGGAGCGATCTGGATTTTTGGTCTAAACTTGAGGTCCTGC
>JAHRHZ010000098.1:29964980-29996187 GCA_024137785.1 Ginglymostoma cirratum | reverse complement strand
AGGAAGCTAGGTAGAAAGTTTGCAAGCAGGACCTCAAGTTTAGACCAGGGTCCCGATCCGAAACATCAACCTTCCTGCTCCTTTGATGCTGCCTGGCCTGCTGTGTTCCTCCAGCTCCACACTGTTATCTCTATTTGTTGATTCAGTGATCTGTTCTTCCCTTGATTTTTCTTGTATTATACTCTGGTTGTCAACATGAAGAAGTACTGAAACATAGAAATTTACATTCCACAGGTGGATTGGCTTTGAGTCTGGGTCTTAGAGGTGAAATGCACTACAGTGTAGCTCATAGCACCATGCTGTCTTGCCTGCTGTGCTATCACATCCTGGAAATGGGTTATTCATTGAGCAGGAGCTTCTGACACAACAGAGGGGAACATTTGTCATTCAGTTTCTAACGTCTTTTCCCACAACATCATGTACAATTATGAGAAGGTTAGTGAAATATTAATTAATTTGTCCATTTTTAATTGCATTGGACGACAGTCTGATGTGCAGTAAACCATGTTATAATGATTAATGATTGTTAGAGTTTGGTAGGTCTTTGTCCACAACACACATCCACATTGAAGTGACAATACAGGTTAAGTTCCAAGTTCATTAAATCTGGACAAAAATGCCCACTTAACCACAAAGAACAGCTATGTTTAATCAATTCATGACTTCAAAGAGAAGACATTGCTGGCCTGCGAAGACATATTTTTCTCAGAAATGGGTTATTGATCAGTTAGGTTTCTCCCAAATATTCACTCTAAATGAAATCAAAAGTTATCTTACAAGCTACTAAATAAGATGGCCACCTTATTGAAAGTGTGTGCCTGTGTGCAAGCATGTCTTTGCACTTCCCAATGACATCACTCACTGCCCACTGGTAGGTTAATAATAGGCAGGACTTCCACCAATGTATATCATTCCATTTCTAGCTAACCCAATTACTTTTCCTGGATAACCCTTCTCTATTTGCATAAAGTGAGAGAGCAGGTAGTAAAAATGTTACAACTGATTAAGGCTCAACACTTTTTTCAGTAAGAAGCAGAAACACGCAGCAATGAGTGAGGGCAGCGTAGTGTTCAAAATATGGTGAACAACAGAAAAGGATCCCAGATTTATTGATTACTGCAGCTGAGGATAACTTATAGCTTTTTGTTTTGCCATGCTACCACGCACAAATGGAATTGTTTCAGACTTGTCTTAAGACTCTGAAACAATTGAGATTTTGACGCCCTCTTCTCAAACTGAGGGTTGATGTGGAGGTGCCAGTGTCGGACTGGGGTGGACTAAGTCAAAGATCGCACAACACCATGTTATAGTCCAACAGGTTTATTTGAAAACACAAGCAGCCCCTTTGTCAGGTGCAGTGACAGTAGAGCATACAGACACAGAGTTTATAGGCAGAGAGATCAAAGGATCATACAACTGGTGTAAGTGGACTAAACAAGCCTAAAATGGCTGACTGACTGCCTCTTGCTGAATCTTTAATCATTCATATATTCCTGCATTCTAGAAATTGCAGAAGCAGGATATGGAGAACTGTTAGAAAGGAGATGCAAGTTTCAATAGATTAAGATGCAAATCCCAGAAACTATTTCATCTCACTGCCCAGAGATAATTAAAGGTTTCCTAACTTTTCAAACTTCAAACAGGCACAGCAATGGGAATATACAAAAGGTGACAGATCAGGTCAGACGCTGAATTTTAGGTGTGAGGCCTTGTCCAGAATCTGTCTTTGAGTTTTAACTTGGAATCAGGTTGGTTTTATTCCGAAAGCAGGGATTTATAAAATGGCACGCTGGCTGACTGTGACTACAAATTGTGTATTTCTTGAACAAAATAGAATGTATCTGCAAATAAACAAACATCTTGGATGAAATGATTCACTACATAGGTTTTTATGTGTGTGTTTACTTGAGAGAGATGTGAGTGTGAGACAGTATGTGTGTGTATGTGTGTGAGAGAGCATGTGTGTGTGTGTGTGTATGAGAGAGAGGGTTTGTGTGAGTGTGTGTGTCAAAGACTGTGTGTATAAGAGAGAGAGTGTGTGTGACTGCTTGAGAGAGTGTGAGAGAGTAAATGTGAGTTGAAAAGTATGTGTGTGTGTGGGTGTGAGAGAGAGATATTGTGAGTGTGAATGTGTGTGTGAGAGATTGTGTGTGTGTGTGTATGTGTGTGTGTATGTGTGTGACAGAAAGAGAGAGAGAGGGTCTGTGTGAGTGTGTTTATGACTCTGAGTGCGAGTGCATGTGTGACAGACTGTCCGTGATAAGAACGTGTAATAAATAATCCAAAACTGTAATCCTTTGATCTCTCTGTCCTTCATCTCTCTGGCTATAAACTCTGTGTCTGTGTGCTGTCCTGTCACTGCACCTGACAAAGGGGCTACAAACTGAGGGCTTAGGTATAACACCTACTCAAGATGTCTCCTTGTATGTTGCCATGAGGAGGAAGGAAAAGCATTGGTACAGAGATAATGTGACTGGACTAGTAATCCAGATGTCCAGGTTGCTGCTGTGGAATTAACATCTGGAATTATAAAGTTAGTCTCAATAATAGTGATGAAAGTACACTGATCAAATCCAGAAGGACAAACCTGAACATGAAGATAAACAGTATATTCTACTCGAGATAAAAGGTACTGCAGATGCTGGAGAATCCGAGATAACAAGCATGGGGCTGGATGAACACAGCAGGTCAAGCAGCATCATAGGAGCAGGAAAACTTGACGTTTCGGGCCTAAACCGAAGGGTGTATAAATTGATGACAAATCTTGGCTTATTTTCTTTTCTTCATTCTGTAAATAGTCGGCAGTTTGTAGTAGCAAAGCCAGGATGTTCTGGAAAAACTCAGCAGGTCTATCAGCATCTGTAGAGAGGAAAATAGAGTTAACATTTCGAGTCCAGCAACCTTTGTCTGAAATGGGCAGGTTTAGGCTTGAATTTCTATAAGACTAGAGATGCTGAATCTTGCATCGATTACTGACAGATCAGTATGCCTGTGACAGTTCATTAGCAGTTCCTGGAGGATCCTGCTCATCAGTTGGAAGACAGATCACTGGACTGCTGCAACACCCTGCAAGCCCCTTTGTGCTTTGTAGCCCACAGATATAATGGAAGCAGTCTGAGTTTGTATGTAACTGAGGTAATCTCGCTTGGCAGCCATCTGAGCTTCATCTGCAACATTTGGATTTAAGGTTATTGCTGTGTATTCTAAACTGTAATGATAAAACACAGAATCATGGTGTGTCAATAAGTGGGCAAGTGGAATTGGCCACTACTTCCATGTTACAAAAGATGAGTTCTAAGCTTTATGTAAAGCCCTGTGCCAGATTAAACACGGACTGCTCCAAGCATGTAAGCTTGCTGACCTCTCAGTTTGCCAAATATTTCGTGGTGCACATTTATCAGTCGCCTTGTATAGATTGACCTATTGAAGTTCTCATCCGAATCCTCTACAGTGCAATCCATTTGCTACCATGCCCTCAAGTGCATTGGCAACAGAGCAATCCATGTCCACCTACCCTTCACTCATATCTAGTGTCTCATAACGTGTAGATTCCACCACTAATGTATTGTAAGATACTTGCTCAAAATAAAGGTTATGTATTTATTCACCAACCTATTCTAATACACTGGCTTGACAGAATGTTTTTAAACTATTCCAGTTTGTCTTAAATCCATCACTTCAAAGATATGTGCAATTCAGCATCTGAGCTGATCATTGTGAATGTGAAATAAAACGATGATGAAATGCTTTCTTGACTCCTTGGTATTCCTCCACTCCTTGGCCAAGTTGCATCACTTGGCTATCAGAAAGGAAAATTGTGATGTACAGGTTATTTTGGAGGCAAGGGTGTTGGGAAAAGTGAAAGGTGCTTGCTTACATCAGCTGCAGTGTGTAAATCAGAAGAGAGTGTGGACTGAGAAGGCAGTATAGCATCAGAAGGGTATGAGGTTACCAGCATCTTTGATGGTTTCACTCCACCTCTGGCCACAAACTTAGTATTTTACATCTCAATATTAACAAGAACTGTCTCATCCATGGTTTTTCAGGTATGTAGGGACATCTGTTCCTCCTCATTTCAGATCCTGTAGCTTCTGGTTATGAGCCACCTTGCCTTGCCAGAGAGACAAATCAGTACCATCGAGAGTAATACAACTTGTTTGGCAATACAGCTGCCATAGTTGAATAGCTGGTGGTGTCTACAGTTTGTTTTGTGGATGATTTTTGCCCAACAGTGTCAACTGTGTGAAGGTGAGGTGAAGTAGTTTAATAATCCATGTCAGGCATAGGTCTGATTTAATGTTAGAGATTCGGTGGGAGGTGAATGATGGGTGTGCTTATTTAAACACTTGATGAGGAGAAAAAGACATTTGAAGATGCAGTCACTGACCTTGATTGCTTATGTGAGGTCACTGAACATCCTGTAGCAGTACATCCGAGTTTTCAGAGCTTGACTTCTGGTACTGTTCTCCATCGCTATGTGCCCCCCAAGCATGGTCCACTATTCGGGAAGATTATGACTGATTTGGGTTACTCTACATTCTCACCAACGCCTTCATAATTTCATGGTAAGCAAGAGAGTGAAATGTTATGTACCTATGCCTCAAAATATTCAAAGTCTCTGTTTCCAATACCTTTTGAAGAAGAGAGTTCCAAAGATACTTTATCTAATGTGAGAAAAAAAAAATTCTCCTCATTCATGGGTAGCTCCTGGTTCTGGATTCTCACAATACTAACTAAACGTTCTGCTTTTGAAGGTGGCTGGGTTGCTTGTCAGATCCAAAGAAAGGAGTATATCAGTTTAGATGTTAAGATCTAAAGGGGAGCCTTTTTTATTGTGGGTATGCCATGACCGTCCAAGGCACAAGGTAGACCATAGCTAGAATGCTGTGAACCATTTTGGTCCCTTTATCAAAACAAAAATAAAGATACTGGCAATGAAGGCAGTCAGAGAAAGTTCATTTGGTTGATCCCAGGTATGGAAGGATTTTCTTAAGACCAGAGGTTGAGCAGGTTGGGCTTGTACTCATTGGAGTTTAGACGAATGACAGAAGAACTTATTGAAGAATGCAAGATTCTTTGGAGGCTTGGTAGGGTGGGTGTGGGGAGGTTGTTTCAGCTTATAAGAGAGTTAAGGACCAGATGGCATAATCTCAGAGTAAGTTGTTGCCCATATGAGGCAGAGGTAAAGAGTAATTTCTCCTGAGGGTTGTGAATTTGTGGAATTCTTTAGTTATGGGGCTGTAAAGGCGGAATTGTTAAGTATATTCAAGGCTGAGGTAGACAGATTTTTAATCATTAAGGGGATTGAGAGGGTTATGGGGAAAAGGAAGGATGATGGAATTGATTATTATCAAATCAGCCATGATTTTGAAGAGTGGTGGAGCAGATTTGATGGGCCAAATGGCCTCCTTCTGCTCCTATATCTTGTGGTCTTATCTGCTTTTGCTCAGCAGCTGTTACAGAAGTTGGCATTACATAAGCTCAACACTGAAACATTATATAAACAGTTACATAATGACACATTGTGAATTCTGTTATGTATAAGTGGCTCAGCTATGCACAAAGGAAAAAGCAGCCTATGTTTGACCTTGAAAATGTTTCTATTCCCCCTCTGGCTAAAATGCTATTCTTGGGATCCATATACAAACTTCATCAAGAGCAACTATAGAGATTTAAACATTTTCTTTGTAGGCTAGATTTCAACATTTTTATATACTCCGGCTTGTGAGTTGACTCCATCTACACTTCTGGCTGCCTTCGGAAGGCAGCCAACGGAATCAAAGACCCCTCCCATCCCAGTTATAATCTCTTCCAAACTTTTCTTTTGGGTAGAAGATACAAGCAAACATACTAACGGATTCAAGAGCAGCTTCTTCCCGGCTGTTATTAGATTTCTGAATGGACCTCTCAAATTTTAAATGTAATGTTGATCTCGCTGTTTGTGCACCTTCTCTGTAGCAGTAACATTGTATTCCTTGTTCTGTTCTACTACCCTAATGCATTTTGTATGGTATGATCCGCCTGTACTGCACGCCAAACAAAACTCTTCACTGTACCTAGGTTCATGCAACACTAATAAATCAAATCAAATTTTAAAAACTGGGTGCGAAAACCAGGCTCACTCTCAGAAAATGGATGTACTTTGCTGCAGTAGGACAGTCTAGGCATTAGGCTTTCAACTGTGTCGCAGTGGTTTCCCAGCAGATCTGTGGTCTAATCAGTAATGTGTTCAGGAACACAATCTATCACGCTTCTTTTCCCTTTTCTGAAATGCTCGTCAATCTGATGACTGTAGATGTAGCATCTCATTGGACTGCAAATAAAATGATTTGACAGACATATCGTATCCTTTAACCCTGCCTGAATACTGACTACTAGGGATGTCTGCTTGGCCTAAGTATCCTGATTCAAATGTTAGCAGTACCTGTAACAGCCTTAGAATCTTTCCAGAAGGGCATGCAGGTAGCCACTAGACAGAGGGTTTTGCAAAGATCGAACCTTCATACCTGAGTAGATCGTAACACGGCAAATTCATTCAAGCTTTTACCACATATTTGCGAGAGGTTGCAGAGTCTAGCTTGGAGACACTCTGTGGTTTACAGCTCAAAACAGTGTATTTATGCCCTATGGTGTCACAATGGTTACATGTAACATTGGTATAAAATAACCTATAAGTCAATCATTCACTGCAAAAACAAATGCAGTTTAGTTTCTTTCAAAGTGCTGAGTGATAGAATCATAGAATATCTACAGTGCAGAAAGAGGCCGTTCTGCATTGAGTCTGCATCAACTTTCCAAAATGCACCCCACCCTATCCCTGCATCCCCGCATTTATCATGGCTAACCCACCTTGCCCCAAGTCCCTGAACACTATGGGTCATTTAGCATGGCCAATCTACCCAACCCACACATCTTTGGACTGTGGGAGGAAACCAGAGCACCCAGAGGAAACCCACACAGACATGGGGAGAATGTGCAAACTTCACGCCGTCGCCCAAGACTGCAATTGAACCCAGGAACTGACACTATGGGGCAACAGTGCTAACAACTGAGCCACTGTGCCGCTCTTTAAAAAAAACTTGTTTAATTTATTAATAAACTTAAGTTTAGTGAGTAAAATAGACCCAACATCATGGCTTTTAATGAACTTAAAATCGACGATTTACAGCAAGGCATTAAAAGTATTAAAAAGCCCAAATCGAATACAGAAAGAGAAAGTCATTCAAATAATGGTTTAAAGAAAAACCTTTTCAAATACTTAGCATTTAATCCTTGCTCAAGATTAGTTAGCACATTTATATAAAGCTTTCTAAAGCAAAGCCAAAAAAGATACCAAAGAAATGCACAGAGTAGAGTCTGGATTTTTGGCAGGTTTTCCAACGCAACTGACTTTTTTTGTCTAAAACATTTTTGTATGTTCATTTTGAATTGTAAATGGACATTAGCCATGCAAGAACTTCAAAAAGTTCATCTCCTGAAAAATGGCACAGGACAACTGCACATACCAATTTCTATCCCAGAAGCAGGTCAAACCCAATTTCTGTTAAGTGTCATGCAATTTCATGGCATTGGGTAAAACTTGTTTATTTGCAAATATCAGAATGATGGCTTCTGTCATTTCCTGGTCGCTAAAGATGTGCAAAAGCTCTTGTCTGGCCTTGTCTATCCAATCCCTGTCAGCACAATCTAACACCAATATTAATTCCTGATTAATTAGGCCTCTAGTTTCAACATGACTTCCACTTCAATGTTATCTTCAGGGCTTATCTATCTCTATCATCTGGTCACAGCACCAAGCCTTCCCTTATGGATAATACTTGCATATCTATCTTAAGCTTTACAGATGGTCTCTGAATCCTAAAGTAACTGGTGACTGTTTAATGGATATGCAGTTAAATTACCTGAGATACACTAACTATTCCCTTATATGGATGTATTTTGCTCTTCGTCCTATTCTTTACTGCTTGTCCAGGCTTATTTTCTCCCGTGTGCCATGTTCTTTAGTATTCTTTTTCTTTTTTGGTCAATTCTCCTTTTTACACTCTCCCATCTCTCTCTCCCTTCTTCACCACTCTTGATTCATTTTTGGGCATAGCCCTTAGGAGAAGCAGTTTAAACAAAAAGAAAAGCAGCATTTTTCAGCAGATCAGGTGAAAGTTGCCTTTGCCTTCTGTACAGCAAGACACTTGTATGACCACACATGTGAGATCTGTTAATATATAACTGTGGATCTACATTATTTAGGCCTGACATGGAGTTTTGTGTTTTGTTCTGGGCACCATACCTTTAGGTAAGATTTCATGACCTTGGAAAGGTTGTGGAAGAGATCTTTAAAATGATAATGGGGATAAGTGACTTCAGTTGTATTGAGAAACTGAAAAAGCCAGTTTTCTTACAGCAGAGGAGGACAAGAGGAAACTTAACACAGTTGTTGGAACTTTACTTTTAATTCATGACGGCTGGTAACATGGGATTAAGGCCATTGGCAAACGATCAAAGACCATTCAAGAAACCATTTCTTTATACAGTGAGCTGTTATGATGTGGAATGTATTATGTGAAGTGGTGGTGAAAGCAGCTTCAACTGTAACATGAGAGAACAGAATAAATACTTGAAAGGAAAAAAAGATACAGGGCTGCGGGGAAAGTGCAGCAACATTCGGACTAGTCAGACAGGTACTGTAAAATTAAATGTTGTAACTGTACCAGCTTCCACCACTTCCTCTGGCAGCTCATTCCATACACGCACCACCCTCTGCGTGAAAATGTTGCCCCTTATATTCCTTATAAATCTTTGCCCTCTCACCTTAAACCTATGCCCTCTAGTTTTGGACTCCCTCACCCCATGGAAAAGACCTTGCCTATTTACCCTATCCATGCCCCTCATGATTTTATAAACCTCTATATAGTTACCCCTCAGCTTCCAACACTCCAGGCAAAATAGCGCCAACCTATTCAGCCTCTCCCTAAAGCTCAAACCCTCCAACCCTGGCAACATCCTTGTAAATCTTTTCTGAACCCTTTCAAGTTTCACAACATCCTTCCTATAGGAGGAAGACCAGAACTGCCTGCCATATTCCAATAGCGGCCTAACCAATGTCCCCTACAGCCGCTACATGACATCCTATATTCTGTGCACTGACCAATAAAGGCAGGCATGCCAAACGCTTTCTTCACCATACTGTCTACCTGTGACTCCATATGTCATTCCTTAGCTCTTGACCCATCTGATCAAGATCCTATTGTACTCTGAGGTAACCTTCTTCACTGTACACTACACCTCCAATTTTGGTGTCATCTGCAAACTTACTAACCATACCTCCAATGTTCATATCCAAATCGTTTATATAAATGACGAAAAGAAATGGACCCAGCACCGATCCTTGTGGCACACTGCTGGTCACAGGTCTCCAGTCTGAAAAGCAATCCTCCTCCACCACCCTCTGCCTTTTACCTTCGAGACAGTTCTGTACCCAAATGGCTAGCTCTCCCTATATTCCATGCAATCTAATCTTGCTAACCAGAATACCATGAGGAACCTTGTTGAGTGCCTTACTGATGTCCATATAGATCAACTCCACCACTCTGCCCTCATCAATCCTCTTTGTTACTCCTTCAAAAATCTCAGTTAAGTTTGTGAGACATGATTCCCATGCACAAAGCCATGTTGGCTATCCCTAATCAGTCCTTGCCTTTCCAAATACATGTAAATCCTGTCCCTCAGGATTCCCTTCAACAACTTGCCTACCACCAACGTCAGGCTAACCGGTCTATAGTTCCCTGGCTTTTCCTTACCACCTTTCTTAAACAGAGGCACCACATTAGTCAACCTCCAGTCTTCCGGCACTTTGCCTGTGGCTATCAATGATACGAAAATCTCAGCAAGGTGCACAGCAATCACTTCCCTGGCTTCCCACAGAGTTCTAGGGTACATCTGATCAGGTCCCAGGGATTTATCCGTCTTTATGTGTTTTAAGTCGTCCAACACCTCCTCCTCTGTAATATGGACATTTTTCAAGATGTCGCTATTTATTCCCCCCTGTTCTCTATCTTCCATAGCTTTCCCCACAGTAAACACCCTTGCAAAATACTCCTTTAGTATCTCCCCCATCTCTTGAGGTTCCACACATAGGCAGCCTTGTTGATCTTTAAGGGGCCCAATTCTCTCCTTAGTTATCATTTTGTCCTTAATGTATTTGTAGAATCCCTTTAGATTCTCCTTAACCCTAATGTGCCAAAGCTATCTCATGTTTCCTTTTTCCCTCTTAAGTATACTCCTACTGCCTTTATACTTTTCCAGGGAATCACTCGATTTCTACTTCTATATCTGTCAGATTATCTAAAGGTGCTGGGGATATGTTTTTGGAGACACCGGGCATGTGCTAATAACTAGAAGGAGTGGGTAGCTGTGCTCCCTTTCTATTGCAATAAGAACCTAGTCACCAAGTACAAGGAGCTCTTGGTTTTAAAGTATATGATGCAGGTCTGGCCCATGGCATTCACATGAGCTATTTTCCACTTAATCTGGAGGTCAGAAATCAACTGTTTTTACAGGGACATGTTGTATGAATCTTTACAGAAAGGAGAAAAATAGTGCAAACATTATAGATTGGCACAGACCAAAGTCCTGGATGATATGTGAAGAGACACACTAAAGCTTGGATCAGCTGCTGCAGAGGCAAAATAAGGAGAGGTCACTGTCCAAGGCCTTTCAACTTTAGTACTGAGGGACTGCGGACTTTAATACCCCTCAGGCTGTATGCCTCAAAGATTGACTGTTATAAATCGATAGCAAAAATGAAACAGCATCTCGGCATGTCAGATGTTGTATGGCAAACTTCACATCTGTTGCATTGTGTGTAATTTGAAATTGTAAGTTGTGATTAGGCTGCTTACCTGACCAAGGATACATCGCTAAATATGAAGACAGTTACAGTTGTATGAGATTAATTTTCTTGCATGTCCTGAAATGTACACGTTTGTATTTTTACACAAATTTTATTCATAAAGTATATTTTTGAAAGAAAGAAAGAAAAGAACCACTTTTTAAGCCGGGAGAGAAAAATGCTACCATGAAGTCAAAGATGACACAATTCAAAAACAGTCTTTTTGGCTCAAATTTTACAGTGAGTGCTTCTTAGGAAGTACAGGGGTTATTCATGTTTTAAAGGTGTATGGAATTGTGTGGATCAGACACTGAGCCATATAACATTCAATAATAAACCTTAAGGCAAAGAAAAAGAAATATGGCAGAAGAAAAGGTTCCAAAGAGTTCTGCGCAATTGTCTGCCTTTCCTTCACAGCTATGTTTGCATCTGGGTGGTCCTGGAGAAAAAGCATATGACGTACACATGCTTGAATACTTCTCTGTACGATGAGCACAGAGAGACAACAGTCTATAGACCATAAAACAATAGATGTAAGAGCAGAATTAGGCTGTTCAACCCATTGATCTGATTGAATGGCAAAGCAGACTCATCGCTGATCTGATAATCCTCAACTCCACCTTCCTACCTTTTCCCCATAACCCTTGATTCACTTACTGATGAAAAATTTGTCCATTTCAGCCTTGAATGACCCAGCCTCATAAGCCCTCTGTGGTAAGAAATTCTACAGATTCACAACCCTCCACAAGAAATTCCTCTTCATCTCTGTCTTAAATGTGCAACTCCTTATTCTGAGATTATAACCTTTGGTTCTGGACTCTCCCACAAGGGGAGACAACCTCACTGCATCTATTCTGTCAAGTCCCTTAGAATCTTGTATGTTTCAATAAAGCCACCTTGCATTCTTCTATATTCCAATGAGTACAGGCCCAATTTACTCAACCACATAAAACAGTCCCTCCAGACCTGCTATTGACCTAGTAAATGTTCTCTGACTGTCTCCAAAATCTTGCTTTAGGTAAGGGGCCCAAAACTGTTCACAGTATTCCATTTGTGATCTGAGTAGTGCCTTGTATTGTTTTTAGTAAAACCTCCCTACTTTTGTACTCCATTCCCCTTGAAATAAAGGCCAACATTCCATTTCAATACAGTGTGGAGCTAGAGGAACACAGCAGTTCAGGCAGCATCAGAGGAGCAGGAAAGTCAATGTTTCGGGTTTGCACCCTTCATCAGGACCTTCATCCTGCTCCTCTGATGCTGCCTGACCTGCTGTGTTCCTCCAGCTCCACACTGTATTGACTCTGAATCCAGCATCTGCAGTTCTGGCTATCTCCAACATTCCATTTGCCTTCCCCTATTACCTACTGAACTTGGATGATAGGTTTTTGTGTTTACATGGACAAGGAGTCTCAATTCTCTCTGTTGCATAGCTTTCTGTGTTTTTCGGTTAGATTTAAATAATGCGCAGCTCCTTCATTCTTCCTGCCACAAGTGCACAATTCATGTTTCCCCACATTATATTGCAGCTGCCAAATCTTTTGCTCACTCAGTTAACCTGTCTATATCCCTCTGTAGCATCCTCACATTATGCCTTCTTACTTATTTTTCTGTCATCTGGCCATAGTACTTTCACTTTCCTCATACAAGTCTTTTATGTATGTCGTAAATAATAGTAGCCCGAGCACTGATCCCTGTGGCACACCATGAGTTGCAGATTGCCATCCTGAAATGTCCCCCATATCACAACTCTCTCTGCTCTATATCGTTAGCAAACTCTCTGTCCATGTTCATACACTCACGTCAACACCATGGACTCCTCTGAAGTAGCCTGTGTGATAACTTATCAAACACCTTCTGAAAATCCAAATATATTACATTCACTGTTTCCCCTGTATCCTACTTGTTACCTCCAAAATGAATTCTAGTGAATTTGCCAGGTATGATTTTGCCTTCATGAAGCCATGCTGGCTGTACTTGATCATATTATGCACTTCTAAATGCTCTGCCATTACATTCGTAGACACTGTTACATTTTCCCAAAAGCAGATGTTAATAGCTGACACAGGCAACAACACGATGAAACGTCATCTAAATTTGAAAGGTTAGCTTGGTTTCTTCCCATGGATGCAGCCTGACCGGCTGTGATATCCTGTCATGGTTTGCTTTTCCAAAATGTTTCCAGTACAAATGAGGAGGCATTGGCCTAGTGTTATTGCTGAACTGCCAACCCAGATATTGTCTGGGGACACAGGTTCAAATCCCAGCACGGCAGATGGTGAAATTTGAACTTAATAAAAATATCTGTAATTAAGAGTCTGATGATGCCCATGAATCTATTGTCGATTGTCAGAAAAACGCATCTGGTTCATTAATGTGCTTTAGGGAAGGAAACTGCCATCCTTACCTGGTTTGGCCTACATGTGACTCCAGACCCACAGCAGTGTGGTTGACTCTTAACCGCCCTCTGGGCAATGAGAGATGATTTCTGATGAATGGTCTAGGCCCGAAACGTCAGCCTTCCTGCTCCTCTGATGCTGCTTGGCCTGCTGTGTTCATCCAGCTCTACACCTTGTTATCTCGGATTCTCCAGCATCCGCAGTTCCTGCTATCTCTGGCAATAAATGCTGTTCGGCCTGCCACTCCCTCATCCCATGCATGAATTAAGAAAAAGAAATTCCAGCATCTGTAGTAATTTACTCCTGAAGGCAACAACATCTTGATTCAGTTTAAGCTCTATTTAATTTAGTTACAGTTTACAGATTCTTCTGCCCCCGTTTAAATGGAGTGCGTGCAATTGATAACCCGCGGATGTACTCTGGGTCATCCTTATTGGCATTAGAGAAAGAGTCAATAGCAGTTAGGTGCTGTAATTTGAAAAAAAAGAACAAAAGATCATTTGGAATGGAGGCTGGCCGTGAACTGTTCAGGTACTGGAAGGAGGAGCTGACCGCGGAATCGAGTAAAAAGGCAGTGACAGCGGTGTAGCTCCCACGCCTGTTTATTGCTCACTAACACAGTGATAACGGACAACATACCGATGACAGGGTAATGGGGACGGCAGCGGAGGAAGTGAGGCCGGAGCCGGCTAAAGGAAAGGAGGCTCAGTCTAAAGTAATCAGCTCCAACCCTCAGCGAGGCAGAGAGACATGGAGCCGCCAGCTAGAGTTCACATTGGTCTGTGTTGGCAATGCAGTGGGTCTGGGAAACGTCTGGAGGTTCCCATATCTGTGCTACAAGAGTGGCGGAGGTAAGCCACAGGAGCCGGGCATAGCACGGATAAACGTTCTGTATTTTTAGATACTTTGGGAAACTGCTAGGCGTTTCACCTACTCGAGGCTTTTCAGTTGAATTTTATGGGAGGGGGAGAGAAATAGCAAGGTCACGAATACAAACTATAGGAGAGATTTGTAAATGAGACGGTTTTCCAGTGCTCTATTTGGGGAAGCAGAGTCCAGTCATTGGCGAAAAAAAATGTGACAGCTGGTGTGGAGCAACATGTTTAACTGTGTCCAATACTAATGGTATAACTGAACCATTGCACTATTGACTCAGAATTCTGACTTTCGGTCTCCTTTTAATGTTGGTCAGTTCACGTCGGAGGTGGAGAAGTCAGGATCAAATGGTTAACCCAAAACCATGTGCTTTGCCACTACTGGTACTTCAAACCAAGTGGAAGATATCTTCAAGTTTTTTTTTCAGAGGTGATTGCGCACTCGCTGTTAACATAAATACTATGCACATGTCCTGAATAACATTTTAGCCAGAATTTTTTTTCTTTCTCAAACACCTGGAATGGTGGGAGCAGAGCAAACCTGGACTTAAGCAGCAGCAGGAGCTTGATAGAAAGGGGAATGGCGACAGGGGACTCAGAGTCAGAGATGTACAGCATGGAAACAGACCCTTCAGTCCAACTCGTCCATGCCCACCAGATGTCCTAAATAAATCTAGTCCCATGTTTCCGTCGCATGAACACTGCACTTTGCAACATCGCAAGTTTGAGAGCATGGATTTGGACTGAAGGGGCCCTGATTTGTTTTCAGAGATGTGGTCACACCCAAGGTTCTGAAGAAGGGTCCCGACCTGAAATGTCAGCTTTCCTACTCCTCTGATGCTGCCTGACCTGCTGTGTTCCTCCAGCTCCACACTGTTATCTCAGACTCCAGCATCGGCAGTTCTTGCTATTTCTGTTCAAGCAGATAGTTGGGTGTAGGCTATAAGGGGCAATAATTCACTGCGAGGGTAGTGGACAGCAGAGAAGGTTACCTGAGTACAACAGAATCTTGATCAGATGGGCCAAAGGGCCCAGGAGTGGCAGATGGAGTTTAATTTAGATAAATGTGACGGTGCTGCATTTTGGAAAGGCAAATCAGGGCAGGACTTGTACACTTAATAGTAAGCTGGGGAGTGTGGCTGAACTTGGAGACCTTGGAGTGCAGGTTCATAGTTCATTGAAAGTGGAGTTGCAGGTCAATAGGATAGTGAAGAAGGCAATTGATATGCTTGCCTTCATTGGTCAGTGCATTGAGTATAGAGGTTGGGAGGTCATTTTACAGCTGTACAAGACATTTGTTAGGCCACTTTGTGAATACTGTGTGCAATTTTGGTCACTCTGCTAGAGGAAGGATGTTCTGAAAGTTGAAAGGGCTCAGAAAAGACTTACAAGGATGTTGCCAGGGTTGGAGGATTTGAGCTATAGGGAGAGGCTGAATTGACTGGAGATACTTCCCTTGGAGCATTGAAGGCTGAGGGGTAACCTTATAGAGGTTACCTCATAGACACAAATTTGAAACGTAGAGTGCATCCATGAACAATTTCATGTGCTGGCAAATCTAGTAAGTGGCGGTATCATTTGATAGCAGTCGCTCAGCATTTTGCCTGGAATGTGTAAATTAATCGGGCTGGAAATGGGCAATGTACAAGTCCAAAAACAAATTGCTGGAAAATCTTAGCAGGCCCGGCAGCATCTGTTGAGAGAAAATTATATTTAATGTTTTGAGTCCAGTAACCCTTCTTCAATTATGACTTCTGATTTTTCTCTTCATAGATGCTGCCAGAATTACCAAGATTTTCCAGCAATTTCTGTTTTTCAGCACCTGCAGTTCTTTGTTTTTTGTTTAGTGTACGGGTCAAGCTTTGCTTAACTGCCAATGTATAGCATAACCAGTCAAGTGAACCATACTGCAATTCCTCCACCTTAAATATCAAAATCTCATTCGCCTATGGAGTTAGTTGATATTGAATGTTCAGCTTCAAAGAACAGTAAATCAGTAATAGCTGGGGGAATATGTTCTTCAACCTATACATGATCAGGTCCAATTTGCTGTTTTACTCCTTTCTCTGCTGAATAGGGGAGGAAGTTTGGGTATGAATATGTTCTCTACTGAAACAGAATTTATGTAACTTTGTGGAATTGCAATCCAGTAAAGAGATACTCCATACTCTTGCTAAATGAAGGTGTGCCTTTTCTATTACCACTTCAACCTTTATTGGCTATTTCTCAATATAAGGTGATGATTTATGTTTAGAATAAAATGAGAAGGGAATCATGAGGCTTTTTCAACACTAATTTGAATGGACTGCAGAAAGAACAATGGCAATCGAACCACTGGAGTTAAACCATGTTGGAACAGGTAGCTTGTGGTGATCCTGCCTCAACCTTGAGACAGTAAAGGAGGATTGTGAGATCTTGAAAGTCAAATGCATGGGACATATGTTTTGCATTTGCCTAGGGCTGTAACTTTAATGCAGGTCATCTCAATAGAATCACGGCTGGTGGAACTTGGATGATGGAAATGTGGGAGAAGTGAACACTGGATTGGAGTGTCTTGGATTTAAAATGGTGGTTGCAAATTGGATTGCAGTTGAAGATAAAAGGATTTGGCTTTCTGGGTTTTATTGAGGAGAATGGCGATGACTTCCAAAAGTAGAACTCGTAGTGTTCATGGTAGTCAAACAAACCACTTAGACATTATTTAGTGACCTTCACAATCTCTATAGTGAGAAATATTTTTCGAAGTAATGTCACTATGTGAAATATATAGGAAACAACACAGTCAGAAAGAAATCTCCAACAGTACTATAGTAATGATCTTAAAATCTGTTGAAGGGTTTTCAACCAAACCATTGAGAGTTTATCCTTGGTGTTGAAAGCATAAACCACACCCAAGCCAGTAACAGTCTTTAGTTTAAAATGTTTGGCGTAGATAACACTGTCCTTTACAAGATTTTGTCATTTTAGTTCACAATTATTTAGTTATTTACCTTTCACTAGAGCAATTTGAGTCTTTAATCAAATACTGCACAATATTATTGTTGCTGCATAAATGTTACCTGTGTAGACTTTGTCTAAATTTTTGTCTTTTAAATCTTTGAGGCAGGTGTCATTATGAAGTCCTTTTGAGGTGCTGATCAAACATCACCTTTTGAGACTAATGTGGTTAAATTAGAATCATGGGTAGAAAAGTTTTAAAAATCACTTTGTACAATAATGTTTTAGTCCGAGTAAACTTTTTAAAAAATCAAATGGAGTGGGTATCATCCAGAAAAACATGAGGAACCTTGTTGCAGAGAATTGAATGTCTAAATTGCCTGCCAGATGTCAATATTAGGCAAAGGGCCCAACAGTGTTGGATCAAACTGTACCTTGGAGATAAATGGTCGGAGATCAGAATCCCAAGAGGACAGACTTGGAGCTCCAAATCATTAGAGACTTGGTATGTAAGTTGAATATTAAACAATTATCAAGCCTAACTACAGCATGACAACAATTTGTGATGTATGGTATCTTTTTACCATAATAATAAAACCTGCCAGAGTGCTTCATGCACCATCGCCAGAAAGAATTGACACTGGTCCATATGTGGAGATATTAGGGTAGATGACTTGGTCAAAGAGGTAGGTTTTACTGAATCATTTAAATGGAGTGAATCCCGGAAGGGTTTGGCAGATAAGGTCACAATTGCAAAAGATGAAGTCATTAAAATTGGAAATGAACAAGAAGTCAGAATTGGAGGGGCACACATCAAAGGGTAGTGGGGTGGGAAGAGGTAGCAAAGCTGGCAAAAGACATGAGGCATAGTTTTTATGCAGCAACTCCTAGTGGTTGGAAAACCAGAAAGTGAGCAAGCATACTTTTGTCCGCTAAAGGCAATATCATACATGAAATGGGCAGGAAATACCTTTATATGCAAAAGTTGCAGTACACTAATATCTTTTGTCTACTATTTATGCTTCACATGTCCAACCTGCCAATGAATTATTTGCATTTCTTCGAATCTGAAGGCAGAAATTTGTATAACTCTCAAACTGTGAACTTGATTCAAGTTTTAACAGTTTTTGGGTCATACTAATTTAAACATACATTGGTCATCAGCCTGAAGTGTTTCTGGAGGATACCCACTTCATATGATTTTTAAAACAATTTACTCAGACCCTTGTCTGCTGTGACTCCATAATCCTTTCACTCCCACTTCATGCTGCCTTGAACTTTATCCTCAAATGATCTGTTCATTTGTTTCCTCCCACAAACTGGGAAACCAACATATTTCAACTGCTCATTCCTCCAACACTGGATATTGCTGCTGTTCCTCTGAGCTTCATTTTACAAGCCCATTACCTTCAGCTTTCTTTCCCCCCTCATTCAGTGGTTCTTTGCAGCTAAGGGTATCACATTTTGGTGTTTCAGTTAGCTTTTTTCCTGGAAGCAACTATTTCTGTTCAAGTATTTAGCTGAAACCAGGAAATGTTGGATGTGAAACCAAGAATATCCATATTTTGAATGGCGTATTTGGGGTCTGCACATCACAGCATCATATAGTGAAGAATGAGGTTGTACAGCCCATTGTGCCACCTCTTTCAGAGACCAGAAAGAAAAAAGTAAAGCACTGGAGAAGCTCAGCAGGTCTAGCAGCACCTGTTTCAAGTCCAGTATCTTAATTATTTTGTGGGGTGTGGGCTTTGTTGGCTGGGCCAGCATTTAATGCTCACCCCTAGTGGCCCTTAAGGTATAACTCTTTCTTTTTCTTGGGATTTCTCCAGCAGTAATTTATTTCAAATTTCCAGCATTTGCAAGTTTTTGCTCACTTTGAGACCTGTCCATTTAATCTTCTGTACTCTTCCTCATGAACCGCTCGGTTCATAAAATTGGCAAGTTGAGATCTGTGTCCACACCTTTCAGACAGAATGTTGTGACCTAAATTATACATTGTAAAATTTTATTTCATGTTTATTCTAGATTCTCTTGACAATTATCTGAAATCTGTGTCATCATGTCCAATCCTTTGACACCTAAAATCAGGTTCTCTTCTATCTTATGACTGAATAATTTATGATTTTACATAGCATTATATAGAAAATGGAGCACACAAACAGGACATTATTCACAACTATTTTGTGCTGCTGTAGATATTGCTTCAAGTCTGCTCTCATTCCATCTTCTGTACCTCAGCCTTTCAGCATATGGTGTGAGCATGTACCTCAGAATTTTTCTCTGAAATTTCAGATGCATGGTTATCTGGATGATATTCTGCAAGACCAAAGTGCAGGTCCTCAAACAAATGAGGTGGCGCACTATAAAATACATGGTACACCCTTCCTTTGCATTTTGTTAGCTACTGCGATTTTCTTTTAAGAATTCTATTTAAAAATAGAAATGTTCAGAAATTCAGCGAAGTAACTCAATCACCAAGACAAATGAGCTGAAATTCCTCTTACTTTAATTTTAAATAATTGAGACAACAATTGATCTTGTCTGCTCCCCTGTTACATTACAGGTGTGCCCAGTTTGGTAATTGTAAGGCAGATCAAAGGTTGTCTATTGTACTGCAGTGCTGTCCCTATCTCCTGAGCTAAATGAGTTCGAATCCCACTTGCTTCAGATGTGTCATAATATGTCTGAGTAGATTGATTTAAAAATATCTAGATCAAAGGAGCTATGGAGGCACCAGAGCACAATGTCATGTAGCTCTAGCTCTATGTTTTTAGGAATTGGAGGATTATTGGAAAAATTGATTACGAATCATTCAGAAAGGGTTGGTCCTCGTCATATACATAAACCACCCCCCCACCACCTCACTTCTCACTCTTTCCTGTTGTAAGGAAAACAACCCGAGTTTGCTAGTTTTTCCAAATAATAGATATTTTTATACACAATTGTACAAATCTATAGGGCAGTTCTTTATGAATTTAGCAAAAAGACAAAATGCTAGGGAATTTAATTCTTTCGTAGAAAGTGGGCACCATGGCAAGACTAATAATTCCGAAAACTAGTTATCCTGAAGATGGTGGTGAGTGAACTTAGTGAATCATTGCACTTCATTTAAGTCACCTTGCATTTCTTTCTTTCTTTACAAATGTTTCCTAATTTCAGGAGCTGGCAACAGATAGTGTCATGGACAGTAAAAGATTGACACCAGTGCTGACAAACAACTATTCACCTGATTTCTCATTGGATGTCCTCAATCAATAGCTGGCAGTTGGGATATATCCTGAATCTCGCCATATGCTACTTAACTACACAATTTAATGTAGTATGTTGGAGGACGTTTGTCTGTCCTAAATTATCATATCCACACAGAGTGGAACTAAAATCACAACGTTGAGGCAGGCTATACTAATCACAAATCCATAATGGTATTTATTTTCCAAAATGATCAGTATTCTGAACCCCAAGTACTGACATCATCTTTTTACCTGTGGTACTCAATGCCCCTCTTCAACCACCTGTCTGACACATTCCTATCTATTTACACAGTTATTGCTTATGACACCAGGTGACAACATTTTAATTGGCTTTTCGAAAAGTAGGTTTTGCCCATGCTTTTATCTTTCACATTTAAGCTTCTATATGCCTTAAACACTAAAAAGATTCAACTTCATTAATAATCCCCTGGAATAATTTTAAACACTTCTTATCAAATCTCTTGATTATCTCACAACAACAACAATATTGCTGGAAAAGCTCAGCAGGTCTGGCAGCATCAGTGAAGGAAAAAACAGTTAACGTTTCGGGTCTGGTGACCCTTCCTCAGAACTGATGGTGGCTGGGAAAACGTCAGTTTATATGCAGAAAAAGGAAAAGGAGATGGGGTAGGGAGTAAATGATAGGATGGAGCCTAAAGAGAGAAGAGCAGTTGGACAGACAAAGAGTTGACAACCGAAAGAACTGTGGATGCTGTACATCAGGAACAAAGACAAAGTTGCTGGAAAAGCCCAGCTGGTCTGAGGAAGGGTCACCGGACCCGAAACGTTAACTCTGTTTTTTCCTTCACAGATGCTGCCAGACCTGCTGGGCTTTTCCAGCAACTTTGTTTTTGTTTAGAGAGTTGCTAACGATCAGGCTGGGAGGGTAAATAGTCGTTAATGGGGTCTGTTAGTGACTAACAACAGGTGATGTGTAATGGCAGGCTAGATGGTAACAAGGCCTGGTGTGTGGGGTAGGGGGCTGGGACATGGGAGAGATTAGGCTTTACAATTATAGAACTGAATAGTGAATCCAGAGGGCTGCAGGGTCCTCAAGTGGGAAATATGGTGTTGTTCTTCCAGCTTGCGTTGGGCTTCTCCGGAACACTGCAGCAAGCCAGAGACACAGATGTTGGCCAGGGAACGGGATGGTATGTTGAAGTGGCAGGCAACATGTAGTTCAGGGTCTTTTTTGCAAGCAGAACATAGATGTTCCGCGAAGTGGTCACCTAGTCTATGCTTTATTTCCCCAGTGTGGAGAAGACCTCATTGTGAGCAGTGAATACAGTAGACTAGATTCTGGGAAGTGCAGGTGAAGTGTTGCTTCACACCCGGAAGATATATTTGAGCCCTTGGATACTGGGGAGGGAGGAGGTAAATGGGCAGGTGTTACACCTTCGCTGGTTGCAAGGGAAGGTGCTGTAGGGCTGTGGGGAGGTGTTGGGGGTGAAGGAAGTGTGGACCAGGGTGTCCCAGAGGGAATGGTCCCTGTGGAAGGCGGACAAGGGAGGGGAGGGGAATATGTGTCTGGTGGTGGCATCTCACGCTTTGAGAACAGCATCTAGTTTCCCTTGTTTTCCTTTCATGCTGACCAGTCTGGAAATACTGATCTTGTAAATGAGTGGTACTGTCTCATTATCTCCATTTCCTTGCTGTTTTGTGGAATTCAGAACTGCACCAAATACTGCAGCTGGAATCTCAAAGTTTTAAATAGATTCTTCCAAGTACTAATATTCCAGTTTACCACATTTTTTTTACCCTTCCCCAAAATGAACCATCACAATTTCTGATATTGAATTCCATTTTCCACATTTTCCTTATTCCACCATATTGCCAGCATACACCATCGAGTTCCTTTGTTTTCTTGAATTATTTCTTTTGCATCTGTATTTACTATCATCTTCAAATTTAAATGTCACCTTCTGTAACCCTGTAACCACAACTTATACATGGAGTAAACAGAAATTACAGTTGAAGGGTTGCATCCATTTCTGGGCACTTTAGAAAGAATGCAGAGGAAACATATGAGAATGAAGGATTACAGATACATAATTTATGTAATTAAGTACAAACACAGGAGAAATTGGGATTGTTTTCCTTAGAACCAAGATGATCAAAGGGGAATTAAGATCATGGTGTATTAATAAGGAAATCACTAGAAGTAGCTCGGCAGCTTGAGGGGTGGCACGGTGGCTCAGTGGCTCAGTGGTTAGCACTGCTGCCTTGTAGTGCTAGGGACCCAGGTTCAATCCCACCCTTGGGCGACTGTTTGTGTGGAGTTTGCACATTCTCCCCATGTCTGTGTAGGTTTCCTCCAGGTGGTCCAGTTTCCTCCTACAGTCACAAAGATGGCAGGCTAGGTGGATTGGCTATGCTAAATTGCCTGTAATGTTTCAGGGATGTGTAGATTAGGTGGTTTGTAGGGACATGGGCATGGGCATGGGCATGGGTGTGGGTGTGATGCTTTGAGGGTCAGTGTGGATGTTGGGCTGAAGGGCCTCTTTCCACACTATTGGGATTCTATGATGATAAGATTAAAAATTGCTGAAAAAAGGCATAGGAGTTCCTGGGCTTTACAAATGGGAGTATAGAATATGGAAGCAAGAAGTTTCTGATGAACCTTTGTAAAACACTGAATTGGCCTCAACTGAAGTATTGCATTAAATTCTGGACATAGCATTTTAGGACGCATGTGAAGGCTTTCAAGATGATGTATAAAATATTTGTGAAAGATTTAATAGACAAAAGTCTTCAGTTTTGAGGATGAATTGGGAAAAGCCAAGGTTCTTCTTTTGAGAAGAGAAGGTTAAGAGAAGTGCTCAAGATCCTAATGAATCTAGACAGATTAGATGAAAAGGAACTGTTCCCCTCGGCAGAAAGATTTTGGAGTCAAAGTATTTCTTTCTGGGCAACTGACGAAAGAGCCAAAGACAACATGATTGTTAATGCAATGAGTGGTTAGGATCTGGAATTTACTGCCTCTAAGGGTGGTTCGAGGAGATTCCATCGTGGTTTTAAAATAGGAATTGGAAATCATTGGACTTCGCGGGGGGGGGGTGAAAAAGTGCAGGGTTACAGGAAAGTGCTGAAGATTGGGAAAAGCTGAATAATCTTGCAGAGCCAATGCAGATTTGACAAGCTGAATGACCACCTGTCTGTAACCGTTCTATGATTCTACAGTAGGTAACGAGATCAGTCAGTTGGTCTAGCAACCAGAAGATTACATCGAAAACTCATTTTTGTTTTTCATTTTGTGGCCATAGTGAGAGAAGAGGAGCTGAGTTACAAGATCTTACATGGTCTTACTAACTAACAGCAAGCTTGAAGAGTCAAATGGCCTGAACTTTTTAAATTAACCCTTTGTGATATAGGTTTAAAGTCAGTGCCAAAATCCAGTGCTAACATCTGCATTATTTATGCAGTGGAATCATTGTTCCATGTTGTTACTCCTCTGATATTGACAGCAACATCTGAAGGCTGCACATATAGAACCATAGAAATCATACAGCACAGGGGGCCATTCAGCCCATCTTGTCTATGCTAACCCAAAGTCACCTAGATGCCTTTTCTAATCCCATCTTCCTGCACACTGTCCATAGCCCTGCAGATTATACCACTTAAGGTGCAGACCCAGGTACATTTTAGAGTGGAGTCTCTGCCTCCACCAATTCAGGCAGCAAGTTCCAAACACCATCCAACCTCTGCATTTAAAAAAAAAAAGTTTTCCACATGTCCCCTAAAAGCTATTTAGCTTGAATCTGTGACCCCTGGTTTTTGAACTCTCTGCTAAAGGAAACAGGTTCCTCCTGTCTACTCTATCTCTACCCCTCTCAATTTTGTATATCTCAATCACATCATTCAGCAGAGTTGAACGCCATTGAAATAACTCAACTAAGGCTGGTATCCTGTCACCAAATCACCCTTTATTTACACATGCATAGTACATGACACTGACCCACCAAGCACAAATCTGGCTCCTAATGTGAGCAGAACCCCGACAATCCTGTTTATATCTGTCAGCCAGAACTCTCTGATTGGCCAAGCGTTAACTGCCCCAAACTGGGAGATCATGTTCAATGAGATCCACCTGGCTGACCTCATTTCCAATTACTACATCAATTTGCCACTTTTTTGCCCATTCCACCAACCCACTTTAGAGCTTAAAGCTATCCTGCACACTAGCCACAACATGGCCTTTTCTTTTGTTGCCTGCAAATTTCCAAATTGTGGCCCCCACCCCACCATTCGAGTCCAAATCATTAATGTATAAAACCAACTGCAGGGGTCCCAACACTGACCCCCGTGAAACATCACTTGAAACAGCTTTCCATTCACAAGGGCTTCCCTCAACTATTAACCTTTTTTTCCTGTTAATAAGCCAATTCTGGATCCGATTTCACACACTACACTGGGTCCCATGGACTTTTACTTTTTTTTTTGTCCAGTCTGCCATGTGGGACCTTCTCAAATGCCTAGAGATATGAGATAAATGTAGGCAAGTGGGACTTGTTTAGTTTGGGAAACTTGGCATGGACAAGTTGGACTACAGGGTCTGTTTCTGAGCTGTATGACTCTAAATGCCTTTCTATAATCCATGTAGACAACATCCACTGCACTACCCTCATCGATCCACCTTGTCACTTCCTCAAAAAATTCTATCAGATTTGTAAGGCATGGCTTTCTCTTAACAAAGCCATGCAATTATCCCTGACTAGTCCATGCCTATCTAAGTGACAGCTGATCTAATCTCTCAGAATTGATTTGACAATTTGCCAATCACGAAAGTAAAAATAGCTGGCCTGTAATTATTTGGCATTTCCTTTGTACTCTTCTTAAACAATGGAACCGCATTGACATTCCTCCAGCACCTCACCTGTGTCTAGTGAAGATTCCCATGAAAATCCAGAAGAGAATTGGTGTAGATTTGACACTTCACCAGAGGATGCGCTTTTGAGAATTTCCATTTTTATGCTGTAATAGCTCAGTAGTGTTATGTCTTGTTAATGAAATGTAACTGGATTGATAATACTGTCAAATTGTAACTAGTTTTGAAGAACCTGGAGTCTGGTCCTACAAACCTATTTAATTTTGTGGAATGACAGAATTTCCATTCTGATAATTACAAGTTCTTAAATTTTTTTTTCTTGTGACATACCCACTCGACTAAAATATCAATCATTTTTATTTTGTTCTCTGTTTGTCCATTTTTAATTACTTCCTTTCTTGTGTATTTTTCTACTTGGTTTCTCGTCTATCTGAATAATTTGGTGATTGGATTACTTATTCTGCTTGATAGCATCACTGAATGCCTGGAGATCACCTTGATTTAGCACCAGATTCACACTAACATTGTGAAAGAAATTCTATGCCACAATGAATGCTAAATGTTTTGTGGCTGACTTGCTTTGAGGTTTGTAGTTGTGCTGTTTTCCAGTTGACCGCAGAAACTAAACTGAGCTGAAATGCACTTCCTGAAAGGATAATGAAGCAGAGTTGGTTGTAACTTTATGCTTTGAAAGCCGTATCAATTTTTTTGTACGATAGGCAATATGACCTCTTCAGTGCTGTGCTGTAACATGATCGATCCTGTTCCAAAGATTTGCCTATTGCCATAACTATGAGACCAAAACTGAGATCATTCACAGATATCCTATGATATTCAAAAACAGTTTTGTATGAGCTACTATGCAATTTCAATACTAGACTAAGTTTAAACAATATGACCCAAATTGAATAGGCTGAGGGTTTTTCAGATGTAACTTAATTCTCAACAAGATGAGAGAGATCATTCTGCAGCATCAGAATAGAACAAAGGGTATAAAACATGTTCTTTTATATTTATAAATTGACTTTGTTTCACTCTGACAGTTTGTGGTGTTGCCTGGAGACTGGAATTAGTGAGTCATGCATACAGTACTGACAGACAAATAGGGCTGTGTCATTTATGGAGTCAGTCATACAACATGGAAAACAGATCACAGAATCATAGAATCCCTACAGTGTGGAAACAGGCCCTTCGGCCGAACAATCCACACCGACCCTCACAGCATCCCACCCAGAGCCATCCCCCATAACCCACCTAATCTACCCCCTCCCTGAGGACTACAGGAAATTTAGCATGGTCGATCCATCTAGCCTGCACATCTTTGGACTGTGGGAGGAAACCGGAGCACACAGAGGAAACCCATGCAGACACGGGGAGAATGTGCAAACTCCACATAGACAGTCGCCCGAGTCTGGAATTGAACCTGCGTCCCTGGTGCTGTGAGGAGCAGTGCGTGCCACCCCTTCAGTCCAACTAGTCCATGCTGACCATGTTCCCAAACTGAACTCCTCCCACCTTGTGCTTGGCCCAAATCCCTCCAAACACTTCCTAATTAATGTACTTATTCCAAATGTCGTTTAAATGTTGTAACGTTACCTGCATGCACCACGTTCTCTGGCTGTTCATTCCACACACGAACCACTGTTTTTCAAAAAGTTACCCTGCATGCCGTTTTTTAAATCTCACCCTAAAAATATATCTCCTAGTTTTGAATCCTTTACCACCCCACCACCACCCCCAACACCCTAGGGAAAAGACCCTTGCTGTTCAGCTTATCTATACCCCTCGTGACCTTAAACCTCAATAAGGTCATCCCTCAACCTCCTACGCTCCAGTGTAAAAATGTTCCAGTCTATTTTTTTCATCTCGAAGACTCTTGTTGGCAACATTTTGGTAAATCTTTTCTGAACCCTCTCTAATTTAATAATATCCTGCTTATAATAGGGTGACAAGACTGCATACAGTATTCCAGAAGAGACCTCCCCAACGTCCTGTACAACCTCAACATGATGTCCCAAATTCTATGCTCAATAGTCTGAGTAATGAAGGCAGGTGTGTTAAATGTCTTCTTAACAACCCTGTTCTACCTGTGTTGCAAATTTCAAAGAATTCTATACCTGAACCCTTAGGTGTCTCTATTCTACAGCACTACCCAGGGCCCTACCATTAATTGTATAAGTACTGCACTTGTTTGTTTTACCAAAATGTAATTCTTAACGCTTCATCCAAATTAAAATGTATTTACAAGAGATAATAGGAACTGCAGATGCTGGAGAATCCAAGATAACAAGGCGTGGGGCTGGATGAACACAGCAGGCCAAGCAGCAGCATAGGAGCAGGAAAGCTTGACGTTTCGGGCCTAGACCCTTCATCAGAAATGGGGGAGGGGAAGGGGGTTCTGAAATAAATAGGGAGAGAGGGGGAGGCAGATAGAAGATGGATAGAGGAGAGGATAGGTGGAGAGGAGGCAGACAAGTCAAAGAAGCGGGGATGGAGCCAGTAAAGATGAGTGTAGGTGGGGAGGTAGGGAGGAAATAGGTCAGTCCAGGGAGGACGGACAGGTCAAGGGGGCGGGATGATGTTAGTAGATAGGAGATGGGGGTGGGGCTTGGGGTGGGAGGAGGGGATAGGTGGGAGGAAGAACAGGTTAGGGAGGCGGGGACGAGCTGGGCTGGTTTTGGGATGTGGTTGGGGGAGGAGAGATTTTGAAGCTTGTGAAATCCACATTGATACCATTGAGCTGCAGGGTTCCCCGGTTGAAAATGAGTTGCTGTTCCTGCAGCCTTCGGGTGGCATCGTTGTGGCACTGCAGGAGGCCCAGGATGGACATGTCATCTGAGGAATGGGAGGGGGAGTTGAAGTGGTTCGCGACTGGGAGGTGCAGTTGTTTATTGCAAACCGAGCGCAGGTGTTCTGCAAAGCAGTCCTCAAGCCTCCGCTTGGTTTCCCTGATGTAGAGGAGGCCACAACGGGTACAGCGGATGCAGTATACCACATTGGCAGATGTGCAGGTGAACATCTGCTTGATGTGGAAAGTCTTCTTGGGGCCTGTGATGGGGGTGAGGGAGGAGGTGTGGGGGCAGGTGTAGCACTTCCTGTGGTTGCAGGGAAAAGTGCCGGGTGTGGTGGGGCTGGAGGAGAGCGTGGAGCGGACAAGGGAGTCACGGAGAGAATGGTCCCTCCGGAAAGCAGACAAGGGCGGGGAGGGAAAAATGCCTTTGGTGGTGGGGTCGGATTGCAGATGGCAGAAGTGTCGGAGGATGATGCGTTGGATCGGAGGTTGGTGGGGTGCTACATGAGGACGAGGGGGATTCTTTTTTGGTTGTTATTGCAGGGACGGGGTGTGAGAGATGAGTTGCGGGAAATGTGGGAGACACAGTCGAGGGCATTCTCGAACACTGCAGGGGGGTATGTTGGGGTCCTTGAAGAATGAGGACATCTGAGATGTACGGGAGTGGAATGCCTCATCCTGGAAGCAGATGCGGCGGAGGCGAAGGAATTCGGAATAGGGGATGGCACTTTTGCAGGAAAGTGGGTGGGAAGAGGTGTATTCTAGGTAGCTAGGTATTCTACGTAGCTTCTATCTCCTTCCCAAAATCCACAAACCTGAATGCCCTGGTCGACCCACCGTCCCCGCCTGCTCCTGCCCCATCGAACTTATCTCCATCTATCTTGACTCTGTTTTCTCCCCCTTGGTCCAGGAACTCCCTACCTAAGTCCGTGACACCACCCACGCCCTCCACCTCTTCCAGAACTTCCAATTCCCCAGTCTCCAACACCTCATTTTTACTATCGACATCCAGTCCCTATACACCTGCATTCCCCATGCAGATGGCCTAAAGGCCGTCCGCTTCTCCCTGTCCCGCAGGCCTGATCAGTCCCCCTCCACTGACACCCTCATCCGCTTAGCCGAACTCGTCCTTACCCTCAACAACTTCTCTTTCAATTCCTCCCACTTCCTACAGACAAAGGGGGTGGCCATGGGTACCCGCATGGGCCCAAGCTATGCCTGCCTCTTTGTAGGTTACGTGGAACAATCCCTCTTCCGTACCTACACTGGCCCTAAACCCCACCTCCTTCCTCCGTTACATTGATGACTGTATCGGCGCCGCCTCGTGCTCCCACGAGGAGCTCGAACAGTTCATCCACTTCACCAACACCTTCCATCCCAACCTTAAGTTCACCTGGACCATCTAACACCTCCCTCACCTTCCTGGACCTCTCCGTCTCCATCTCGGGTAACCACCTAGAAACCGATATCCATTTCAAGCCCACCAACTCCCACAGCTACGTAGAATACACCTCCTCCCACCCACCAATTGCAAAAATGCCATCCTCTATTCCCAATTCCTTCACCTCCGCCGTATCTGCTCCCAGGATGAGGCATTCCACTCCCATACATCTCAGATGTCCTGGTTCTTCAAGGACCGCAACTTGACCCCCCGCAGTGTTCGAGAATGCGCTCAACCGTGTCTCCCGCATTTCCCGCAACTCATCTCTCACACCCCGTCCCTGCAATAACAACCAAAAAAGAATCCCCCTCGTCCTCACACACCACCCCACCAACCTCCGGATCCAACGCATCATCCTCCGACACTTCTGCCATCTGCAATCCGACCCCACCACCAAAGGCATTTTTCCCTCCCCACCCTTATCTGCCTTCCGGAGGGACCACTCCCTCCGCGACTCCCTTGTCCGCTCCACGCTCCCCTCCAGCCCCACCACACCCGGCACTTTTCCCTGCAACCGCAGGAAGTGCTACACCTGCCCCCATACCTCCTCCCTCAACCCCATCACAGGCCCCAAGAAGACTTTCCACATTGGCAGATGTGCAGGTGAACATCTGCTTAATGTGGTATACTGCTGTACCCGTTGTGGCCTCCTCTACATCGGGGAAACCAAGCGGAGGCTTGGGGACTGCTTTGCAGAACACCTGCGCTCGGTTCGCAATAAACAACTGCACCTCCCAGTCACGAACCATTTCAACTCCCCCTCCCATTCCTCAGATGACATGTCTACTCTGGGCCTCCTGCAGTGCCACAACGATGCCACCCGAAGGCTGCAGGAACAGCAAATCATATTCAGCTTGGGAACCCTGCAGCCCAATGGTATCAATGTGGATTTCACAAGCTTCAAAATCTCTCCTCCCCCAACCGCATCCCAAAACCAGCCCAGCTCGTCCCCGCCTCCCTAACCTGTTCTTCCTCTGACCTATCCCCCTCCTCCCACCTCAAGCCACACCCACATTTCCTACCTACTAACCTTATCCCACACACCCCGCCCCCCCGACCTGTTCGTCCTCCCTGAACTGACTTATCTCCTCCCTACCTCCCCACCTACACTCACCTTTACTGGCTCCATCCACGCCTCTTTGACTTGTCTGTCTCCTCTCCACCAATTTTCTCCTCTATCCATCTTCTATCCCCCTCCCCCTTTCTCCTTATGTTTTTCAGAACCCCCTTCCCCTCCCCCATTTCTGATGATGGGTCTAGGCCCGAAACGTCAAGCTTTCCTGTTCCTATGATGCTGCTTGGCATTCTGTGTTCATCCAGCTCTACACCTTGTTATCTCTTAAACTGTATTTACCAAGCCTCAGCCCATTGACCCAATTGATCAAGATAATTTTAATGTTGGATAACCTTCTTCATTCTCCACTATAACCACCAATTTTGGTATCATCTGCAAACTTACCAACCATGCCTCCTATATTCTCATCCAAATGACAGATAAAATTGGACCCAGTACTGATCCCTGTGGAACACTGCTGGTCACAGGCCTCCAGTCTGAAAAACAAACCCCTGCCACCATTCTGTTTCCTACCATCAAGCCAGTTTTCTGACCTTACTCTGGAAAGTCCAGTATTCACCCGGCACTTATACCAGCCACTTATTTTCTTGGTAATTTCCAGTTAACCGGTTGCTTAAATCACAATGCAACCTCAACAAACTTCCTAACAGCCTGTCTCAATCTCTACCTTCTTTTGGGTTTGGGAAGGAAGCAAGGAAGCAAGGAAGCAAGGAAGCAAGGAAGCAAGGAAG
>JAHRHZ010000098.1:29954050-29964580 GCA_024137785.1 Ginglymostoma cirratum | reverse complement strand
TTCCTGCTCCTCTGATGCTGCTTGGCCTGCTGTGTTCATCCAGCTCTACACCTTGTTATCGCAGATTCTCCAGCATCTGCAGTTCCTACTATCGCTGAACCATTGCAGTTTGCCTCCATTCCAAATGGTCCACAGCAAAATCTTTCTACCACCCTTTATTGGATACTCTTTCTCCTATTCACCATCGCGGGGCGGGTAGGGGGTGTCCTTGATCCACTGTTCAGTCATGATGTCGGAGCCCACTTCTCCCAGAATGCTTCAGTGAAGTCTCTCTGCCTCCCTCTATTGGATTTTGTATCCAATTTGCAAGCTCACCCTGAATCCAATGTGATCTAATTTTATTCATTAGACTACCATAGAACGTAGAACGTAGAACATAGAACAGTACAGGCCCTTCGGCCCACAATGTTGTGCTGAACTTTTACCCTAAACCTAAGGTCTATCTAACCTCCACCCCTACCTTGTACTATCATCCATATGCCAATCTAATAGCTGCTTAAATGCCCCTAATGAAGCCGACTCCACTACCCTCCAGCAATGCATTCCACGCCCCTACCACTCTCTGAGTAAAGAACCTACCTCTGACATCTCCCCTATATCTACCTCCTCTCACTTTAAAACTATGCCCCCTCGTAATAGCTACCTCCACCCAAGGAAGAAGTCTCTGGCTGTCCATTCTATCTATACCTCTGATCATTTTGTATACCTCTATCAAGTCACCTCTCATCCTTCGTCATTCTAAAGAGAAAAGTCCTAGCTCTCTCAACCTTTCCTCGTAAGACCTTCCCCCCAATCCAGGCAGCATCCTGGTAAAATTCCTCTGCACCTTTTCCAACGCTTCCACATCTTTTCTGTAATGAGGCGACCAGAACTGGAGACAATACTCCAGATGTGGCCGAACCAGGGTTTTGTATAGCTGGAGTATAACCTCACAGCTGTTGAACTCAATCCCTCTATTAATGAAAGCTAACACACCATACGACTTCTTAACAACTCTATCCACCTGTGGAACCTTGTCAAAGGCTTTAGTGAAGTCCTAGTAAACAACGTCTACTGTTCTGCCCTCATCAATCTTGTTGGCTACTTCATTTTAAAAAATCTCAATCAAGTTTGAGACACAGTTTTCCTTGCACAAAACCATGTTGACTATCCCTAATCAATGCTGGCCTCTACCAAAGCATGTAAATCCCATCTTTCAGCATCACCTGCAACAACTTAGCCACCACTGATGTCAGACCCACAGGTCTGAGATTTCCAGGCTTTTCTTTACAGCCTTTCTTAAACAATGGCACAATATTAGCCACAGTCAAGTCCTTTGGTACTTTACCCATGTTTGTAGATGAAACAAATGTATTTGCTAGGGGCCTCACAATTTTATCCCTAATTTCCCACAACATCCTGGCATACACTTGATCAGGTCCTGGAGATTTATCTACCTTTGGTGTTTTAAGACTTCCAGCACTTCCTATTCTGTATGCGAACTGTTTTCAAAACGTCAATATTTATTTCCCTGAGTTCTCTAGCTTCTACTTCTTAACAATTTAAAAACTGATGCAAAATATTAATTTAATATCTGTCCCATCTCCTGATGTTCAACACAAAGTCAATCTTATTGGCCCTTAGGGGGCCTTACCCTCTCAGTTGCTTTCTGCTCTTAATCCAAAAATGTTCCACAAATATATTATCTTTAACCTTGTCTGCCACCAGGATATCCCTTTTCCCCCTTTGCCTTCCTGATTTCACTAAGAAAGTCCCTACACTGTTTATACTCTTCAAGAGATTCAATTGATCCCCATTGTCTATATCTAAAATGATTTTTATTAAATTCTTGACTAGAATTTCAATGTCTTTTATTCATCCATTGCTCCCTAACCTTACCAGCCTTGTCTTTCATTCCAACAAGAACATAATGCCTCTGAGTTCTCATTATCACACTTTTGAAAGCCTCCCACTTGTCAATTGTTCCTTTTACCTGCAGTCTACTCCGATCAAATTTTGAAAGTTCTTGTTTCATACCCTTAAAATTTGCCTTAGTCCAATTAAGAACTTTAACTTTTATGAAGACTTGACCTTTTCTGTCACTATTTTAAAACCTAATAGAATTATGATCACTAGCCCCAAAGTGTTCCCCTACTAACACTTCAGTCACTTGTGCTGCCTTAATTTCCGAGAAAGGCAAGTTTTGCTCCTTCTCTAGTAGGAACATTTACATTGATAAATTTTCTTGAATACATTTAATAGACTCTTCACCACCCAAATCTTTAACACTATGGCAGTTGCAGTCAATGTTTGGAAAATTAAAATTCCCCTACTGTTACAACCTTGTTATTCTTAAATATATGTAGAGATCTCAAATCTACTTCTCAATTTCCCTCTGACTGTTGGGGAGCCTCTAGTATAATCCCATCAAGGTGATCATCTCTTCTTTCTAATTTCAATACACACATTTTCACTAAATGATCCCTCAGAAATAACTTCTCACTAAATGATCCCTCAGAAATAACTTCTCTTATTGCAGTAGTAATGTTTTCCTTAATCAAAGTGTCACCCTCTCTCCTGTCTGCCCTCTCTTTCTATCCTTCCCAGAACATCTCAAACCCACTTCAGCAGTTTCTACAGGAACAAACTTTTTGATTGCATAGAACATAAAATGTAGATTCGCCTGATTAACAGCTTTTGCTTTTGTGCAAAAGTTACATAACCAGCAGAAGTCATATCTTTTAAAGTGTTAATGTGAGATTTACACTGAATGAACATGGCTGTATCTCAGTGAGGTTTGTGAGAGATGTTTGTACATACGTAATGAAGACGTCATTAAAATCTGCCACCAGTCGCAGCTGACAACCACATCAGAGTTGCCCAAGGATCACATTGCCAGTGGCTGTGACAATGAATCAGTGATGAAGTTTTATAACCCTAATTCTTTCCAGACTGGAGCTAAAGATATTTGTGAAGTCTGAGTTTTTTACTTCCTGTTGCAATCAGGAAGTTATTGACACACCATATGCAAAGAAAGCTCACTACTTTTCATTTCATTTTCTCTACTAGAAAGAAGCAAACAGGCAAAGAACACAGCTTCACTAGGGTTATAAACTTCTCTGTGTGGCGAGATGCCACTGACTGCATGCGTCGCTTTGCAAGCACTGCAAGTCAACCCTGCCCTTTACAAGGACTGAGATTCCAGTCCCTCAGCAACTAGTTAGTGTGTGACCAGAGGCCACAAACAATGCAGATCAATGCCTGCTACCTTGGTGATAGTCATGTTGCCTTCATCCAGCAGCAGTCCTCTACTCCAGCTGTGTTTCAGTCACCACAATAAGCCACGGGATGAATTTTAAGTGATTAGGGCTGTGTGCTGATTCAATGTGGCTTCTTTGCTCCAGTGCAGAATCTGTTTTAATTGTGTGCATATTTACAAAGACAGCCACTCTGCCACACAGTAGAAACCATAGAGGCAACTAGAAGTACTCAGCAGAGCAAATGTCAAGATTCACATGCTGCATGTGTACAGCCTCCACAGCACGAGCCAAAAGACTGTCCTTCATATGATTCCTTTCAAGATCAGAGTTTCCCTAAATACTTTACAGCCAAGGAAATTTTTTGAAGTGTAGTCACTGTTGTGTTTCCTATGTATTACAACAGCCAATTTTCACACAGAAAACAGTACCAATAACGAGGTGACTAGATGTTCTGTTTATTGTGATTTTTTTTAAATTGAGGGATAAATAGTGGCCAGGATACCAGAGTTCACACTCGTGCAGTTGAATCTTTAATGTCTACTTGAAAAGGCATTTGGTCCTCAGTTTAAAATTCTTTCTGAAAGACAGCGCTTCTGACAAATCAAGGCTGCTTCCGTTCTGCACAGAAATGTCAGGCTTGGTTTTTTTTTGTGTTCAAGTTCTGAAGCACAATACGAACATATAGCTTTCTGACTCCAAGGCAAGCATGCTACCAATGAACCACAGATGATGCGTAAATTATCATGAGGTGAAAACCTTCATCACCAGCTGTGAAGCAAACAGGTGAGAAACAGAGCTAGGAGGAAAGCAAGAAGCTGTCTTTTATTGGGATGGCACAAAACGGAATGGAGCAGAATAGGATTTCCAGGAGTGCGGGATATCTGTCTCCTCAGCCGCATGGAAGTGACTGTTATTTGTGACATGGCTGCAACAAAATCAGTATCATTGTGTAGCTGCGAACATAAAGGATAGTCGATAACTTTCTCTTCCACCCCCTTTAACTTGCTCCTCACCCACATCCTACTGTCTGGCGTGATGAACAAGCTGCCGATGGTATGGACCTCTTCCTTCCCACCTTGCCCTTTTGCATTTTTAGATTTTAGATACCCACAAACTGACACATGCCCAGCCACAGCAGCACAAGCAGGAATAGAACACCAGCCGCAGCACTTATGTAGAAGTTCGATCACTTGATTTGGATTCCCTGCAAGGAAATTACAGGGAGGTGTAAACTTCTCCACTACAATTAAACTATGAAGTTTAAGTAACAAAATATTGTCTGTGATAATGGTAGTGTAAGGGATAATGAAGAACAAATGGTCTAAGATTATGTTCAGGATTTCCTTCAGTATACGACCAGTCCAACCCCTGGGGAATGGAGGCACTGCTAGATCTGTTTCTTGGGAATGACATTGGCCAAGTAATGGGGGAACATTCAGGACAATGATCATTCTATCATAAGAACAATGAACAAAGAACAAAGAAAATTACAGCACAGGAACAGGCCCTTTGGCCCTCCAAGCCTACGCCAATCCAGATCCAGATCCTCTATCTAAACCTGTTGCATATTTTCCAAGGATCTGTATCCCTCTGCTCCCTGCCCATTCATGTATCTGTCTAGATACATCTTAAATGAAGCTATCGTGCCTGCCTCTACCACCTCCACTGGCAACACGTTCCAGGGACCCACCACCCTCTGCGTAAAGAACTTTCCATGCATATCTCCCTTAAACTTTTCCCATCTCACCTTGAAATGGTGACCCCTAGTAATTGAATCCCCCGCTCTGGGGAAAAAGCTTCTTGCTATCCACCCTGTCTATACCTCTCATGATTTTGTAGACCTCAATCAGGTCCTCCCTCAACCTCCGTCTTTCTAATGTAAATAATCCTAATCTACTCAACCTCTCTTCATAGCTAGCGCCCTCCATACCAGGCAACATCCTGGTGAACTTCCTCTGCACCCTCTCCAAAGCATCCACATCCTTTTGGTAATGTGGCGACCAGAACTGTATGCAGTATTCCAAATGTCGTCGAACCAAAGTCCTATACAACTGTAACATGACCTGCCAACTCTTGTATTCAATACCCTGTCCGATGAATGAAAGCATGCTGTATGCCTTCTTGACCACACTATCGATCTGCATTGCCACCTTCAGGGTACAATGGACCTGAACACCCAGATCTCTCTGTGCATCAATTTTCCCCAGGCCTTTTCCATTTACCACATAGTTCGCTCTTGAATCGGATCTTCCAAAATGCATCACCTCGCATTTGCCTGGATTGAACTCCATCTGCCATTTCTCCGCCCAACTCTCCAATCTATCTATATTCTGCTGCATTCTCCGACAGTCCCCTTCACTATCTGCTACTCCACTAATCTTAGTGTCATCTGCAAACTTGCTAATCAGACCATCTATACCTTCCTCCAGATCATTTATGTATATCACAAACAACAGTGGTCCCAACACGGATCCCTGTGCAACACCACTGGTCACAGTTCTCCATTTTGAGAAACTCCCTTCCACTACAACTCTCTGTCACCTGTTGCTCAGCCAGTTCTCTATCCATCTAGCTAGTACACCCTGGACCCCATGCGACTTCACTTTCTCCATCAGCCTACCATGGGGAACCTTATCAAACGCCTTACTGAAGTCCATGTATATGACATCTACAGCCCTTCCCTCATCTATCAATTTTGTCACTTCCTCAAAGAATTCTATCAAGTTGGTAAGACACGATCTTCCCTGCACAAAACCATGCTGCCTATCACTAATAAGCCCATTTTCTTCCAAATGTAAATAGATCCTATCCCTCAGTATCTTCTCCAGCAGCTTCTCCAACACTGACGTCAGGGTCACCAGTCTATAATTTCCCTTGCTACCCTTCTTAAACAAGGGGACAGCATTAGCAATTCTCCAGTCCTCCGGGACCTCACTCATGGTCAAGGATGCTGCAAAGATATCTGTTAAGGCCCCAGCTATTTCCTCTCTCGCTTCCCTCAAAACCTGGGATAGATCCCATCCGGACCTGGGGACTTGTCCACCCTAATGCCTTTTAGAATACCCAACACTTCCCCCCTCCTTAAACTGACTTGACCTAGAGTAATCAAACATCTATCCCTAACCTCAACATCCGTCATGTCCCTCTCCTCAGTGAATACCAACGCAAAGTACTCATTAAGAATCTCACTCATTTTCTCTGATTCCTCACACAACTTCCCTCCTTTGTCCTTGAGTGGGCCAACCCTTTCTCTAGTTACCCTCTTGCTCCTTATGTATGAATAAAAGGCTTTGGGATTTTCCTTAACCCTGTTTGCTAAAAATATTTTGTGATCCCTTTTAGCCCTTATAATTCCTTGTTTCAGATTGGTCCTACTTTCCCAATATTCTTCCAAAGCTTTGTCTGTTTTCAGTTGCCTAGACCTTATGTATGCTTCCTTTTTCCTCTTTGCTAGTCCCTCAATTTCACCTGTCAGCCATGGTTCCCTAATCTTGCCCTTTCTATCCCTCATTTTCACAGGGACATGTCTGTCCTGCACTCTAATCAATCTCTCTTTAAAAGCCTCCCACATATCAAATGTGGATTTACCTTCACACAGCTGCTCCCAATCCACATTCCCCAGCTCCTGCCGAATTTTGCTATAGTTGGCCTTCCTCCAATTCAGTACTCTTCCTTTAGGACCACTCTTGTCTTTGTCCATCAGTAATCTAAAACTTACGGAATGGTGATCACTATTCCCAAAGTAAAGCCCTACTGAAACTTCAACCACCTGGCCAGGCTCATTCCCCAACACCAGGTCCAGTATGGCCCCTTCCCGAGTTGGACTACTTACATACTGCTCTAGAAAACCCTTCTGGATGCTCCTTAAAAATTCTGCTCCATCTAAACCCCTAACACTAAGCGAATCCCAGTCAATGTTGGGAAAATTAAAATCTCCCATCACCACGACCCTGTTGCTCCTACATCTTTCCATAATCCATCTACATATTTGTGCCTCTATCTCATGCTCGCTGTTGGGAGGCCTGTAGTACAGCCCCAACATTGTTACCGCACCCCTCCTATTTCTGAGCTCTGCCCATAATGCCTCACTGCTCGAGTCCTCCTTAGTGCCCTTCTTCAGCACAGCTGTGATATCCTCTTTTACCAGTAATGCAACTCCTCCACCCCTTTTACCTCCCTCTCTATCCCGCCTGAAGCATCTATATCCTGGGATATTTAGTTGCCAATCTTGCCCTCCCCTCAACCAAGTCTCAGTAATAGCATAACATCATACTCCCAGGTACTAATCCAAGCCCTAAGTTCATCTGCCTTACCTACTGCACTTCTCGCATTAAAACAAATGCACCTCAGACCACCTGTCCCTTTGCGTTCATCATCTGCACTGATGATGCTCTTGATAGTATAACGTAGCGGTGGAGGTTAGATAGGCCTTAGGATTAGGGTAAAAGTTCGGCACAACATCGTGGGCTGAAGGGCCTGTACTGTGCTGTACTGTTCTATGCTCTCTGCCTACTCTTCCCCTTAGTCACACTGACTTCATTATCTAGTTCCTTACAGGCTTTAGTTACTACCTCCTTACTTCCACTAACCTCCTCATTTGGTTCCCATCCCCCTGCCACATTAGTTTAAACCCTCCCCAACAGCGTTAGCAAAAGCAGCCCCTAGGACGTTGGTTACCGTCCTGCCCAGGTGTAGACTGTCCAATTTGAAATAGTCCCACCTCCCCCGGAACCAGTCCCAAAGTCCCAAAAATCTGAACCCCTCACTCCTGCACCATCTCTCAAGCCACTCATTTATCCTGCCTATTCTTTCATTTCTACTCTGACTAGCATGTGGCATGGTAGCAATCCTGAGATTACTACCTCTGAGGTCCTACCTTTTAACTTGGCTCCTAACTCCCTAAATTCTGCTTGTAGGACCTCATCCCATTTTTTACCTATATCATTGGTGCCTATATGCACCACGACAGCTGGCTGTTCGCCCACCCCTTCAGAATGAGGTTAAGGATGACAGAAAATTACATTGGTCTGTCCAGACTAAGAATCATCAACTGGTGGAGAGCAGACTTTAGTGGGGCAGGAACATATCTAGATGGATAAACTGGAACCAAAGGTTTGCAGGAAAAACAATGGTAGTTGAACAATGGGCTACCTTCGAAGAAGAGATGGTTTGGGCACACAAGTTATATTCCTTCGAAAGGGAAAGATAGGACCAATCAATTCAGAGCTCCCTGGATGACAAAGAAGGTATAAATTAAGTTAAAGAAAACTATGACAGGTGTCAGGTAGTAAAAACAGTTGAGAACAGAGCTGAATACAGAAGGTTCAGAAGGGAGGTGAGAAAGGAAATACAAGAAGCAAAGAGAAGTTCTAAAAAATTCATAGCTGACATCAAAAGAATCCCAAGTCTGTCAAAGCACATCAATCATAAAATCGAGGTAAACTGCTTAGGACAATTTGTGACCGACCGAGAGGATTTACAGATGGAAGCTTGAAACATGGCTGACTTGTTAAATTAACAATTTGATCAGATAAAAAGATGTATATGCTGCTCAGGCCATGGTGACAGGAAGAAAGTGCCACCAGAAATGTTTGGTGGTATTGAAGAGACTTTGTTGCTTAAAGTTAACCAGGACCAGATGAGATGTATTGAAGGAAGTGACAGTAGAAATTACAGAGACACAAGCAATTATCTTTCAATCTTCCTTAGTTGGAGATGGTGCAGAAAATTGCAGAATTGCAAACAATACACCCTTGTTTAAAACGGTTGTAAAGATTGGCCCCATAACTGAAGATGAGCAGGTTGAATCTTGGTGGGAGAGAGCTTCTAGAAACAGTAATTCAGGATAGATTTAAGTTATGTGGGAAGAATCTGAATTGATTTCAGAAGGGTCATCACGGATTTAAGAGAAAATTATGTCTAACTGGCTGGAGATTTTTGTTGAAGGCTGTTGATGTGGTGTACATGGACTTCCAAAAAGTGTTTAAATAGTGCCATACAACAGAGTTGAGGATAATTGGAAGCCTAATGATAGGGGCAGTAGCAACATAGTTGCAAAATAGTTGCAAAGGGCTAGGAAACCGAGTAACGGTTAATGTGTATTTTTCAGCTGTAAGCAGGCTTATAGTGGAATTCCCCAGGGGTTGGTGTTGATGTTAATGGGGTGGGCGGAGAGAAGGAAGATATGGTTGAACCTGAACTATGAGGTGACGCACTGTGGTGCTACAAACCCACAGTCACTGCCACTGCTGTCATTAGCTATTGCAGGCATTATATGGCCACTTAACTTCCTCCTTTTGTTGTTTTTGTGAGGATATAACAACAGTCTGTCAAATCCAGGAATTGACCATATCTCCTAAAACACTGTAGTGCACTTCCAGTTTACAAAGGACAAAATTCTTTAAAAATTACTTTACCTGCAAGTTGTGTGCAGGCATAATTCTAGGGCAGGGTCTATCTTGCAATTTGACTTTTTTTTTGGCTTCGTGCACCAGATCATTGACTGGATCTACATAGCCCAAATTAGACTTTCTAATTCACAGCAGCTAGTAGTCAAATTTATGCTCAAAGTTTTATGCAACATTTTCATGCTCTGTTATTTCACAACATAAGGAGAGACCATAAAATATATTGAAAGAAGTTGTAAAAATCTGCAATTGAAAGTGGTTGAACAGATTAGCAAAGCTGCAGTAAGAACTAAGTATAAACCTCTGCATAGTCATACAGCATGGAAACAGACCCTTTGGTCCAACTGGTCCATGCAGACCATAATCCCAAACTAAACTAGTCCCACCTTTTTGCATTTTGGCCTATATTCCTCCAAGCATTTCTTATTCATGTACTTATCTAAATGTCTTTTAAACATTGTGACTGAACCCACATCCACATCACACACGAACCACCTGCAAAAACACCACCCCTCACATCCCCTCCGAATCCCTCTCCTCTCTCTCCCCAAAACATGCTTCCCCCATCTTGAAACCCTCCCACCCCAGGGGAAAGACACCCACCACTCATCCCATTCATACCCCTCACGACCCGACAAACCTCTACAAGGTCACCCTTCAGCCTCCCATGCTCCAGCAAAAAAAGGTCCACACCCACTCAGATAAAAGGTACTGCAGATGCTGGAGAATCCGAGATAACAAGCATGGGGCTGGATGAACACAGCAGGTCAAGCAGCATCATAGGAGCAGGAAAACTTGACGTTTCGGGCCTAAACCCTTCATCAGAAATGGGGGAGGGGAAGAGGGTTCTGAAATAAATAGGGAGAGAGGGGGAGGCGGATAGA
>JAHRHZ010000098.1:29889510-29953650 GCA_024137785.1 Ginglymostoma cirratum | reverse complement strand
TGGGTGGTGTCACGGACGTAGGTAGGGAGTTCCTGGACCAAGGGGGTGAAAATGGAGTCTAGGTAGGTGGAGATGAGTTCGGTGGGGCAGGAGCAGGCGGAGACAATGGGTCGACCAGGGCATTCAGGTTTGTGGATTTTGGGGAGGAGATAGAAGCGGGCGGAGTGGGGTTGGTTTTCCTGCTCCTATGATGCTGCTTGACCTGCTGTGTTCATCCAGCCCCATGCTTGTTATCTCCACACCCACTCAGCCTTTCCCCACAACTCAGACCCTCCATTCCCAGCAACAATCAAGCAAATCTCCCCTGAACCCTCTCCAGCCAAACATTATCTTCCTATAACAGGACGACCAGAACTGGACACTGTACTCCAGAAGGGACCTTACCAACATCCTGTACAACCTCAACATGATGTCCTAACTCCTGTACTCAATGGTCTGAGCAATTAAGGCAAGTGTGCTAAATGTCTTCTTAACCACCCTGTCTATGTGATGCAAATTTCACAGAATTATGTACCTGAACCCCCTAGGCGTCTCTGTTCTACAACACTACCTAGGGCCCTACTTCTAATTGCACTGGAATGAAAAGAGAATGTTTGGATCCAGAAGGGAGGCATTCATAATTTATATGAAGCATGTTATGGATGGGATCTGTGTGTGTGATTCAGAAAGAAAATGAGACAAGAAAATGAGATTGGCAACATGAAAGAAAGGAATATATATGGAGCAAGAGGAATTGATTTGTAGATAGAATACATAGGGTGAGGCAGCAAGTGAAAATAGGAGGAAACAAAAGACTTTAAATGAATTGAAAGAAGCAATGAAGGAATGAGAATAACTGAAGAAGAAGCTTGAGAATACAACAATAGTTGGACCTAGATAAAAAGATTTGAAACAAAACATGAAAATGCCAATGTTGTGCGAGATTTCAATATCCGTGAATGCTATTTTTATTCATGCACAAGTAATGAGGCATTAGTCTGAGAAAAGAGAAGTATTTATTGTCATTGTATCATGTTATTGGCTTCTTTGTTTCTTGTTTTGTGTAAACAGAGTTTTTAAAGCAGGTTCACTCTCAGGAATGATCTCTCATTGTAGCCAGCTCCGATGAGATGAGCGTGACCCCCCCCCCTTGACATTTTGGGAGGAAGTTTAAGGAGAAGTCACTGCTGTTTGGAGTCATTTCTGGCAAATAGGAAGATAGTTGTGATTGTTAGAGATCAGTCGTCTCAACTCAGAGCATCTCTGCAGGAGTTCCTCAGGGTAGTGCCCTAGGCCCAACCATCTTCAGCTGCTTCATCAATGAATTTTCCTCCATTGACAAACATCACCTCTTCAAATTTTACAATGTTCAGTACCATTTGCGATTCCTCAGAGACTGAAGCAGTCTTTGTTCAAATGTAGCAAGGCCTGGACATTATCCAGGTTTGGGCGGAAAATTAGCAAGGAACATTGGCATCTCTCAAATGCCAGGCGATGATCATCTCCAGTAAGGAACAATCTAACCATAGCCCCCTTGACATTCAATGGCATTACCATCACTGAATCCCTTGGAATCATAAATCCTGGGGGCTACCATTATCCAGATGTTGAACTGGACTTGTCACGTAAATTCAACGGCTACAAGAGCAGGTCAGAGGCTAGGAACATGCAACAAATGACCATCTGGAGCCTGTCCACCAACTACAAGGCACAAATCAGAAGGATAATGAAACACTCTCTCCACTTGCTTGGATGGGTGTAGCTCCAACAACACTGCAGAAACTTGACACTATCTAGACAAAACAGCCCACTTTGATTAGCACCTAATCCCCTCTCTCCATCACCGATGCTCAGTCTAAGTTGTGTGCACATTCTACAAGATGCAATGTAAAATTTACCAAAGCTCCTTAGATAGCTCATTCCAAACCCACAACCACTTTTAGAAGGGCAAGAGCAGCAGATAAATGGAAACACCAACCATCTGCAAGTTCCCCTCCAAGTCGTTTGATCCATCTCCAGGGTACCTGGCCTCGAACTACAGAACAGTAACAGCAACTGGGCTGAGTAACTTCCGTATGTTGCGATGTTATTGTTCGCTTACAATTTTCTTACTGAGGACTCCAGTGACACTTTGGGAAAACCTGGGACTACTGTTTTAGGTCCTTGCTCAAAGTTTGTTTCCCTAGCTGCCTTCACCATCCTTCTTCCTGACAACAGTCCGAGATTAAACCAGTCTGCAGTCCGGAGTCATACTCAAATTTGACGTGAGTTTACTACCTCATTTGGATCATCAAAAATACTGCCTACTGTATTTCCATCTGATATTTCTGAGGAGGGGTACCGACCCGAAACGTCAGCTTTCCTGCTCCTCTGATGCTGCCTGACCTGCTGTGCACCTCCAGTTCCACAGTGTCATCTCTTGAAATGTTGGCTTGCGCTCTCTCTCTCTCTCTCCATGGATGCTGCCTGACCCGCCCTGATCTCCAGCATTTGTTATTTTCAGTACAGATTCCAGCATCTGCAATAATTTGTTCCAACAGTATGTTGAAGCCTTCAGTACTACTACTAGTCTCAAGAATTCCTGAACAACAGTGAATAACTTTATTTACACGTTTCATTTAATTTAAACAATCCCCCCCCAAAACAAAGGGGAGTTAACATCTATTACATCTTGGATTGTTAACATCGTTGCTGACATTACACAGGAGATATTTCTTCGGGCCGAATCATTTATCGAAAATTTATTGTATACGAAGGTCGCTACGGTATCGGATTATGCAAAGGGAGAGGCGAACGCATGACATAGGCCCAATGCATGTGCTGAGGACGGCATCGGAGACTTGGAAACTGGTCAAAAAAAAAGAGGCAGCTCGTAGGAGGAGCTAAGAGGGGAATGGATGGATAAAAGACGTGAGAGTGCAGTCGGCGTTACAGCGTGTCAGACTTTCCGACTGAAGAGGTGGTGCATTTTCAAACAACGGTCCAGGCTCGACAGGACTTGTGGCTATTGCTTATTGACTCATTAACACAGTGATCTAATGGGGCATGGAGCTCAGCATACCGAGGATAGGGCAATGGGGACGGCAGCGGAGGAAGTGAGGCTGGAGCCGGACAAAGGAAAAGAGGCTCAGTCTAAAGAGTTCAGCTCCTCGCTCCCCACCCGTCAGCGAGGCAGCGAGACATGGAGCCGCCAGCTAGAGTTCACGTTGGTCTGTGTGGGATACGCCGTGGGACTGGGAAACGTCTGGAGGTTTCCGTACCTGTGCTACAAGAGTGGCGGAGGTAAGCCACAGGAGCCGGGAACAGCACGGATAAGCATCTTTGGAGCGGGGCGGGGGCGTAGATTGCGATGAAAAACGTATTTCTCGACAGAAGCCGAACTCGTGGCTTTACGGCAAGATTGGGGGCGCTAAAGCATTCTGAAAACCCCATGTGTTCTAAATGGGGAGAGAGAAGTAACCACATCCAGGGTTTTACCGGAGCTGCACAGCTCCTCAGTGAATGCTGGGGTCAAAAGTGTCCATAATTACAGGACCAAGAGGCATAACTCGAGAACTAAAAACAGACATTGCTGGGAAAAACTCAGCAGTGTCTGCATTTGTTTCTGATTTACAGCATTCGCAGATCATTTTTTGTTTTGTTTAGTGTGTATAACTTAAACGACTGTGTGGCTGAGTCCCTGGGAAAGATTAGTAAATGAGCACTTTGAATTAGTTGTATGAGGGGAAACCATGGTCTCAGAGGAAGATGTGTAAAAGGTATAGGACTCGTGGTGTACAACATGTATAGCTATATTCATAAAATCCTAACAAATAGGGCCATTTAAGTCATGGTTACCTGCTCCACCAGTGAATAAGATCACGGCTGATCTAATTGTGGCCTTCACTCCACTTTGCTGTCTGTTCCATATAACCTTTAATTCCACTGATCAAAAATCTAACTTAACCTTGACTGTATTCAAATAACGACACATCCTGTACTATGGAAGAGAATTCTAAATCCTATCAGCCTGCTGAAAAGTTCCACCTCACCTCAGTGTTAAATTGGGGGGGGGGGCATGTATTTTTACTTTTAGCCTTTTCTTTAAGCTGTGTCCCCCAATTTGCAGAAACATCAGCCTCTCGTCTGCCATGCTTAGCCTCCTCAGAATTCCATGTTTTATAAGATCACATCTCATTTGTGCCCAATAAGTATAGACTCACTCTGCTTTCCACAGATATCTCCCTTCCCACCCTCAGCCTGGTTTTAAAGGCACCAGAAGTGGCTTGGCGTTCAAAGTATAGGCAAAGGTAAAACAAACAAGGCCACTTCTCGGATAACAAGGTGTACAGCTGGATGAACACAGCAAGCCAAACAGCATCAGAGGAGCAGGAAAGCTGACGTTTCGGGTCTGGACCCTTCTCCTGACAGGGAGAAATCCTGTCCAAGCTCATAGCCTGATCATATTCTGCTTGTTGTTGAATACATTGTCTTGGGATCAGAGATTACCAGAAGATTCTGATCAGGAAAGGATGCAAAGCTAATCACAAAGCCACTTGATGGGGAATTACTTCCTCCAGGCTGAAGCTGTTGCTGCTCCTGCCCCTGTCTGCTCAGGAATGTCGAGCTGAGGAATCGAGGAATGGGGAGTGGGAGAGGATCGGCAAAAAGAGTGAGTCTGGGAGCGGTTGTGGCCACCAGTGTGAGGACTGGTAGAGTTTCGGTTACATAATGGGAGATGCTGATGTAAAATAGCATTGATTTGGTCACACAGCCCTAGGTTTGATCAGGGAGACTGATCTTATGACCCTGTCCGGAAGATCAGGCCCCATTAGTTGACCATTTAAGCAAAACAATAACGAAATGAGGCAATACTAAACGGGGACTTTATAGTATTGATTTGAATTTGTACAACATGTTTCCAGTAGTTGTTGAAATTAGTGCCCACAATTAGAGATAAAACCTTAGCAACTCACCAAAACAATCACTTACCTACTAGCAGAATTAAAACTGTGAACATTTCCATTGGCCTCCAGAGGCTGAAAGAATACAATAGCCACTATTGTATACAACACCACTTTCTTCTTCTGTACCTACCTGCAACAAGTTTCCAAGTCAGCACTCATATTTTGTGGCATTTGCGCTTTGTCCCCTCTGCTCCCATACTCCCATCATGTTTTCAGGATTGATAGAATAGCTGAATCATGTCTGCACTGTTACAGGGAGTCAGTTAAAGCTGGCTATTCTGGAATTGGAAGTAGCCAGATTATTTGTGGTTGCTGCTAGGCTGTGTGTGGGTGGTTTTGTTGTTTAACTGTACAAGTCAGTTGCAATTGTTTGCCCAGTCAAGTGTCTAAAGTGTAGGCTTTTGATGTTCATTTTATTCCCTTTGAGGTTCACACCAGAGTAAATAGGGAACAACTGGCAAGAGGTCATTTTAAACAAAACTATTTTAAGGTAATTGACAAATGACCCAGAGAGGATGATGCATTTCATTTTATGCAGAGTTCCAATAGTCTAGAATATGCTCCCTGCAAGAGTGGTGAAAGTAGAATAAATAGTAACTTTCAAGTGGGAAATTGGACAAATACTTGAAAAGTGGGTTATGACGAGAAAGGGCTTTAAGAAAAGACTAAGCACAGACTAATTGGGTAGCTGTTTGGGAAAACTGCCGCAGTCCCAATGGAGTGAACATGTGCCCTGTATGATTAAGATCTTACAGAGATTCTTACCAACCAATAATTTCATCTATGCATGGTTCATATTGATGCACAGGCACCTCTAGTAATACTAAACAAATATTTAATAGTGCCTACTTGGAAACCTACAAAAGATGAAAATGTGTGACCTTGAGATCCTGCCTGCTTCTCTCTCTTCTCCCCTTCCTACTCCACCTCAGTTTCATAATGATAGCTAGTTATAGGCTGGAAAATATATAATGTTATTGCAACCAGATGAGTCGGCTCGCCTCTTTTTAAACACTGCCACCCCCTCTTCCCTTTAGTTAACTGCATTAAAAAAAACATTTTAGAATACAGCTGTATTACACTTTAATCTGACTAGTAGTAAGCTTTAATTAAGGAGACAGTTATAAAATTTCTAGAGTGAAAGAACCCCTGAGCAAATAATAATATGTGAAAAACATATGTATAGAGTTTTAAAAAGGGAGAAGGTATAACACAAATAATATACAGTTTTAAGAAGTCCTTGGAGTCAGTGGGTTGTTATGGTTGAATCTGAAACCAGGGCTGTTTAGGCATCCTATATCCTCAGCATGAGCAAAATTTGTAGAATCCTTCTGAGTGATTGGATATTTCTCTTCTGTCTTCTCACCAGCTCGTGATGATTAGGAAGTCGGGCAAGATGGGTACTTCCAATTCTTGCTACGACCAATCCATTTTCTTCCACCCAGTCTGCTGCTCTGTCAAGCAGCTACAGAACTACAGTTCATCTGTGTATTCCTGAGTCTGGCTTCATTGTCTTTCTAAGTTGGATAGTTAAGTAACCTTGCGCATATTGGACATGAAATGTTATTATAAGTGCAAATTAAAACGTGAGATACAGATTTTTGATGCATAGCTCAGTTGACTAGCTTCTAAGTTTTACTTTAATATTAAATGGCAATTTTGGTTCCAATGATTTTATTATTCCACATTGATTTTGTGAACTTGCTTCAATCTGTGGTCAGGTGATTGCACCATTTTAGATCCTAATTTCTTCCTTTCCAAAACCATATTAGATCATGAAGGTCTTGGATATTAAAATCAGATGATAGAAGTTGTGAATAATGATCTTTCAATTTTCTACTATCTTGACAACCTACAAAACTGATAAGTTTTAGACAGCATGTTTGCTGGGAACAGTTGCTGCTGGCCTGACAGACGCCCTGTGATTAAGGGATGGTATATTTTATGGCATTATATTGTCATGTATCATTAGATCTCAGGCAACGCCATGGCTGCAAGTATACAATAGCACCCTTGCTTTTGTCTAGTACCTTTTTTGGTTTTTAAAGATAGTTAAACATCCCATTTATGAAATCAAAGTTGACACTCAGCCACCTAAAGTTTTTGGGATAGGTAAATCAAAAACTTGGTCAAAGGAGTAGGTTTTAAGGATCACCTTAAAGGAGAAGGGGGTCAGAGAAGCAGTGTCATTTGCTCCATTGTGAGGGAATTCCAGAGTTTAAGATTGAGGCAGCTGCCAGTGACATAGCAATGAAAATTATATTTTGAATTAAAAGAAGTTGTTTACTTGAAATAATTTAAAACTATATTCCTACTTTGCTTATTTACATTAATTCAAACAATGATTTATTTTTAACATTATTAGAATCTATTTACTTATAGTCCAGAGCTTTTTCAAAAAGTTAAAAGAAATACTTTTCAGGCGATTATTGCTTTCTCGGAATCAACTTTCATGTGTACAAGAAATATTTACACTTAGCCTTTTAAATTACACTGGGGAAACAGATAACATTCTGTCACTAATTTATTGTAAGTATTGTCGAGCAGGTTGGTTTTGGAACCTTTGTTGCAGCTGAGAATGTGATATTGCTTGGAGGAGTTTTTGTTTAGCAATACACGGTTTAACTTGGTTATCCAAATTGGTCCCAATCCTTTTGTGGCTGTCTAGCTACATGATCAAGTCCAACAAGGACCTATTTTCTACTTCCTTGCAGAATGGGAGTCTTGGTGCCAGTTTCTTTGCTACCCAAATCCAGTTCAGATAACTCTGGAATTGTGAACCCAGTGGTTGCTAACTGAAAAACACCAAATTTTATTGTCAGTCCTTATTGGTGTCTCTTGGTGCTCAATGTAATGAATTTTGCCAAATTAAGAAAGTTCAAAAGTAACATTTGAGCCTTCGTTTTTAAGGCAAAGAATGTACAACTGCTGGAGAAAGAATAAATTCAGCTAATTAGTAAGCTTGTGATAATTAAGATAATTATTTTGGCTTCAGTTGCAACTCCAGGATGTTTAGCCTTGGATTAATAGAATTACTTACAGGCTAAAATAAGAATTGGATGTGTTTGAGGTGTAACTAGCATACTGTATAACAACTTTTTGTAAGGTGTCTTTACCTTAGGATCTATCATTTAACTACTTAACAGAAACAGTATTAAACAAATCTGCCGCCAAGCTACACAATGAGATATGCAGATGGTCAAATCTTGATCAAAGAATTATTTTCAAGCAATCAGACCCATGAATTTTTACAGTTTTGACCCTTGTAGAAGATTGGAATATGCAAATTTGCTTTGCTTCATATCAACTTGAACATCTTAGAGTGGAAATATTTTGATTCTCATGCTGCTGTCAAAATAGTTCTGGTTTTAGAAGCGTTTCTCCCTGCGACTCCTGAAACACCAAAACAGAATCCCGCTCGTCCTCATGTACCACCCCACCAACCTCCCGGACCCAACGCATCATCCTCCGACACTTCCGCCATCTGCAATCCGACCCCACCACCAAAGACATTTTTCCCTCCCACCCTTTATCTGCTTTCCGGAGGGACCGCTCTCTCTGTGACTCCCTTGTCTGCTCCACACTCCCCTCCAGCCCCACCTCACCCGGCACTTTTCCCTGCAACCGCAGGAAGTGCTACACCTGCCCCCACACCTCCCCCCCTCATCCCCATCCCGGACCCCAAGCAGACTTTCCACATCAAGCAGATGTTCACCTGCACATCTGCTAATGTGGTATACTGCATCCGCTGTACCCATTGTGGCCTCCTCTACATTGGGGAAACCAAGCAGAGACTTGGGGACCACTTTGCAGAACACCTACGCTCAGTTCGCATTAAACAACTGCACCTCCCAGTCACGAACCATTTCAACTCCCCCTCCCATTACTCAGATGACATGTCCATCCTGAGCCTCCTGCAGTGCCACAACGATGCTACCCGAAGGTTGCAGGAATAGCAACTCATATTCAGCTTGGGAACCCTGCAGCCCAATGGTACCAATGTGGACTTCACAAGCTTCAAAATGTCCCCCCTCCCTACCGCATCCCAAAACCAGCCCAGCTCATCCCCGCCTCCCTAACCTGTTCTTCCTCCCACCTATCCCCTCCTCCCACCTCAAGCCCCACCCCCACCTCCTTCCTACTAACATCATCCCGCCCCCTTGACCTGTCCGTCCTCCCTGGACTGACCTGTCTCCTCCCTACCTACACTCACCTTTACTGGCTCCATCCCCGCTTCTTTGACCAATCTGTCTCCTCTCCACCTATCTTCTCCTCTATCCATCTTCTATCCACTTCCCCATCTCTCCCTATTTATTTCAGAACCCTCTTCCCCTCCCCCATTTCTGAAGAAGGGTCTAGGCCCGAAACGTCAGCCTTCCTGCTCCTCTGCTGCTTGGCCTGCTGTGTTCATCAAGCTCTACACCTTGTTATCTCAGATTCTCCAGCATCTGCAGTTCCTACTATCTCCTATTCAGAGCCGAACCATCAGGACAACAGAAGGTTGAAGAGTTGGCAGTCACTTTTAACCAACATGGATGGATGATCCATCTCTGCCTCCTTCTGAGGTCTTCATTGTTACAGGTGTATGTCTTCTCACTGCATACATCAATTAACTTCTGTTCCAATTAAACACTCACAGAACAGATGCAGCACAGTGTTAGTTTTGGAGTAAAGCATGTTGTACACTGACCCTATTCAAATTGCCAGGCGATGTACAGTGTAGGGTTAGAACTGTCCTGAAATGATAGCTAATTACGAAGGTGTAGATGCTGTGTAATTCTATATTTATTGCCTGCTGCTTCCTACCAATTAGATTATAGCTGATCTGATCTGATAATCCTCCACTGTACCTTCCGGCCTTTTTTCCCTGACTGATTAAAAATCTTCCATATCTCATCGGTGAATACACTTAATGATTCAGCTTCTACATTCTTCTGCTATAACGGTTTCCACTGATCCAGTATCCTCCGAGCAGGTTCTTCCTCATCTCCATCTTAAATGGGAGATCCTTTACTCTGAGATTATGCCCTCTGATGCTAGACTCTCCCTAAAGGGAAAACCACCTGTCAGCATCTACCCTGTCAAGCCTCTTGAGAATCTTGTATGTTTCAATCAGGTCACCTTCTTTTAAATTCCAGGCCGAACCTACTCATTTAAACAATCATTCAACATACCCAAAATCAACCTGGTGAACTTTCTCTGGACTGCCTCCAATGCCAGTGTGTCCCTCCTTAAGGGGACTGAAACTGTTCAGTGTATTCTAAGTGCGGTCTAACTACTGTCTTCTATAGTTTAGCAAGAATTCCTGATAAAAATACACCATTCTGCTTGACAGGAATGCTGGCCTGTAGTTCAAAGTGCAGAACCTCTAATTTTCCAACATTATATTCCATCTGTCAAGTTTTTGCCCATTTGCTTGATGTGTCTACATCCCTTTTGTAGCCTTTTTTGTGTCATCCTCCCCACTTACCTTCCCATCTATGCTTTTCCATATAAGATACGAACATTTAATACAGATGCACAATAGGAATCTACCTGGAGTTTTGTGACCACACAAGTTAAATAAAACTTGGCTCAACTAACACGTCTGTGCTATTGCTCTGCTGCTATGAATAATGACTTGATGTCTCATTACTTGCATCAAAACTGCCAAGTTGTTGTAATTTAGGATGTGATATTTAATTTGTGCAGTTCTATAACACATTTTGCTCATGGCATCTGTTGGGTTTCTGTAGGAAATGATACAGTGATGCAATATAGGTTGTTCTCCAGCGATCATTGTGAACCTTCTTGAGGAACAGCAGGGTAGTTTCAGAAAGAATCTGGCTGTTGACTGGAAACGTATGAAATGTAGCATTACCTGCAAACATTGGTATTCCTCCTTGAACACAAAAAATAATCTCGCCAAAGGGGAGGAGATTGTCAGACAGTAAACTGAATAACCTTTTATTATAAACCTAAGATATGTTAACTCAATCCCACAACTGAGCCAGCCACATGAAGAAGGGTCCGGACCCGAAACGTCAACTTTCCTGCTCCTCTGATACTGCCCGGCCTGCTGTGTTCCTCCAGCTCCACACTGTTATCAGCCACATGAATACTGTGGCCATGAAAGTAGATCACAACTGCAAATTCCACACCGTTTCTAGAGATGCTTTGTAAGCGATAAATTTTAAAGAAGGGAGCTGGCTTTATAGTTAGAATGTTAGATTCTTTGACTGTTCATGTGGAGGCAATGGAGCCTGAGACTTTGTGGTATAAGGATGCTTAAAGGGAACATCCACTTCGCTGGAATGGCCAGAATGTTAATGTAAGCATTGTCAACACAAACATTGTGTTGAAAAATAATGCTACAGCTACGACATTCAAATCCCTGAATGCAAATCATAGAATACTATAGCACAGGAGGCAGCCATTTGGTCCATCATGCATGTGTCAGCCCATTGAAAGTACTATCCAGTAAGTACTACATCTCCTACTCTTTCATCATTGCAGTTTTTATTTGCATGGTTGTAGATGTGGGCAGACTCCTTTGTATATACATTTGTATCTGCCCTGTCAAAGAGGGATGATGCAGTTGTGGTGTGAAATATTAGATTAAATATTAATAATAATGAGAAGGGAAGTAACTGACTTTCTTGAATGCGGATAAATAACAGGGCTGGATGAATTGTATCCCAGGCTAATAAAGGAAGTCTGGGAGGATCGAAATATCAGATATTCTGAGCATCATTTTCCAGTCCTCACTAGAGGATAGCTCATGATCGGAGGTCAGTGAACATTGTACCATTATTTTAAAAAAAAAAGGTATGAGGGTAGGTGAAGTTATGATCACCTGTCAGTCTGACCTTAGTCATAATCATACAGTATGGAAACAGACCCTTTGGTATAACCAGTTCATGTTGACCATAATCCCAAAATTAACCTAGTTCCACCTGCATGCACTTGGCCCATATCCCTCCAAAAATTGCTTTTACATGTAATTATCCAAGTGTCTTGAAAGTTGTAACAGTACCTGTATCCTCCACTTCCTCTGGAAGGTCATTCCGCACATAAACTACTATGTGAAGAAAAGAGTTGCCTTGTCTTTTTTTTTAAAATCTTTGTCCTTTTACATTAAAAATATGCCGCCTAGTCTTTAATCCTCCACCCTAAAAAACACCCGCCATTCACCTTATGAAATTATAAACCTCTATAAGGTCATCCCTCAATCTCCTATGCTCCAGTGAAAAAAAAAATTCCCAGCTTTTCCATCCTCTCCTTTATAACTCAAACCCTCCATTTCTGGCAACATCCTGGTAAATCTCTCCTGACGTCTCTCCAGCTTAATAATACCCTTCCTACAACAGGGCGACCAAAACTGGACACAATACTCCAGAAGAGGCCTCCCCAATGTCCTGCACAACCTCAACTTGACATCCCACCTTCTATATTCCAAAGATCCGAGCAATGAAGGCAATAGTGCTAAACACCTTCTTAACCATCAATATTGTGAGAGAGGAATAATCCTTCTTGTTAAAGCAGAGATAGCATGGTTTTTCTGACTGAAGTTTGTTTGACTTATTTAATTGAATTGTTTATGGAAGTAACAAGAACGCTTGAGAGTACAGCAAGTGGGATGTTGCAAACCAGGATTTTACTAAGGCATTTGATAAGATCTCACATGTCTAACTGGTCAGAAAAATTAAAGCCCATGGGATACAGGGGAATATGGGGCTAGATCCAAAATCTGATCATTGACAGGAAACAAAGGCCAACAGTATTTTGGTGAATGGAAAGTAGTTTCCAGTGGTAGCCTTTTGGTATGGATAGAAAACTGACACGCATAAAATAGGTGTAAAAAGGTCATTTTCAGGTTGCCCAGAAGTAATGAATGGTGAGCCACAGGGATTGGTACTGGGACCTCAACTGTTTACAATTTATGCACATATCTTGGATGAAGATATGGGAGATATGGTTGCCAAATTTGCAGATCCTACAAATAGATACGGAAAGTATGTTGTGAAGAGGAAATGAGGAAGCTAAGAAAAGATTCAGATGGGTTAAGTGAGTGGGCAAAGGTGTGATAAATGGAATATAACATGAAAATGTGAAATTGTCCCTTTTTTGACAGGAAAGTGCAAAAGTAGTATTTTATCTAAATTGAGTTGTTCAATGATCTGGGTGTCATGAAATGTTAGTATGCAAGTACGTCAAGTAATTAGGCAAGTTCATGTTGCCATTTATTCTGAAGGGAATTTAATACAAACTGGCTTCACTGATGCTTCACTTAAACAGGGTACTGGTGAGACATCAAGAATACAGTGCACAGTATTGGTGACCTTTTAATTAGAAAGGATGCAAATGCATTGGAGACAGTTCAAATAAGGTTTACAAGACTAATACCTGGAATGAGCGAGTGGTCTCATGAGGACAGGTTGGACAGGAAGTTGAAATGTTGTTGATGTAGGCAGGGAATATTAATTTGAGATTAAAATATTTATTTTGCTTTCTGTATGTGATTTGGCATTGAATTAAATATCCCAGCTGATCCTTCCCGGTTTAGACACTGCACATCAAAAATCCTTAATCAGTTTGGTTGAGGGGATATGCAGTTGGTTGTCCGATTACCTAGGACCCGCAGGTACGGTGCTGTTTTGGATTTCTAATCGCTGAAGTTCCAGTACAAGAATTCTGTGGTTACATGTAAATATAGTGAATGGTTAATGTCATCATGAGTTGTTTGTTGTCCTTATTTTTATACTGACGCCAACTCTTAAAATGATTCTGTTGCATGATGTCACAATTTGAACAATCACAGGCAGTATTCCTGCTCCTGTTTTCTTGATTTAAGAGAAAATGGAAGGATTAGCAAACACTGATTATAAACCGGATAAAAAGGAGACTGCATTTTTTTTTACTTGTACCCAGTAGCGTGAAGTTTGAGGAAGCTTTTCTGTGTTCTCATTTACTGTAACTTGTTAATTTTTTTCCTCACTCTCTCTTACCCTCACCTTCATTATGCCTGTATGCATTTCTCTTGCTCTCGCTCTCAAGGCCGCTAATCTGCAAACAATCTGAATTTTGGCATGAAGTGTGAGCTAAACTCTGGAATTATTCATCCTTCCCTGTACTGTTACTTCAGGGTGAAGTCACTGCTTTAATTCTTGTCTTTAAACTTGATATGTTTCCAAGGGTTCTGTCATGACTGCTTTCTCTGTCTGGAATCATTTAGCTTACTGTACTGAAGAAATCACTGACCCTTTGTCTTTGTGGCAGCAATTTAAAGTTAGCAATGAGCCAAATGGACTGGTTAGCTCCCAAATGTTACTGATTTCAGCAGCCATCCATATCAGTGTGTTGGCAGCTGTGCCGAATTCCACTTCAAGATAGATTAGAAAATATCTGTTCAGAGATGTTAAAATGCATCTCTGGAGCAGATGGTGCTTTTACTTCTCCTCAAGGATAAATGCGGAGATATTATGATGTATAAAACTATTCATCTTGGGACCTGATCAATATTTTTCTATGTAATGAAAAAAATTCTTGCTCTTTTACTGCTAATCACCTTTGGATTTTTTAACCAGGCAAAGGCTAGCAGTTCTGTGATTACTGCTGCAGCAACATGGTCACTGAGTCATGGTGTTTGAGTTTTAATTTGTGCCTGACTTTTAAAATTGCAGAGTCATCCTGATTTTGGACTTTACGGTTGCATGCTAACCGGAACAAAAATTATTCTGACTCTCACAGGAAATGTTAAAGGCTTGATGCTATGAATTGTATAGATCAGTATTGTTTTAAGTGGAGTGTTTTAAGTTTTAAGTGACTTCCCCTCTTAAGTGATGACAGGCCTAACAGAGAATGTACTTTGCACTTTTCTAAAACAAAGTTTGCTGAATCTTCTTAATGCCTCTATTCAGCACAATTTAATTTTTCATGAACGATCTGTGATTAAGATTTTAAACCTTTTTTTAAACCATGTGATTAGACCAGACAAGTCAATTGAAGAAAAATGGGGCTGACCTTGAGTATGTGGATTCAAGCATCATATATCAAGGAGTGAGTGTACAGGCAATGTAATTTTAAAATATGACAGCCAGTTTGTGCACAACAGGATTCAGCAAACAACAATATAATGTCTAGACATTTTGTTTTAGTGATGTTCAAAGATAAATATTGACCTGACACCTGTCATGTCCCAAGATACATCAAAGGTTTAAGAAAAACATTCCGTTCAAAAGAGAGAATTGGTGATTATGTTATTTTTAAAACAAAACAGGAAGAATCAAAGATTTAAGAAGGAACTTCAAATCAGAGGACCCAAGTGGCAAAAGATATTGCTGTCAGTGCTAGAATAAAAAATAAAGGTGTTTGGGATACGCTTTGGGTGAATTACATGCAATACTGGAATCAAAGGGGGAGAGAGTAGCAAGAGCTTATAGCTGTGGAGCAGTTCAGAGACGAAGAAGTGCTGGAGATCATGGAGGGTTTTAAACACCAGATTTTTTTAAAAATCTGAGGCATTGGGGAATCTGGAGATCAGGGGAGGTTGGTTGTCATGGTTGAGTGGAGCTCTGTGCCAAATAATATGCATGCAGCAGATTTTTTAATCAACTGGAAGGTGAGAAAGGAAGGCCTGCCATGGGGGGCACTGGAATAATCGAGTCCAAAGGTTACAAAAGCTATTAGGTTGGACAAAACATGAAATCAAGATATAAAAGAAACTTTCAACAGAGTCCAGAATTGTGGGAAGTTTCTTATTAATATATATTTGATCAATCAATAGGCAATGGTAATAGGGAGTGCCAAGTTCATGTACTATGTTCACATTGGTTACTTAGAACAGTATGATATAGAAACAAACAGGGATAAGGCTAATCATGTATTGTGTAATGAGTAGGGTTAATTAGTAATCTCAGAGGAAAGGATCCTATGAGGTAGAGTAATCATATTTATGATAGAATGTCACACTTAAGTTTAAGTGATATTTAAATCTGAAATAGTAGTCTTAAATTTAAAGTCAGTTCAGTAGATAAATAGGGGCATGCTTGGCTATGGCTGATTTAAGAAATTAAAAATCTAGAAAAACTGTGGAAAACATTTGAAGAAATAATTCAAAATTTTCAGTGAAAATAAATTGCATTGAGTAACAAATTCACCATGAAAAGTGACCCATCCGTAGATTAAATTTAAGAATATTATTAATTAAAATTGTCATACTGTGTAAAGAATGGTAGTAAGCCTGAGGATTGACAGTTTTAGATATCAACTAAGGAAAACCGAGATTTATTTTTAAAAGGTATAGGTAGGAAATGATTAAACCAGCAAGAAAAGATAATGCTTTTGTAAGAGCTTCTAATTTAAAGTCCTGTTTCTTTTTATTACAAGGGTACAGAAATATATAAAAGTAAGGAAGTTTTACTACAGTTGTGCAGGGCTTTGGTGGGAGCATACCTGGAATAGGGCACATATTTAATGGTGGATGTACTTGCCTTTGAGTCAGTGGAGCAAAGATTTACTGGATTAATTTCTGGGATGAGAGCGTTGTTCTTTGAAACTGAGCAGAGTGGGCCTGTACACTGGAGTTCAGAAGAATGAAAGGTTGGCGCGGTGGCTCAGTGATTAGCGCTGCTGCCTCACAGCACCAGGGACCTGGGTTCGATTCCACTGTCTGTGTGGAGCTTGCACATTCTCCCTGTCTGCGTGGGTTTGCTCCGGTTTCCTCCCACAGTCCAAAGTTGTGCAGGCTGGGTGGATTGGCCATGCTTAAATTGCCCGTAGTGTTCAGGGATGTGTCGATTAGGTCGGTTATGCGGGATGGGTCTGGATGGGATGCTCTGAGGTTTGGTGTGGACTTGTTGGGCCAAAGGTCTCTTTTTCTACACTGTAGTGATTCTATGATTTCATTGTGAATAGGCTTGGCAGGGTAGTTGCTGAGAGATTTGTTTCACTTGGCTGGAAAGGCTAGACTAGACTTAATATAAGGGACAGTCAAACAATTTAAGGTGCAAAGTTTCTTCACCAGTGATTTTGAATCTTTTGGACCTTTCTACCCTCGAGAATAGTGGATGTTTAGTGGATTCATTTACTCAAAGCGAAATAGATCTTCAGACTGTGGAAATCAAGAGATATGGAAAGTGAAATTGAGGTTGAAGATTATGTCTGGTAATTGAATAGCCGAACAGTCTTGGGGCTGAACTTCCTCCTATTTCTTGCGTTGTTAAGATTGAGACTATCAGTAACAGTTGACTGAGGTAGGATGGATTCAAGTGATATCATGGGTAAAAATGGATGTTCTTTGAGATGGAGAATGTATAGAAAAGGAACGGCTCTTGTTTTCAAAGAGGACATCAAAGATGCAAAAAATTGGCTTTCAGCTAGTGACAGCAGCAAATAAGGCTAATAAAGTTTTAATGCATTCCGATTTCTGCAGAAAAGCTATCGACTTGAAACATTCTCCATCCACTGCTGCAAATCCTGTTGAGTACTTGCAGTTTGCTTTCACTTCAGATTTCCAGCATATGCAATACTTTCCTTTTTGTGTTAGTGAGACAATTGGGAACATATACATATGGAAGCTAACCTTCTGATAATGTTGCCATTACATAGTAAGTGGACATGGATGAGGAAATGGCTCTCTCATGCTCCCTCGCGCACACACTCTCTCTCGCTCTGTCTGTCTCTGTTGCGTGCTCCCCCAGCATGTTGCTGCTGTAAATATATATTTTTAACTTTTTTTTTTCTTTCCCACAGGTGCCTTCCTCATCCCGTATCTGGTCATGTTGTTGTTGTGTGGGATTCCGCTGCTTCTCATGGAATTCACTGTTGGCCAGTTTACGCATTTGGGTCCTGTCCATGCCTTGGCGAAACTCTGCCCTCTCCTGAAAGGTTTGTCCATGACTGTTACTGCAATATAGTAAAACTTCTCAGTTAGAGTTCTTCTTCTGTTGTGAGCATCAACTCATTTCATTGATCATCTCCACTTGGGTTATTATTGTACTGGAGGTACATTTATCTCCTCCGTATTGATGAGATACAAAACACTTCAGCAAGTTATGTCTCCTTGTAACATAAAATTCACTGAAGTTCTTCACGGATGAAAATGTGTAATTCCAAATACTTGCGACATTTACGAAACTTGTGTTACTGAAAATGACTCATTGAAAATGAACTGTTCTAATTTATCTCTAGGTACATGCTGTTGTAATCAGTCCCACTTGCACTAGACTCCTGAAACCATCACTGGTGTTTTGAAAAAAATAAATCTTGATGAAATGGGCCAATTTCTACTTGGTGCTGAAGCTGCTTATTCTTATTTAGCACAAAATTGGTGAAATTTTGTATTAAGTGGTTTACATTAATGGAGCATTCTTTCCTGAATAAATGTTGAGGAGGACAAAACTATGAATATGTACTGCTAAAGAACAGTGGTGTCTGTTTAGTTCATCCCAGCATAAATCTGTCAGTCATTTCCAAATTAATTACTTTGGTGATTCAGATTTGGATAATTTGTTGCTTATTGAGCTGAATTAATTTGAGTCTTGATACAGAATTTTCATATTTTGCCTTTTTAGGTGCAGTATGACATTTAAACAAGTGGGGTGCAATCTTGTGTTTTCACTTTCTTTCCATTTGAAATATTCTTCAGGTATTATACTGAAAACTAAATTCATCTTTTATTTACACATGATGAATTTTGCCCACGTCTCTTTTTTTTTTCACCACTGGCTCCTCTTTGCCACAGGCCCCTGTGGTGATTGTCCTTCAGCAATTATTTTCTTCCATGTTTGAATGTACCTTTTGCCATGAGTGACTTCCTTTCTCTGTACTGCAATTTGTCTAAGTGAGTTTAGAGTTCCTGTCCCAAATTCCCTTCCTACATCGTATGTTTCAATTTGCCTTGCCTTCTTGTGTTTTAAACAATCAGAATTAATCAGCAACCATGTCCTTTTTTTTCAGTGCTCCTTTAGTCATGACCCTGTTTCTTGACTACTTTTGTATTGATTTGTCTATTTGATCCTTACTAGTCTACTAGTCCCTTTTTGAGCCAGTCCAGACAAGGAATGTAATTCCACATTTGTTGTTATCTTCCATTATTCATGATTTCCCTTTTGCTGGTTCTATTCAATTATTATCTGCAAGCCTGTACACCATGTTATTGTAGGGTTCTTGTTCTGTGGATTGTGGATGTCACAGACTAAGTGATAAAATTGGCTATAGATTATCTGATAAAATAAAGATATTTTTATGTAGTCTATGCCCTGAAGAGATGGGGCTGATGCTTATGGATTTGGCAGATAGGAGGAGCAAAGGAAATATATGGGATTGTTTTGATTTCTCCCCGATACCCATACACCGTTTCACTTGGAGGTGAGTTGTATTTATGAGGGCACACCAGCACCAGTGTCTTGCTGAGTATTTGATCGTCTTTATCAGTTGGGAACATCGAATTGATGTTTTGATATTGGTCATCTTGCCAATTCAAGAATTGGCAGTTGCAAAGTATATTTTCCCTGTTTATAGGTTATTATTGATCCACTCCATGTCCACAGTCCTAGACTCCTTTTTTAACTGGTGATTCCTCATCAGTTCTGCTCCTGCAGACTGGAATGGTATGTTGCTGTAGCATGGCACATCTTATGGACCCAAGTGGTCCCTCTTGGGATGTAGCATTCCATGCCCAATGTTCCTTCAGCTCTGTCCAATGAGAATGAAGTTATCTTTGCAATTGAAGTCTCTTAACAGTGTAAATACTGTTGTGTATCTATTCCTCACTATCTTAATACCTTTTGCATTGCTCCAAAGTGTGGAGCACAGCATTGGAGATACTCTAGTTCAGGTTGATTTAATAAAATCCAAGAGGACTGCGGATGCTGTAAATCAGAAACAAAAACAGAAATTGCTGGAAAAGCTCAGCAAGTCTGGCAGCATCTGTGGAGAGAAATCAGTTAACATTTCAAGTCGAGTGATCTTTCCTCAAAACCATGTTATCTAATGTTCTGTAAAGATTCATCATAATTTCTCTACATTGAATGAAGCCCAGAGTCCTATATGTTTTACTAATCACTCTCTCAACCTGCACAGCCTCCTTCATGACTTTTGCACTAATTGACCCCAGACAATCAGTTGATAACATAGTTATTAACTTTTTCATGAACGTGTAGCCAGAGGCTGAGTCTTGTGTACACACACACTTCCAGAGACTGAACACAGAATCCAACACCCTCTTGCCTTTTAAATTAAAACCAGGAAATCCTGAGAACACCTTTTTCACTCACTCCAGTTTTAATTTTTCCTGACATTGTTAACTTTCTCTCTTTCTTAATCCTTTCTCCATTTCCAGTGTCCAACACAGGATGTTTATTGGGAACTCTTCTGCATGATTCATATGGCCTGAGAGGTCTGCTTATTAAATATTCCTTGTACACATTCTTTCAGAGGCCATAACAGCTATTGACTAACATACTTGCGAGTTCTCTGTTTTTTGCCTTGTCACTGGCAAGGGCAGGAATTCGGTCAGTCACTTAGCAGCCCTTAAGACAACCTCCAATCTACATTGGGCTGTTCACGTTTTTACTGGCTGACAACATCCTCTTTGTATGTTTTCACTTTCATTTTCTGATCCCTCTGCCATGTGGTGATGGTACGTTTCGCATGCTATAGTTCTACTCCATACAACAACACCCTTATCAAACTGATTGTCAGTTTTAGTGGTGCAGACTGTCAGGTAGCTCCCTCTGCCACCAGCACATCATTGTGCTTGTTCACTTCCTGTATCTAATTTTTTTTACCAGTCACATTTGCCTGTACTTTGTCCTGCCTCTTGCTGCATAGTTGTCAATGGTGGAAGTAGCCGACCTCCTCAACAGGGACTCCAGAGTACTCTTGCTGTGAAAAAGGTGACTGGAGCACAATCAAGCAAAATCATCATAGGTTTGGAATGTTATATCAGCACCCTGTTTAGATATTATACCAATGAAAACCAAACAAGTTAACAAATAAATCAACAAAATTCCACCGAAATGGGTGGGTTTCCTCCAGGTGCTCTGGTTTCCTCCCACAGCCCAAAAGTTGTGCAGTTAGGTGGATTGGCCATGCTAAATTACCCTTGGTGTCTAGGCTTTTGCAGGCTAGATGGATTAGCCATGGGAAATGCAGGGTTACAGGGATAGAGTAGGGGGGTGGGTTTGGGTGGGCTGCTCTTCAAAGGGTTGGTGTGGACTTGATGGACCGAATGCCTGTTTCCACACTCTACGAATTCTACGATGAAATCATTTGTCTCCATAGATCGACTTTTTCTTTTTGCCCCGCCACCTCTTGATGCGTTCCCTTCAATTTGCATTCAGGCCTTGCCTTTCATCATTGGTTAAGAATCTCCGGATTTGGCAAAAAATGTGCTTTGTTCATTTCTCAGTTTGCTGGATAGGTCTTTTTTGTAGACCAAAGAAAATATCATTTCAAGAGAAAAATGTTTTCTGAATTGAACTGAAAATATGTCTGAAATATTTGGTGTGATTTACTGTGCAACATTTACTGCAATCAATCCACTTCAACTGTTACTAAAATTTATGTCCTGAACCACCTTCCTACTTTCCATATTTTATTCCCTGGGTATAATTTGGAAGAATTTGAAACAATACCTTAATAAGCACAGACGAACAACATTATCGTGGTCATTTTCTATTAGTAGCCACCTGTGCACCCACTGTGCTGTGACTGCGTTCTCATTATTTTAATGCTTTGTTTTCTGATTTCACATGGTGTTCAGGGAGCATTTTGTGCCAGAAATGAGTACTGGATCTGATTTTTATTTCAATGGCTAATTTAAATGTTTCGATGATCTTATTAAAACAATATCCAGTGTGCATTTAGCAGACAAAACACTGGCAGCGGGATGTTGAGAAAATGAACTTAATGTAGGTTACTGTCTATGTATATATGTAATATTTTAAACACCCAAACACATTCATACTGGCATATTAGTATAGCAGTTGTGTGGATGGTAAATAAGACAAACCACGTGTTGTTGGCAAGCATCCAAAAGTAGGTCTTCCACTTTCAATTTTTGAAAACATTTTTCTTTTTAACCTATTTTCCCTTCTTTAAATATTCCAATAAATATACAATATCTTATCAGTAAGAAGGCACCACAATAAATGTTTGTTGTATATTCTCCATTAAAATTTCTTTTAGAAAAGATTACACTTTATGGCTATCCATCCAATATAAATAACATTTTAAGCGCAGCTTGTAAGTTGTTCTTTATCATATGGTGATTGCATGCCAGAAATATTGTCTGGATCTGCTTTGCCAAACAGTTAGGTCTTTTGTAACATTTAGTTTGTTGACAATGGAATAAGATGCTTTAGGTTATATTCAGTGCCATGGTGTGAGTGAATAACCTTTATTTTGTTGAATTATTGGCATTACCTTCCCAATCAGCCTGTATCTCCATTTGATGGGAGAAGCAGAGAGACTTTGAGGGGTGGGTCATGCCAAAAACTTGTGTTCTTCCTAATTTTTTTGAACTGTGAGGTAAGCTGACAATTTGTAGAAACCAGACACCATTTTTTAATGTAGTTGAGCCTTATTTCCACAGTGAAAATTGTGGATCCAGCAGACACAAAACTACAGGACATTGCTTAATGTACTTCTTTTGAGCAAATATAAATCACTCCTCCTCTCTGCTTGATTGAGGGTACTCTGACTTCTGTCACTGATGTTCTTTAATTTCATAAAGAGAGAATCATTAACTTCAATGGTCGCAAAATCAAGCGACTTCCTGAACAGCAAGAATATTTCCCTTGTTTTTGTTTCAGGCTTGGAAATAGTTGATTGTAATTATGGTTTCATTGGTAGTTTTAAGGAGTGGATCGGAGGAGAGATCATTACCACTGCTTGGTTATAATGTAAAAGCTGACAATTATGCTGGTGTTACAAAACTTTTAAACTTTCTTAATCTCTTCCATTTTGAGCCCCTCATGACAATAGAATGCTTAAATGTCTTCATAACTTTTAACAAATAGGACCTTTGCTGCAGTAACTGTGTCACAACTGAAACCTACTTGGCTTTGACTGCCTAGATCCTTTTTAAGTACTGGCTGTATATTGTGGCTGAAGCTGTTCATGAAGGAATGCTCCACATAAAGACAGGCACTCCATTTTTCCAAGCAAGATGAATTCCTGTCTGTTCATAAACCTCCTCGGGATGGGGGGAAGCAATGAATTTCCTGATTTCATATCAAACTATTTCCAGCCTTGGTGTTAGTACATTTGTACTAAAACTGTGGTGACCCGTGATGGATCAGAAGTGCAGTGGTGTCCTTCCCTGTTGCTGCTGTCCTGAATATGGAACTACAGTCATGGATAATCTTCTTTTCAATTCAGCTGTTAAATACAGATTTTTAGTTTTAAAAGCAAACAAGCTTGTTCCTACTGTGAAACACTTTTTGCTTATGACAACCTATATTAAGTATTAACTAGATTATTTTAATAGATAATGTGTTAGAGAAAATAATGTAGGGGTTGTATTCCCTAGAGGTTTTTTTTAGCAATCTGGTTGATTCACTCAAAAGAAAACAAAAAGGTCCTTTGTATACGGTCTTTTTGTGTTTAAATTGAAGATCACTTTTGGTCAGCTATTACACCATTTTATATTCACATGGAAATTTTTTATAGGCATATGACCAGAATGTTAAAGATAGCACTGAAGGAATTTCAGCCCCTTAAGCTGCTTTTGAATCAAACATTTTTCCTTGTTCAAAGGTGGTTGAGATTAATGATGGTTCACTTTTGTGGTTAAGCACAGCTGAACTGGAAAAAAGAATTTAAAAACTTGTTTGTTGTGCCAGTTTAGTATCATTTTGGACAGTTTGCCTGTACAATGTTGGTTACTTTTTAATGTGAGTATGTCAGTGACTGAACCCCCACCATCCAAAACAAAATACAAAAGATCTGATCAACGGCATGGCTTGCAGTGGAGATAAAGTGGACTTCCATTGTTTGGGTGTCCTCAATTAGAAGATTACAATATGTTCTTTCCATTTCTGCAGTACACAGTATCTTTGTATGTCAGCATCTTTTTAATTTCAGCTTTCATTTGTTCTTGAACTTCCTCCATGGTATCTAACAGAGGCACATCCTATCAAAGTAATTCAGTGTCTTGTCCGCAAAGTCTTAATATTGACATCCATAGCGTCCCACTCCCCTAAACCCTGAGCTGGACTCAGTTGCATTTAAATATGTGCTTCACCTGTGCTGTAAATACCAGTATGGTGATGGCTAATGCTACCAGTCTGTAATTTTTTGTGCTGATTTTTACTGTGGTGTAGTGAGACTTCTCCATGTGATAAATTTTAATGTAATGAGAACCCTTCATGATGCCCTCAATGCAGTGGTATGAAGGGTGGCAATAGCAAATCTGGACTGTGCTGAATAATGCTTGGATCTGAAAGTTTTGTAGCGTGACCTGATTATTGTCTTTTAGATTAGAAGACAGTGTGTTAGTTTAATGATAACCACATTCCAATTCCAATCCCAATTGCTGCTGTCCTGACTGTTTTGATTACAGGTTATGGCTCACAAATTCTAAACTAATAAGATTTTGGCCTTTTTGTTTTGTTGTGAGGGAAGCAGTTAAGATGTTACTGCAGTTCTTTTTCACCAGGGATGCTACAATGGCATTAGAAAGAAACATGTGGAAATAAAGCCCAGTTCATTAGTAACTGCAAGTATTGGTATGGGTCCCAGTGTCACAAGTGTGGCAAAACACACACTGCTACCAAGGAGGGCTGACCATTCTGTAAAGTTATGACCTCTCCTTATTTATGAAAGCATGTGCAGAGAATGTGGTCTTCAAGTTTCTGGCTGCAGAATTTTAAAATTGAGGTAACCAGCAGTTTTACAGTGGTTGCTTCACTACCTGAAGGGAGCAACAGAGATGGTATGATGAAGTGGCATCATTATTCCTTCAATAATTAATCATAGGAGATATTTAAACGATGCCAAGTGCTGAACTTCTAATACTAGTTGCTTTGGTGGAGGTAGTCAATGAAATAAACTTGGATCTGCTGTACCTAGGAAAAAATAAGGATAACATTCACTAGCACGTGTGGACTCCCCTCCTGCAGATCTTTGAGCTGTGATGCTCAGCACCAATTGTTACTAGAAAGGGGCTAACTCATAATTAGTTCCCCTCCAATTTAGCCATTCAATCTCACACCTTTTGCCAGAACCATCAAAAAAGGCATTGTAATGATCTGACTCCAGTAACATCGTATGACTGTGCTAGGGATTCAATAATATCATTATACCAACAGGATCGTAATACACTACATCAGTTTTTATTGCACATCAGTTTCGATTTGGGCTTGGATGTTATAGTGGAATAAGCATGTTGTGCAATAAATTTAAATACATTTCATGTTATTTCACAAGTCTAAGCAGTGCTTGTGTTTGTTATCAGATTGCCTGTTAACTGACTATCTGTCAAAAATTTCACTGGAGCACTTCAAAACAGTCAGAGAATGGAAAAAGTAATAATCTAAGATTGTTAAAACTTTTTCCAGATTATTGGGGAGGTGGGGGAGTCCAATGCTGGAAGAGGACACAAGGTGACAATTCAGATCTCATTCCATGTTCTGTAGCCATCTCCCTGTATATTTGTTGATGGTGCTCTCATTGTTCTCATCCTCTTCCTGTGGAAACAAAAACATTTTTTAAAAAAAGAGGAGCAGAATAGGCCATTCAGCCCCTTGAGCTTGCTCCACTGTTCATTATCATTGTTGATCGTTCAACTCAATAGCTTGCTCCGGCTCCCGCTTTTACCCTGCATTATTTGATTTCTTCAGCCCTAAGTGGTGCATTCAACTCCTTCAAATCATATAATGTTTTGGCCTTGACTGCTTTCTGTGGTAGCAAATTGCATGGGCTTGCCACTTTCTGGATAAAGAAATTTCTCCTCCTGTCATTCTCCACCTGATCCCATGGAACTGCTACTTCATTGCCATCCAATCTTCTGCATGCTCATTGCTGTCTGTTTGATGGCAAAATTTTATGCATGAAGACGGTTTTCAGAAACCTTAGAGTGGTTGCTTTTCCATCCCCATGGTGTGCTCCGTGCTAATTCAAATCGGGTTAATTACATTTGCTCTCTGACACTGACACTGACACTGATTTGCCTTTGTAACTGAGGCCATCAGGATGGCACAACAGTAGCTTTAATGTCCAAACAGCTACTAGTCATTCTTTCAGAATCTTCAAATTTAAGCAATCTGGATTCCAGTATGATAACGTTACAGATGCTCCCAAGATAGTATCCTATAATGTGAAGTGTTTTGCGTGTTCAGGATATCTATTCATAAAAACTCGATGCTTCAGCTGTGATGCATACAGGAGTGGTGAATGCATGGCACCATTTACAATGCCTTTGACTGTTTGGGTAGCCCACTGATTGACTGATCAATCTCATTTGCAGTTGGTATCGCCTGTTCATTTGGAAAGGTTTATAATGGTAGGTTCCCAGCAAATTTGGTATGCGATATTTGCTTTATTCAAGAATGAATTATAAATTGGCTTATCTGACACCCATGCTCTGTGGAGAGATCCTGGAACATTAAAGCATAATGTCTCAATGACATTCCAAGTCACTGAAATATCATTCCAGTCTTTGAAGATGTCAGTTTGTAGTGAATTACACACACTTCTAGTACGCCTGCATCAAAACTCAAATGGTGTAGAAAAGTTGGGTAAAGTGGGTGGGCATTCTATTATAATGGAACATTGGATAATGACAAGTGTGCACTTATGACCTGAAATCTTTTTGCACTTGTTAAAAATGTTTTTGTTCCTTTGTATGAATTAGAGTACAATTTTACAAATGTGAAAGGATTCCACCCACCCAATTCAGATGGCAACTTGTACTGCAAACTGTCAGTTATCCAAGGGCGTCTCCTTGCCCTACTGTATGTCTTCTGTTTAGATTCCAGTAGGATGTTTTTGACATTGCCTGGATCCTGTTAGCACCATTTATATGTTGTCTAGAAAGGGAAAAGCTGAAAACCTGGACATTTAAACAATTTTGAGGAAATTGCCAGGCACTGGGATATTTGAAAATCTGGGTCTGTTTCAGCTAAACCCTGTTGTTACCCTATTCTTTCTACCTCTTGGATATATTGCAAGGTGAGTGTCAAGGTCATGGGCCTTTTTCTTTTCCTTTTCTCTGCTCTACCAGTGAGCTTTGGACCAGTGGAACCTGGAACCTACAGAACTAGGTGCTCATTTATTCCCTTGGGTTAAGATGAGACTTAATAATCATTCCTCATGTGTAACACTTGGTAAATCTGGGTCAAAAATGCCATAAATAAGGAAGAGCTTGCATCTATAGGGCAAGATTTATAACCTCTGAATATTCCATGGAAATTTAACTCAGCCACATTAGGGGCATTTAAACAGTCCTTGGATAAGCATATGGATGATGATGGCATAGTGTAGGGGGATGGGCTTAGATTAGTTCACAGGGCGGCGCAACATCGAGGGCCGAAGGGCCTGTTCTGCACTGTATTGTTCTATGTTCTATATTTGATGTGTAGTCACTGGTTCAATGTTGGAAACTCAAGATCCAATTTGCACAAAACAAAAGTAACAAGATAATGGCCACTAAATTATTTAGTTATTCTGGTGGTCATATATTGACCAGAGTGGTGATTGGAGTGAATCCAGGAGGATATATGGCTTCAATTTAAAGTCTCATAATGAGATGATGAATGTATTTCAAAGTTCCACACTGCCTTATTGCTGCGATAAATTATAGGTGTAGATGTTGTGCTATGGTCTCTAGAGTGAGACCTGATTCACAGACTTCATGCTCAGAGGGAAAAGTATGATTTATGTGGCAGAACAGGATTCCACACTATTTAGAACTGACCATATTCATCAAGATTACTTTTCATTTTATAAAACGAGAATGTGTCATTCTCAAAAGACGAGATGTGAGACTAAAAACTCAACCTGAAACCCATCTCACTTTTGTGAACAGCAACAGCACAGTACAGATCTATTTCCGAACTGAAATTTGCAACAAAGCATATGCTGTCCTACTGCATAGGGACTAGCACTGATAAAATGATTCCCAAATGTTTGAATGAGGAGGTTAAAGGCCAAGTCCATTGTTTTCTGATTTTGTAACTTTGCCATACTTTTTTTCCTTCCACCATCTCTGTAGATTTTAACATCTGGGTTGTCATGAAACTGGGGAAACGCATTGGGCTTGAGAAATCTTTGTTTACCTAGGGCAAAAATGTGTCTCAGGCCTAAGCTGATGGAAATCCTGCCGTTGTTCTGTTGATTTATTATTAACATATGTATTAGCTATATGTAAAAGAACCTGGTCTTCAGTCACTGGCAGAAACTGGTGTCATTTTTACCTTTTGCATTTCTTAAGGGATTTGCTGCTTTATTTTTCCAATTCTAACCTGAAGACTTTCTCCTCAGTTTGTTTTTTTGAGACAGAGATAGTCTACCCGATCAAATCTGTTAATCGCTTGATCATTCCCGTCTGTGCTTCTCGAAGAGAGAGAGACAGGTAGTGAATCCACATCTTCTTTTCACACAATCTCGAGTCACACTGTTGTCACATTTCTCATGATCATCTTGACTCCTGCATGAGACTCTTATGGTAAACGAGCAAAATTTAGCAAACTTGTCCCAGATTATTTGGGCTCAGCAAACCCAGCAACATTAAGTTAGAAAAGACACTGGTATCACAAACAAGCATCCAAATGCTCCTCAAGCTGCATTTTTAAGAATTAAAGTTCTGTTCCTGGGGCTGCTGGGAGCTCTGAGTAACCTGCATCAGATAACTGCTTGCAGCAATTTTCGATAAGATGTAACCACCGCCTTTCTCGTTTCAGTTCTAGGAGCTTCAGTTTCTGTTGTCTGTCATGCACGTTGACACTTCTCTGTGGTGCATTTTACTCTGCAATTACCTATCTTTCTTTGTTTGAGAATTACCTGCGTCACTGTGACTTTAAGCCTTGCGTTCTCTCCAACCACAAAACGCTGTAAGGGAGGTGATGGTGTAGTGGTAATATCACAGTACAAAACAAAGGGGAGGCAAAGGCATAGTGGTCTTGTTGCTGGACTAGTAACAGACCCAGCTGCCATCTGGAGGCCTAGGTTTGAATCCTACCACAGCAGATTGTGAAATCTGAATTCAATAAAATCTAGAGTTAAAAGTTTAACCATGAAACCGTTGTCCTTTCAGGAAGGAAAACTGCTGTCCTTACCTGACCCATAACAATATGGCTAACTCTTAATTCCCCTCCATGTTTCAGTAATAAAACTGTATGGATCACCCGGCATTGATTATGTTGGGCTGTTACCTGACTGGTCATACCATGGGATTTAACTTTATGTACAAAGTCCCAGACAACACTGTTACGTCCCTGGTTTTCCCTGAGCAGAACAGACTTTGTAGAATGATGGCATTCAGACAGGAGGGAATTATTCTCTGATTCCTCAAATTTGACTGTGGACCCTGTGAAGTCTCATTGCATCAGGTCAAACTTGGGAAAAGATGAATCCTGCAGATTGCCATGCCTGCTGCTGCTTCAAGTTGATGAGTCAATTGAACATCAATTGGTGGAACTACAGAGGGTGCCAAAGGTGCAGAATGTAATCTGGGCAGAGAGCTTCAATGTCCATCACCAAGTGTTTTCAGAAGCACCACTATTGACTGAGCCGGTGAAGTCCTAAAGACCATAACTGCTTGACAGGTGAGGGAACCAACAAATGGGGAAGAACATCCTTGATCTCATCCTTACTAATCTGCCTACCACAGATGCATCTGTCCATGGCAGTATCAGTAAGATTGACCACTGTGCAAGGAGGAGGTTAAGTCCATCTTCACAACGAGGATACTTTCTGTCATGCCATAGTGCACTATCACAGTGCTAAATGGGATAGATTTCAAATAGATCTAATAAATCAAGACTGATTTTGTTTAAAGGTGCAAGTTGCAGGTTGAGTATGCTGTCATTTCCAAGAAAGGTTTTTAACTCTGATAGGAAGAGTCATTATTATTTAAGTAATTTACTGTCATCCGTGGAGTGATGGAAGAGTCATCAATGTTTTCAAGCAGCACTGGCAGAGGAAGAATCTGCTAAGTGATACTCCGCCTAGATTTCTCCAGGGCCGTTCAGATCCAGACCTCATTACAGCCTTGGTTTAAACATGGATGAAAGAGTTGAATTCTGGAAGTGAGGTGAGAATGAATCGGCTTGCCCTGGATTTCACTGAAGGAATACTTCCGTGTAGTTTCCTAGGCCCAACCGTCTTCTGCTTGTTAAGTGACTTCCCTCCATCGTAAGTTCAGATGTGGGTTTTGTGCATTGTGGAATCGTCAGTGTTCAGCACTATTCACAATTCCTCGGATACTGAAGTAGTCAATGTCCATATGTGTCAAAACCCAGGATAATAGTAAGGTTTGGGCTGAGGACTGAAAAGTAACATTTGTGCCACACAAGTGTCAGGCAATGATCATCTCTGAAAGAAACTAATAACTCCTTGCCATTTAAATGGTGTTACCATCACTGAATGCTTCACTATTAATATCTTTTTGGGGTTACCATTGACTAGAAACTGAACAGGACCAGTCTTGTAAATACTGTGTCTACAAGATCAGATCAAAGTCTAGGAATTCTGTGGGAGTAGTGTGCCATTTGACCCTGCAGTGCCTGTCTGTAAGGCACAAGTCATGAATGTGATGAAATTCTCTCCACTTACTTGAATGGGTGTAGCTCCAAAACAACATTTTCACGCAGAGGGTAGTGTGTGTATGGAATGAGTTGCAAGAGGTGGTGTTGGATGCTAGTATAGTTATAAATTTAAAAGGCATCTGGATGGGTACATGATTAGGAAGGGTTTACAGGGATATACGCCAAATGCTGGCAAATGAGACAACATTAATTTAGGATATCTGGTTGGTACAGGCAAGTTGGACTGAGGGGTCTGTTTCTGTGCTGCTTCCGACTCTGACTCAAGAAATGTGACACCATCCAGAATAAAGCAGTCTGCTTGATTGGAATCCCCTTCACTAGCTTCACCATTGACTCCCTTCACAATCAACACACAGTAGCAATAGTGTGTACCATCTACAGGATACACTGCAGTAACTTACCAAGGCTTCTTTAACACGAGCACGTTCCAAACCTGCAACCACCATCACCTAGAAGAAAGGCAGTGAGTGTGTGGAACACTGCCACTTACAAATTCCCCTCCATTATGCACACACCATTGTGTCTTCAAACTATTGCTGATCCTTTTATTTTTGCTGGTTCAAATTCTGGAACTCCTTCCTAACAGCACTGTGTTGTCCCTACATCACCATGGACTGCAGCAGTTCAACAAGCCAGCTCACCACTAATTTCTCAGGGCAATTCTAGATAGGCAATAAATGCTGGCTTAGCCATCAACATCTAATGGTCAGATCTTTAACAAAGCTTTTACCCAAAGTGAACAGACTGCTGCAGCATATGGTGTCTCACGTTGAAGTCCTGTAAAACCATATCTAATGTATTCTGCCTCTGCAATGCCAGCATCAAAAAAAATTGCACACATAGTTGCGTGGATGAGTGGAGACAAAAACACAATCCAAACTCAACATAGTTGGGAGTAGCACTAAATAGAACTTTGTTTCAGGAACATCTGTAGAAGTTGACAGCAGAAGTCAAAACCAGAAACAACCTACTAACTAGACTTGATGGAGCTTTGTGGTATTCTGCTGTCATAACATTCGGACCTCAACACTGGCCTGATTTATATTCCACAGCACAGTACCCTACATCTGTGTGGCAAAACGCATCACATGCACATCTTGCTGACAATTAATTGAAAATGATAACTGCATCACACTATAACCTTCAGCTCAACATCCCTCTCTGGATTACTTTCCTTACAAACATCATCCCACGATATCCACAATTTAAAAACTCTCAAGCTGGTTGAAACTCTGTGCTGCACCTCACTTATCCATTCCATACTAACTTGCTCAACCAGCTACTGACCACATTCCATTCTCAGTGCCTGATGTGAATCAACCATCGTGAGCAAACTGTAACAGCACACATCCTTTGCGTCGAAGAATGGGAAAGCTGTAAAGTTACTTGTGACAAACACAGGCTTTTGAATCACCATGGTGCGGGTGGTCTTTGCTCAGTAGATTCAGGACAAGGCAGGGCCTTGAGAAGCCAACTTTCATTGCTGAGGCCTCACTACAAGCCCCTAATGCATTTATGGAGAGATACAAATAATCTTACAAATTACTAAGGAATGTTTCCTCTAAAGACTAAGTGCCAAACTAATCAGCTTCAACTAAGCAATTAGGATATTTCTTGGCTTTGGGGATTTGCAGTTGCTAGATAAGTAATATGGAGTTGTTTTAAGGTTGCAAGTATGAGATCAAATCTTTGCTGGAGTCATGTTTATAGAATGGCTTCCATTCTGTGAAAGAAAAAAATTAAGGCTTCTGACATTCACTGTGTGACTACTGAATACTGAATAACAAAAAACAATGCTTTATTGAACACTTCTCCTATTCATCACCTTTTGGTGGGATCCTGAAACACCTTAATTGTCACTGTATCTTTGAATTATTGGAGCCATCAGTGCATGTCATCTTTCTCTCATAGCTGAGAAAGAAAGTTAGTCTGTATTGTGCTGTATTAGGAAAGTACTGTTCTTTCTCCAAATAGAATCTAATAGAAAGAAACAATTGAAACATATAAACATGAAAATGATGGAGCTAATAACCTGAAATTTGTTCAAATACTACTTAGAATTTGCATAACATAGATTTAACTACCTTCAACAATTAATTATCAACCTCTGAAGCTTTTAACTATCTCTGAAAATGTTCCAACTCTTGTCCATTTGCAAAAAACTCTAGGATATTGATCCAAAATTGCAAGCTAATAATCAGTTCTAAGTTCTGATTTCATAAATGTATAATTGATGTTCTACCTTGTGACTATTCGTGTTAATTTCTATAAAGAAATAGGAAGATTAAATTTGCATTTACCAATATAGTGTTATTCTAATAACTTTTAGCAACATGAATCTGAATAGCAGAAAAGTTCTGCATTGTGCACCATTTCATTAGCACAGAGGTAGCCCTAAATTATTTACAAATAATAATTGGAAAGCATTTTTTTGAAAAGGTTGTTTTAAAGATTTAAAAATGACTTACTTCCTAATTTTAGGCAGAATTGGGATTCCTCTCCCCTCTCAGCTATTTGAAGTGTAAAGCTGTAAAATGAGGTTTAAACGCAACTTTTTTTTTTAAAAAATGCACCAATGCCTAATAACTCTTCACACCAGCACTCCCATAGCATTTTTGTGAGGCCACACTTTGTACTGAATTAGGAACTAGTTTTGCGTCAGGGCCCATTTTTTTAAATGAGATTGAAAGTGCCCAAAGACATTACTTGAAATGTTCCTACATTCAAGAGCCAAAGGCCTTTTTCCATTTTGAAATTTATATGTAACTCCTCCAGTTCTGTACAGCCTTTTTAATTAGCACCTTTCAGAAGATGCTATACTTTGTACAGCCTCGCCATATAGAATTGTCTGCAATAAGACAAAATAGATGGTGGATAACTTCAGGGGTTTTTGAATAATGGAGTGATTTTGCTCTATGAATCTTTGTCAAATGTGAAGAAATGCTGCATCTCATTATCAATGAGGTGTTCAATATTTTATCAAAAACAATCACCTGACATAGTACTTCAATAAATTTGATGTATTACAATTTTGAGTAATATGTCTCGTCTTCAGGTAACCAGTAAACATTGCATACTAGCCCATAGGCTTGAACAAGACCAGAACAATGCCATGGTGATTGACTAATGGTTAATGGTTGCAACTCTTATTACTTCACATTTTCATATCGATTCACTTTGTGACAATACTTTGCTCATAAAAATGAAATTGTGACCGGATCAATTCGTATTGTATCATCTTATTTAGTGGACTTTTCATCTCTGGATTTGGAAGTGTAATTTTGAGAATATTGCAAGACTTAAGCATATTCGCAGTGCAGTTTTGAAGGTTTGTTGCATTGCTACAAGAGGCTGTTGTTTGGCTGGAATGTTTAAGTGAGATTCACTACCCGTTGAAATGACCGTAAACAAATTGATAGGATGATAGGATCTGGAGTTTGGAGTGTTGAGATCTAATTAGAATCAACCAGCCTCTTTGCTTGTCTGTTCTACGCATAGACATAGGAGGATTATTTGAAAATGCCATATCCAGTAGGTTTAAACAAGCCCCAAAGTGGCAATAGTTTGAACAAGTATCCTTTTGATGAACCATCCATAATTTACAAAAGCTTCATAAACTTTTGAGGTAATATTGGAAGGATGTTATTAATTTGGAGAGGATATTACTGGGACTGGAGGGTTTGAGTCATAAGGAGAGGCTGGATGGGCTGGGACTTCTTTCACTGGAGCATAGGAAGTTGGGGGGGTGTGACCTTTTATAGTGGTTTATAAAAATCATGCGGGGGAATAGATAAAGTGAATAGCAATGCTCTCTTCCATAGAGTAGGGGAGTTAAAAACTAGAGGGCATAATTTTAAGGTGAGAAGAAAAAGATTTAACAGGGACCTGAGGGGGCAACCTTTTTTTCAGAGGTTGGTTCATATGTGGAATGAACTGCCAGAAGAAGTGGTAGATGCAGGTACAGTTACAAGATTTAAAAGATATTTGGATGGGTTCATGAATAGGAAAGGTTAAGAGGGATATGGGCCAAACGCAGACAAGTGGGACTAATGTAGTTTGGGAAACTTGGTCAGCATGGACGAGTTGGACCAATGGATCCATTTCCATGCTCTGACTCTACAATTATGACTCTGACTATAATTTACCCATCACTCTGCTTCTAAACAATGCTTGTTTTTTTTATTGTTCACTCATGGGATGTGGACATCGCTGCCTGGTCAGCATTTTATTGCCTCTCCCTAATTGGCCTTGAGAAGGTAGCAGTGTGCCCATGCCTCAAACTACTGCAGTCTACATGCTGCAGGTTGCCCCACAATGTCCATCAGGAGGAAGTTCCAGGATTTTGACCCAGCAACAGTGCAGTCATGGCAATATATTTCCAGTCAGGAAGGTGAGTGTCTTACAGGAGGGATTGTAGTTGTTAGTGTTCCCGTGTATCTGCTGCCCTTGTCTTTAGAGATGGAAGTCGCCGTGGGTTTGGGGTGTGCTGTCTGAGGATGTTTGGTGAATTTCTGCAATGCATCTTGTAGATAGTAGTAGCCATGTGTGCTGAGCATTAATGGTGGAGGGAGAGGATGTTTGTGGATGTAGCACCGATCAAGTGGGCTGCTTTTGGCTTGGATGGTGTCAATCTTAAGTGGTGATGGACTGCTGATGGACTTGCCACCCAGGCAAGTGGGGAGTATTCCATCATGATCCTGATTTGTGCCTCGTAGATGCTGGGGAGTTGGGCGGTGAGTTACTTGCCACCGTATTCTTAACCTAGCCTCTGAACTGCCTTTATAGCCTCTGTGTTTATGTGATAAGTCAAGTTGAGTTTCTGGTCAATGGTAACCCTCAAGGATGTTGATAGTGGGGATTCAGTGATGGTAACTTAGTAGAATGTCAAGGGGTGGTGATTAGATTGTGTCTCCTGTTGGAGATGGTTGTTGCCCAGCATTTTTGTGGTGTGAATGCTATTTCCCACTTGCCAGCCCAAGCCTGGATGTTGTCCTGATCTTGCATTTGAATGTGGACTGCGATAGTATCTGAGGTGTCACAACCAGTGCTGAACATTGTGCAATCATCAGCAAACATCCCCACTTCTGATCTTGGCTTCTGAGCTTATACTGCTCAATTTCTATTTTTCTTTTGTAAACTGTATATTTTCGTACCCTTTTCTTCCAAAATTGTACCATACTTGTTCTTGAGGTCTTTAACTTCCTTTACATTATTAACATTGTTCTTGACTTGGATCTCTGCTACCTGTACTTAAACATGGAGTTATTTCTCACTGCATTCATGCATCAATTCGATCCATCATGTCAGACTTCAAACTTGACCAAAATCCCTAATTGTTTTCAAGCAGAATTAGCTAGTTTAATAGAGCTGTATGTACTTGTTTTATTTTTAATTCTAGTTTTGCTTTTGGTATGTTCTTATTACCGGAGTCTTCCAAAAGGTTAATGATTGACCAGGCTGAAGGTTTATGACCAGTGGCTTGTTATTGATCCTCCCATACAATAAGAGTGAACTACATTTTTGTGGGTACAGTGTCACTTGTATGCCAGACTGGGTCAGAATGGCTGTTTTCTTTCCCTAAAGGACATTAGTGAACCAGATGGATTTTGATACGATGGTTTTATAAATTATCCAAACATTATCTCAATTACTGAGATTATTTCTTAGTTGAATTACATTCCACCAAGGGAGGATTTGAACCCATGTCCCCAGAGCATTAAGCTAGGTTTCTGGAATGCAGTGATATTACCGCGACATTATCAGCTCCCTCTATGATTCAGACACGTGACATTACTGTCACACTGAGGCAGTACGGAGTTGGATGTTATCCAAATGTGTCAGAGATCACTGGAACAGTGCTGCATACAGATATTGTTATGATGCTGATGAATTGAGTTTTGATTGCTCTCAAGGACAGAAACTTGATGCTTTGCATGATTTTTAGGGAATGGAAAAGAAGAATGGATGCAGAGTCTCACTTATATAAAAAAAAGTACATTTATAATGGCAAGTTTGATTATGTAATATGAACTGTGGGGAATCCCGTTACAAATTATCCATTTTTAAGTTGAATCTCTTACAGAATAATGGGACTTAAATAAAATCTTATGTCCAAGAATGTAGCACTGGTCGATTTGTAAATTTTTCAAACTCTGCAGAGGCCTATTCTCTGTATAGCAGCACATCCCTTTTATTTTACATGAAAATTCATTCCTTCTGAAACTTGCAAGAGTCCTAATTTTATGGTTTACCGTAGGATGTAACGCAGGAAAATGGCTGAATACTTTGACCCCCTTCTTCAGCTAAAACTCTCAATATGACAAGCAGTTTGCATTCACCACATTAAAGGTTCATTTGGGAGTATTAGGTTTCAAATGGCTAATGTTTATAACTATCTTTTAATCTTTCTCTCATTCTCCTGTTGTTAAATGAAGTGATCGTGCACAGTGGTGCTCGTTCATGTGTGACCTGGACACTGCTCTTTTATGCGTCTTCATATTGCAATTTCACATTGAGGCCAGCTATCCATGATTCCTATAGTTAGAGGGAATGACACTCGCTTTTCCCATTTTAGTTTTAATCAGGCACAAATGAACAACTCAAGACTTAACATGGATTTCTGTTCTCGAGCCTATTAAGAATGCATCAGCCACCAAGAATCTTTTTTCAATAATGTAAAACTGCCTTTAAATTTCAAGTTCAGAGTAATATGCAATTGGTTGCCTAGATAGGGATAAAAGTTATAATGAACTTCAAAATTTAGAAAATCATTTTTTGCTTGTCACAACAATTAACAGCATTTCTGCTGCATTCCTTGCTTATTCACAGTAACTCACAAAACATAATAATTTCTTAAGGTTAAAATAAATGTGGAAGAGTAACTGAGGGGCAAGGTATCAAGGGCAACAACTTGCATAATTTGTCAATTGATATTTTTATGTAGAGGAATGTCCTAAGGCTCTACGTATTGCAAAAGGAACAGGCTGACAGCCAAAAATTTTAAAAGGGGTGACCAAATGTTTGTCCTTGCAGTTGGTTTTCAAGGAGAGGAAAGGGGATGGGATTCAGGAAGGGAATTCCAGAGTCAAAAATGGCAGTGTCAAGGAAAGCAATAAGGATTTAGATGAAGTAACTCCATAAAAGATTTAAACACTTAAGAGAAGAATTCTAAATCTGAAGCATTGGGGAAATCTGATGCTAATGTGAGTCAGTGTTAACAAATGTGGAGCAGGTGGAAGCCAAGCATGAGAGAGCTGGGTTGACTGCCATTTAAATACAATAGTTTAGTTTTCTCTCTATATATAATGACTTCAAAGGATGAATTTCATGTGAGGAATTAGACATTCAAATCTACCACATTCCTTTCTCTGAAATAATGTATTAATGACCCAACCAACCTAATAACTTTGAAAGCTTGAAAAAGGCAGCCATCCCAGTGCAAACATTTTTTTTTAAAAAAGTGAAGAAAGATAAGGTGTAATGTTGTCAACATCAAATTTCTGACCACAACAGTAATTCTTCAATATGTTTCTACACCAGATGTCTCAATGTGTTTTGTCCTCCAGCTAGATTTAGTTACACCCTTAAAAGGTGCATTCTTGTGTGTGCATTTTTAACCGAAGTAGCAGAAGGTGCTGGAGCTATTTCTTGTTCAGTCCTTTTTGCACACATCTAACTGATGTACAGAATAGCTTGTGTTTTTACAACACTTTTTTAAAAAATGTAATAAATCATCCCTGGATTCTTTGTGGGAGCATTATAAATCTTGAAGCTTTTGTGTTTTTCTTTTATTTTTGTCAACTCTAATGCCATTTGTTTAGTGCGCATTTTCTAAAGACAGTTTTGCCCTTTTATTTGACTTCAAGTTTCCAATTCAGGTTACTGCATTGTGATTATAAACATGGAGTTAACAGAAGTTGTTTCACTGCAGATACTGCAGTAATTCCCATTAGAGAGAAAAAAATTTACATTTAGTCTTCGAATTTGTTTCATTAATCAGATTTGTCTGTTTTAATGTGATTGACTTAATGTTATCACTATTGCGTTCTATAATTCAGTAAAAGATGCTAACAATCATAATACAAGCTGAGCAAAAACAAACAAAAAACCCAAAAAAACAAATTGCTGGAAAAAACTCTGCAGGTCTGGCAGCATCTGTGAAGAGAAAGCAATGACCCTTCTGCAGAAGCTGTGATACAAGCTGGGATGTGTTTAGTGACCAAATGATATCTGAAATAGAGTTATTTTGGATGATTTCTTGGTGTTGTTCTGAACTTGAACATGTGCTCTCATTTGTTGGTTTTACTATTTAAAATTTCTTCAGTCTCAAATATTTGAAATGTTTTCTTTTTTGAATTCTATTTGAATTTTATGACATTACAGCTTGATGATATTTTTTCTTTTTTCTCCTTTTAATGCCACCATTACAGCTGCCATATTTTCAGGGCGGGCTCGCAACACAATGTAGGAAGGAAAGCGGCTACAAGATTCAACTGGACATGGATTATAACATCGTTGGTTAACGGCACTCTTACTGAAAATGCTTCCTTTACAATTACTGAATTATAATGTTGTTGTGTATCTGTAATAGTTACCTCCTGTCTGCAATGATTGATGCTTATATCACATTCAGGGTAGGCTATTTTACATCTGTTTCTTATAACCAATTCTACATTACAGTGTGTTGTCCCTGAACGTCACAGTCGCAATTATAGGATGACACATTTATTCAAAATCTAGTTTTTTTCCCCATATGCAAAAGTATGTTTATGTCAGCAGTTGTACTAAGTCCAACCCCTGATGCTGACAGTAACGGCACGTTTTGTTTACAATACAAAGTCTTTGTCATGCCTCAGTTTGGGTTCTCATTAAGTTGTTTATTGGAAAATATTTCTGTTTCTCATTAAGAATTTATTTGTGTTTTTTTAAAAAAAGTGAAGGGAAACCTAGATTACAAATGAGTATTTATGCTATCATTTGGTAATCTGGAAGGTTGAATTTTTAATTATGTTATACCTGCATAAAGCAGCAAACTGGTAATTGCTCTATGCCTTGTTCTTATGATTTTTGATTCAAAAGATGAAGTGACTAACTGTTGCAAAATACTTATTCTGTTTGGTATTATTTTAAGCGAAGCAGGAACTATTTTAAAAATTTTGTTCTATCTGGTGCTTGACCATTTGAGTTCTCAGTGGCTGTTTGCTTTTCAAAATGTGCAGTTCTGTCTAGTTTGGCACATGAAACTAGCATTAAATTTGTAGGATTTCCCCACTGTTACGGTTCAAGTGACCAATACAAGATGGAGAGAACAATGGGCAGAATCCAACAGTACAGATATGCCATCAAATATTGTCAAATAGTTTAGGGCTTTAACCCAGAAAAGCAAAGCAATCTGTAAGCAAATAGACTATACAACGTTCAGCTCCATCATGGCTCCAAAATGAAAGGGAGAGAAGTGACTATAAATGGAATATTAATAAGGTTTTAATATTTTAGTCAATGTTTAAGCCATGCGATTTAAAAGTCACCAGGAGTGAGTGAGAGAAGATTCTCAAATTTTGCTTCTGAAATTGATTGAAACAGGATAAGAGGATAGTCTGAAGTGTGGAGTGAGAACAAAGGTGTGTTGGAATGGCAGTCTATGGGTGGGTCAAAATTGTGGGTGAGATGAGTGAGATAAATTGGTCATCCAAACTTCTGCATGGAGAAGACCACACATTCAGTACTAAATATAGTATATTAGTGAGGAACAGGTGCAGATAAATCCTTACATGGAAAGTGCTTTTGGTGATTGGGGACGAAACAAGTACATGTGTTGATTCAGCATAGTGACAGGGAAAAAGGACTTCAGAAAATGCAGCTAATAATGAATGGGGGATTCTAATGAGGAACAGTGTTATAGAAAACTGCAGCTATTCAGCAAAGTAAGGAGAGGAAATATTCAACTTGCTGCTGGGAGCACCACTGGAACTTATGGAAATGATGTGAAGCAGATGAGAAAAGCCACTAGAGTGGAATTTTTAACACTGGAAACCTTAATAGAGAAAGAGTGAAGGTGGAGATGCTGATGGGATGCAATCCTTGATGATAATTGACTGAAACTTAAATAGAGAAAAGGACATGGTGCTTTGTGGTAACAAATAAGAGTACTTTGAGTTAGTAAAACAAGAGAAATGAACCCTTTCCAAGTGTTTATCCTTTCCCACACGCAGGACCGACTTGCTAGACATGACCACATAGTGATGTGTATTTGAGTAGGAAGAAGCTCCTGGTGGTTGACTCTGTTTCCTTGTTCATATCCGACCTTAATCCAAGACTTCATGGAATCCAATCTGTTAACAAGCACTCTACTTCAATTTGACATTGTCATTCCCCCTCGAAAGAGCTGTACAATTCCTTACACCTGGGATTTCAGTTTTGTGCTTCAGAAGAACTTGTGTAGGAGCTCTTGGTTACTCAATTTTCCCCTTGTTGCCCACACAGACGAGGACTGCTTTGTCACCACTGGCCATTTCCCAAGGATGAGAAATTTGTCTGTGTGGTGAGGCAATCAGCTTGAAGAAAATGTCCATTTTCTACAAAACTGCCCTGAAAACCAAGTGTCATTCAATATTAGCAGCATGAATTAGCACACACTGATTGCATTGGATAGGTTCATCTGGGAAGTGCTGGCTTACATGACATTCATCTCACCAAGGAGCACCACAGATTTTAGAATGATCGGAGATCATGGAATTAAATGGACAATCAAATCTAAGATCTACAAAGACATTAGTTCTAACATCCTTGCATTAATGTAATAACTGGACTACTTATACAATTGTTACATGACCAAACACGATCATTCCAACTTAGTTTGCCTCAAAGATAATGAAAATTAGATGAGGACATTAGATTCTGGATACTGAGATAATATGTCCACAATAGATGGAATGATACATCAAAGCTAAAAAAGGTGTCTTATCATCCTGAACTGAAAACAGCAAATGCTGGAGATCACAGTGGGTCATACAGCATTCATGGAGAGATAGCAAGCTAACGTTTCAAGTCAAAATGATTCTTCAGAGGCTCTGACGAAGAGTCATCTAGACTCACCGTTAGCTTGCTCTCTCTCCATGGGTGCTGTCTGACCCGCTGTGATCTCCAGCATTTGTTGTTTTCAGTGCAGATTCCAGCATCTGCAGTAATTTGCTCCTACATGGCTAATTGTCCAGACTGTTCAGAAGAAGTCATATTGGACTTGAAATGTTAACTCTTTTACAGATTCTGCCAGACCTGCTAAGTTTCTGTAGCATTTTCTGTGTTTGTTTCAGATTTCCAGCATCTGCAGTATTTTACTTTTATCATGTTCACCAATTTTGATGAATACTAAGCTACCCCAAAAGGTGAGCTGAAAATTAGTAAAATGTTGTCAGTCTAACAGAATGCCTAAAGATCAACTGCCAAAACATGTGGCATCTGAAATACACCATAGGAACAATGCTTGGAACAGGAAAATGTTGCACAAGATGATTCACAGTAGCATTCTCAAAATGTTTAAGCAATTTATATCCAGTTAACCAAAAACAAAACTTAATGGAAACCTATGAAACGTTCATGATTTTGTTAAGCTAACATCTGATATCCTATGTGAACTTTAAAGGATTGAGAATGCACATGTATTGATGATCAAATCATCAATGCTCTACTTAAAGTACTGAGGTAGCGAGGGCACAGAATATAATTTGGGGATGATGGGAGATTTCAGTATCCATTACCAAGACTCAGTTCTATCACCACAAACTGAACTGGTCAAATTTTAAAAAGGACATAGCTTCAAGATTTTACTTGTAGTATGTTGTGAGAAAATAAACAAGGATATAACAGTTATCATCTTGTAGGTGTCTCTGCCCATGATAGCATTGGCAAAGTGATAGCCACATGTCCTCATGGAGACCAAGTCCTGCATTTGCATATTGGGTGCCCTTTTATTATGTTGTGTAGCAATATATCTTGCTTGCAGAGTGGTATTAAGAACTGGTCAAACATCTTAATTTGTGCAGACCAATACAATATTATGCCACCATAATGTGTAACTTCATGATTTAGTATATCTTACACTACTCCTACACCATGAAGCTAAATTGCAACATTAGTTCAAGGGTAATACAGGAAAGCATTCAAGAGCACCATCTCCTGTTCCTTAAAGTAAAGTGTCAACCTGGTGGAGCTACAATACAGGACTACATTTGTGTCATTTTTGCTACTTAGCAGACTATGAACAGCAATGAGTAATGTCACAACTAACCAGTTAGGTCAAAGCTCTGCAATCTTGCCACATTACACCTGTGAATGGTGAAAATTTAAGCAACTGATGGAAGTAGGAGATGCCATGAATATGTTGTCCTCAATGTTGGCAGAGCCCAACATGCAAACAAAAAATAATTTGCAATCACCTTCAGCCAAAAGGTACTGAGTAAGTTAGCCTCCTCTGCCGTTTCCTGAGGGTTCCACCATCATGGATATCAATTTTCAGTCAATTTGAGTCACTCAGTAACCCTCAATAATCAGCAGAATAAAATAGGCATAATCTTTTCTGAGGTGATGAAGACCTTTGTTTGTGAAGTCTGAAACATCAGTGTTTTTTTTGGTAAGCTACATGTGTTCTAAGCCCCCCGTGTGGTCAATTTAAACATACGGTGACCAAAACAGTACTCCATGTTCAGCTTCTCCAACAGCCTGTGCACGTCTAATAGGATTTTCCCTCTCCAGCCCTCTAGCAGTAAAGGCCAACATTACATTCCCCTTTTTAATTATTTGCTGCACCTGCATACACAAAGACACCTAGATATCTTTTTTTGAGTTTCTGTCCGTTTAAGTAGTTTGACTTCTGAATCTTCCTGCCAAAGTGTATGATCTCGCACATTCCTACATTAAACTCCACCTGCTAAGTATTTGCCCACTCACTAAACCTGACTATCCCCTTGGAAATTTCTTATGTCCTTTATCATCAACGAATTTGTATACATTATACTTTGCTCGTTCTTCCAAGTAATATCTATAGATAGTAAATAATTGAAGCCCTAGGACAGATCCTTGTGATATTCCACTAGTTACATGTCTAATATCTGAAAAAGACCCTTTAATTCCAACTCTGTCCTCTGTGTGTAAACTAATCTTAATACATTGCCTCCAACATTATGAGCTCCTGTGTTGTTCAATAACCTTTTGTGATGCTTTATTGAATGCCTTCTGGAAATTTAAATACAATACTTCTACCCAGTTCCCATTTATCAACTCTGCTTATTAGATCCTCAAGGAACTCTAGCAAATCTGTCAAACGTGATTTCTCTTTCACCATTTTGATTCTGTTCAAGCACACAGATTGTTGAGGAAAAACATTTCAAGCTGTAAACAAAGAATAGTTCATAATTCACTTGATCATTTTAGGAAAACAATCTTTGAATGCTATGAATGATTTTCCGTTCTTAAATTCTGTTTAGGTTAAAGATCAAATAGTTGGAATTCAATATCAGGAACCCTGCAGGATTCCTTCCAAGAGATGCACTTGTTTTTTGATTCAGGTGTAATTTCATCTCAGGTAGACTTGGATGTAAGAATTAAACTTGGAGATTTTATAGTCTCTAGTCTCTTAAAAGGGCAGGATGGTACACCTTTTTGAAAAACAAAAACAGCAGCTGCAGCAATGTCTTTTGCTCACTGCCCAAGCACCTTCTGGGTCTAAATAGAAAAGCTGATTCATTAGTGCTTATCCCTTCATCGTAAGTGAGGATGTTTGATTTCACTGTTCCTGACCAGCCAGCAGACAGTGGAGCAGTTCATGCAGCAGACCTGGACAACATTCAGGTTTAGGCTGGTAGGCAGCAAATATTTGTTTTCCCCAAAAAGGTGGCAGACTATGACAAAGTATGCTTTGAGATTCAGTGGTATTAACATTGATAGGTATCTCTTCACTAACATCTGTGTATCACTGTTCACCAAAAGCTCAAATAGACCTGCCACATGGATGCTGTGAATACTACAACAGCTCAGAGTTTGAGTATTTTATACCATGTGATTCATCTCATGGTTGCAGCAAGGGACCTCACCATCAGCCAAAGGCACAAATCAAGAGTATGATAGAATATAAGCAAAATATTGTGGATGCTGGAAATATGAAATAAAAACAAGAGTGCTGGAGAAACTCAGCAGGTCTGGCAGCATCTGTAGAGAGAAAAACAGCTAATGTTTTTGAGTCCAATAACGCTTGCTTGATTGAAGGAGTGCAGCTGTGAAAACATCCAAAACTCAATACCATGAAAGACAAAGCCATTTTCAGCTTCATCTAGCCGTTCACTACTGTCTTACTGCACCATATTATCTACAAAATGTACTGCAGCAAATCACTACTTCGGCAGCACCTTCCTCCACCTATAAGAACAAGGACAGTAGATGTAGGACAAGAAAACATTCCCTCCAAGTTACATATGTATCCAAGTCAGGATGATATCTCCATTCCTTCTTCATTTCTGGGTCAAAATATGGAGCAACCTCACACTTGCAATTCAAGAAGAAATCTCACCTAGAGGGCATCTGGGCATAGGCAATAAGTGTATGCCTTTCCAGCAATGTCTACATCTTGAGAATTAACTTGAGGCAGCAACTCTATTCTGGCTGACTTTGCAAATTGAACTACCTGAAGAAGGAACCTAATCTTGTTCAGGGCAAGTTTGTTGGAATGAAATGCACCCATGAATTGGGGGTAGCCGTTATTCCGAGTCTTCGATGATTGGTGCTAACTGTTGTAGGATGTTTTAGGTTTAGCCAAATTTGTGCATAGTGCAATGAATATTTCATCTTCTAAAGATGATCTGAATTGGTCTGAATCCACAATGGAACTGGAGCAACATTCATACCCACAAGGTACCAATGACCTAGGCGGTGAATTTTCAATGTAGGGGTGGAACACTTGGCCCTTCTTCCGACTCAAGCGTTTATGACTAACCACCCTATCTATTCACCTTGGCTATAAATGAATTGAGCATTGCAAAGAACAGCCATTCAAGATTTCAAAAAATTTTTCCTAATTCCTTCATTATCTCTTTTTTCAAGGGGAAGTTGCGGGGGGGATGCCCCAGAGAAATCGATTATTTTATTTGGAGATTATATTTCCTACAATGCTTTCCGGATTACAACATTTTGATGTAGAACTGCTGCTACAGTCCTCAAATGGTCAATTAGGATTGACTGTTGATGTTTCATCCATCAATCAGGTTTCGTATTGGAGCTTCACACTGACTTTGTGTCAGTTAAACATACAGGTAATAATTGTATAGTTCTTGGTTAATGGCCCTTTCTTTGGTGCTATGCAGGTGTCGGCGTGGCGACGGTTGTGATTTCATTCTTGCTCTGTACTTATTACAATGTTATTATCACCTGGGCTCTATACTACCTGCTCAACTCATTTGGATCATCACTTCCTTGGCAAAGCTGTAATAACACATGGAACATTGTGGAGAACTGCACTAATGGATTTCCTGGGAATGCCACTCACCTTCGATCTGCCAGTCAACAATTTTTTGAGTGAGTACAGCAGGGAAATGTACTGAAAAGAAAACTAGATTCCCTTCCCTTATTGTTCATAACTATTTTATCTGGGGGAAAAAATTCTAAGCTCACAAAAGTGTGGTCCGTTTAAAGAACCAGTAGGCCTGCTGAAGGAGCAATTCTGATGGTCTGGATTATGGATACCAAACAGGTCATGTTTGGCATATATCTGTTCAGACATTTTCCCACAACTATTTTTTTAAATCTCACTGAACCTGCAACTAAGGTTAGTGCCTTGGATACATAGCCTTTTTAATCACTTTTGTAGGTGTATTATGATATTTCAATGGTCAATGTACATGGCCCATCAAGTTTCTTTGGACCTACACTGTTTGTCATATTACAGCATTTGAAAAGTACCCTGTTCCATCCTTTTTAGGTCCAAAGTGGACAACCTACCAGTTTTGTACTCTCAAATCAATTTAGCACAGTTTTGCCAATTACTGTTTGCTGAATCTATTAATTTTATTGGTAACTTTATGCTTTTATTTACATTGATTACATTGGTACCTGCCTTTGTGTCATTGGCAAATTTAGATGTCTGGTTCTCAATCCTGACACCTTATCAATAAATACAACGAATAGTTAAGTCCCAACACAAATCCTTGCAGGACACAGTAACTCCCACCCTGCCAGTTCGAGTACCTGCCTATTACGTATTCTGTCTCCTGCCACACTTTGCTTATCAGGTCAATATTGCCTGTTCCGTGAGCTTCAGCTTTAGCTCGGGATATTTTTTTAAAAATATGAGTTTATCTCATTCATATAAATAACATCCATAGGCACTATTTTAGTCATTAACAATTCAGTCAAGTTCAAGAATGACCTAACCTCTAAAAATTTATGCTGTTCAATCATTAGCCTCAATTACAGGTATATATGATGGTGATTCCTGACAACAGATTTTATGCTAACTTTATCATTCCCTGGCTGCCTGGAGAGTGGAGTTGTAGGGCATTTGCATGTTGAAGATTTGCAAGGTCTCCAGTTACAAAATTAAAAACTAAACAGGAAAGTTGTAATATTCCTCATGCTCCTGGACCCAGTTCAGTTGAAATCACTGTTGAAGCATCAGCACTAGTGAAGGCTAAGAATGCAAACCAATGCAGCTGCATTTTGCAATTTTTCATTATTTCAGACGATCTGGGATACCGGTAACAATTTTTACGCCGGTTCTTCTAACTGCAAAATGTCCTCTCAGACAGTATTGTTGAATGTTTTATATGGCGTGACCCTTGAAAGAAAGACTTGCTTTTATATAGTGCCTTTCCCTACCTCATTATGTCCAAAGCACTTTACAGCCAATGAAGAACTTTTGGAATATCATCGCAGTTGCAATGAAACACAACCCATACTTTATACATAGGAAATTCATGTAAACAGTAATACAATTAAGACAAAAGTCTATTTTTATTGATATAGAGGGGCAAATCTTGGCCAGGATATTGGACAGAGTTACCTTCCTGTTTTTCAAATAGTAGCAACGGCCTTTTATGTCTATTTGAGAGGGCCTAAAAGGCTTCAGTACAATAGCTCATTCAAAAGACAACTCTTTGACATTGCAACATCCTGTCAGTCAGCCTAGATTTGTCTGCTCAAGTTTTTGGCTTTGTACTTGAATTCACAACCCATTACTCAAAAGGTAGGACTGTAAAATGTTTTCTGAACTGTGAATATTGTATGCTTTAGGCTACAAGAAGATAGGGGAATTTGTCCAGCTGCAATTTGTCCAAGTACTGCTTGCAGTTACAGCATTACTATACTTATGGTGTATAATAGTCAATCATCCCTTGCTGCAACCTATATCATGCTAATATATGAAAGAAGTAGAAAATTGCAGTTCAATGTTTTCAATAATGAACTCTGAACCCATGCAAAAGGTGAACCTTCACCTGGGGGAGAAAAAAAACTTCATCTAGATGAATGCAAATCCAACAACACTCAAAGTTCAACACCAGAACAAAGCAGCTCCCTTAATTAGCCCCCGTCTAACATCATTGACTTTCATTCCCTGCACCAGTGATCATAGAATCCCTTCAGTGTGGAAGCGGGCAGTTCGGCCCATCGAGTCCATACCGAACCTCCCAACCGGACCCATCCCCTACCCTAGACACTACGGGCAATTTAGCATGGCCAATCCACCTAACCTGGACCTCTTTGGACCGGGGGGTGAAACCGGAGCAAACCCACGCAGACCCAGGGTGATTGTGCAAACTCCAGTTGCCCGAGGCTGGAATTGAACCCAGGTCCCTGGCATTGAGGCAGCAGTGCTAACCACTGAGCCACCATGCTGCCCCAGTGATGCAGAGAGTCCACCATCTACAGGATGCACTATAAAGACTCACCAAGGCTTAACAACAGTACCTTCCCAACCTGCAACCTCCACCCACAACAAGAACAGGGACACTAAATACATGGGAACACCAACAGCTGCAGATTCCCAACCCAACTCTCACATCATCCTGACTTGTAGTTACATTGCTGTTCATTCCGTGTCACTGGGTCAGAATCCCGTGACTCCTTCAGTAATAGTACTGTGGGTGTACTTAGTCTTCGTGGACTGCAGTGGTTCAAAAAGGCAGCTCACCGCCACCTCCTCAAGGGCAGTTAGGGACAGGCAATAAATGGTGTCTTAGCCAGTGATCCCTACATCTTGTGAATGAGTAAAACACACTCCCCTGTGAAATGGACTGCAGCAATTCTTGTTTTAAATGATTCTGATCCCTTCATGCCATTTACCAAACTCAGCCAGGCAGTTGGGCAAACACCAGATTATCCTTAATGAGTTCCTTTCGCATTGGAATTTTCCACATGTGCCCTGATATTCATTGTGACTCTTCAATGATTTTACTTCCAAATATATGAAATGGGTAGAGTGAGTGTAACTTCAACCTTGCTTGTACCCTGTCAACACCATCAAGAAAGGTACTTCATGGTGAATTATGGGCAGACAGCCATTTCTGTATGATCGTTGTCTGCCTACATGAGTACTAATTCATTATCAAAGTGAGAAATATTCTAGAACTAAAAAATCTGCGGTTTAAATAAAGCCTGCAAATTTACTTTTTTTGTACAGTTATAGGTTGTTGCAGATGAGTAGAGGGATTGAAGAAATTGGCAGCATTCGTTGGGAATTGTTTGGTCTACTCCTATTAGCTTGGATCATTGTATATTTCTGTATATTCAAAGGAGTTAAATCAACCGGAAAGGTGAGAAGCAGTAGATGTGTACTTAGAGGAACATCACAGACAAGTATTTTGCTTGACTAGTTTTGATTTTTGCCTACTTTGGAAAACTAAACTATATAAAATATTATACACAGTGCCGAATCTTCTAATACCTGAAAAGAGCCTGGGATTAATTTGGACGTAGTGGTTTGTTCCAACTTGCCATCCTATTTTTAAAATGTATAGAAACATGAATGTTGGCATTAACAGTGTAGTAGTGTCCCTGAAGTAGATGCTACGTTAGGAGACAACGTTATATGCTGAAAATGAAGGTTGGTTTTACTGAACAACTGATTTTTAATTAGTTTAGTTAATTCTGAAGGTTCTGTCAGGACTTTTACTGCAAATTTAGTCAATTCTGTGGACTTTGGATGCAGACTTTCCAGTAGGAATCATTCTATTCCAATTTTATAAAGAGATTGCAGAAGGTAGATTAAAACAAAAAACTTAGTGGGACAGTCCAGAAGAAATTTGTTTCCTGCAGGAAGGTGTGTATCCACTAATGTTAGAAGAAATGTTTTGATTTCCCTCCACTTGTTTACCTCATAAGGCTGCACTTTTCTTTCCTGCTTTTTCCATTCTCCGCTCATCAGATGGGAGAGAGGAAAGGAAGAATTTTCACTATCACCCTGTACATAATATATTAACAGAGGCATTGTGATTGAGCCTGTCAAATTTGCCCCACTATGCATTAGTGTTGACTATTCAAACACTTCAGTGCCTTTTACCCACCCCATCCCCATAACTCTGTATGCCATTCGTAATCAAAATCTATTAACCTCTATATTATATAAAGGTTGACATTCCACAGCCGATGGATTCAAAACCTTTTCAATAAAGAATTTTTTCCTAATCTTAGACCTAAGTGACATCCTTCCTATTTTGAATTTGTATGAATCCCCTGAATCTAGTCTTTCCACACAGGGGAGATATCTTACCTGCACTTACCCTGCCTATCCCTTTTAAGTATATTGTAAATTTCAATGAGATCACCTCTGATGCTTCGAAAGTCTAGAGCATACAAACCCAGTTTGCTGGATTCTCTCTTCATTGGTCAGTCACACTGTGCCAGGAATAAGCTGGTGAACCTTTGTTGCTCTCCCTTTAACACAAGATAAAGAAAATGACAGTGTCCACAATGCTTCAGGTGCGGTCTAACCAAGCTTTATAGTGTTGAAGCAAGACTTCACTGCTCCTGTACTCAAATCCTCTTGCAATAAAGGCTAACATTCCATTAGCATTCTAATAGTTGCTGCACCTGCATGTTAGCCTTCGGTGACATTTCAACAAGGATACCTAGGTTACTTTTTACATCTAGATTTTCAGACCTCTTGCTCTTTAAGAAATACCCTGTGCTTCTGTTCCTACCGTAATAGATAAACTCACATTTTTTCATGCTCAAATTTAGTTTGTGCAGATTAAGATCACCTCTGGTTATTGTTGCATATGCTTCATATTTCTCTCATCTCATGATTAATACCATGCCCCAAACTACAACTGTAAATTGGTGGCCTATAAATAACCACAATGAATATCTCCTCTACTTGCTGTTACTCAGCTGCACCCAAACAGATTCCACATATTGTTCTTCTAATCGAAGATCCTCCCTTACTAATGTGATGATCCCATCCCCTATTACCAACCCAACTCCATTTCCTTTCCTGCATTCTGAAGAGTCGTACTGGACTTGAAACATTAAATCTGTTTCTCTTTCCACAGATACTGTCAGACTTGCTGAGCTTCTCCAGCATTCTAGAGTTTGTTTCAGATTTCCAGCATGTTCAGCATTTTAGCTTTTTAATCCCCTTTCTGTTGGTCATAGAATCACCGAGTCATACAGTGCAGAAACAGACCCTTCAGTCCAACTCATCCATGCCAATCAAGTTTCCTGAACTAAACTGGTCCCACTTTCTATGTTTGGCTCATATCTCTCTAAACGTTTCCTATTCACGTGCCTGTGTCCAAATGTCTTTTAAAATGTTCTAACTGTACCTGAATCTGCCACTTCTTCTGACATTTCATTCCATACATGAACCACTGTGTGAAAAAAGTTGTCCCTTGGTCTCTTTTAAATCTTCCTCCTCTCACCTTAAAAATATGTCCTCTAGTTTTGAACTCACCCACCCCAGGGAAAAGACCTTTATTATCCACTTTATCTATGCCCTTCATGATTTTATAAACCACTACAAGGTCACCCCTTAACCTCCCAGCCAATGCAGCCTCTCCCTGTAACTCAAACACTCCAGTCCTGGAAAAGTCCTGATAATTTTCTCTGAACCATCTCCAAACTAACAATGTCCTTCCTATAGCAAGGTAACAAGAACTGGAGACAGTACTCCAGAAGAGACTTTACCAACATACTGTACAACCGCAACATGACCCAATTCCTACATCAATAGTTTGAGCATTGAAGGCCAGCATGCCTAACGCCTTCTTAACCACCCTGTCTACCTGTGACACAACTTTCAAAGAACTGTGTACCTGAACCCCTAGATCTTTCTGTTCAACAGCACTACCTAGGTGCCTAACATTAACTGTATAAGTCCAGCCTCTGTTCGCTTTACCAAAATGCAATACCTCGCATTTATCCAAATTAAATTCCATCTGTTGCTGCTCAGCCCATTGGCCCAATTGTTCAAGATGCCTTTGTAATCTTAGATAACCTTCTTCACTGTTGACTATACCACCAATTTTTGTTTCATCTGCAAACTTACTAACTATGCCTTCTAAATTCTCATCCAGATCTTCTGTACAAATGACAAACAACAATAGACCCAACATCAATCCCTGTAGAACACCACCGGTCACAGGCCTCAAGCTCGAGAAACAACCCACCACCACCATCTTCAGTTTCCTACGGTCAAGTCAATTTTGTATCCAATTGACAACCTCTTTCATAATGGTCATATCTTTGAATATTCTGTTCCCAGTCCAGGTCACTATACAGCCTTGTTTTTGTAATGGCAATTAGATTGTATCCATTTATCTCTATTTGTGACTTTAGATCATCTAACTTGTTATGAATGCTGTATGCATTCAGGTGGTATGCACTCAACTTTGTTGGTTTTATATCATTCTGCTTTTGGAGGCATACTCAATGCGTAACTTTGCTTCTAAATTTTGGTTTACCTTGTGTCTTTTGACTTCTTGATACCAACTTCACTTCTTGCTAGTTTGAATTACCTCCCAGTTCACATCTCCTGATAAGTTAGTTAAACCTACCCAACAGCATTAGCAAAAATCCCTGCAGGGATACCCTGTCCCAGGGATGCACATGGTAGCGGAAAAGATAATTATCAGCCAGAGGACAGAGATTATTGTCCTGAGCTTTCAATTAATGAATGTTCTACAATTCTGCATAAAGTATTTAACCCCAACGTGTTATCCTTCTCCTGCAATTCTTGGAATTTTTCCTGATATCAGAGAAATTCCTTGCATTGTAACAAAGGTTACTGACCCATATCTGAAGATCTTTCATGCTGGGATGGAAGGAGACATTTGGAAGCAATAACATTGGTTGCCATGCCTTGCTGCTAATGGTGCACAGATTCAGAGGTGCCTTCTCCTGTTGCTACATTAAAAACAAGCAGATGAATCAGCTCAGACTGAGAATTGGACCCAAAGCCTGGGTGTGCTTTTACCCAAACTCATCCATTGGGAGAGGAAATTAAGATTTTTCTCCTCTTTCACTCTTCTGGGCAATTGCAGCTGACTGTCACTTGCCACCTGTTTGGAAGAGTGAGAATTAGTAGTTGTGGATGTAGGGGAAAGATCATTGGCATCGATTGATGGTAATGGATAGATCAAAACATTGTAATGGCACCTGAATTTTGAAAATTGGTGAGAACTAATTCAGCAAAAAACACTAAGAAGCTGAGTGTATCCATTTTTTTAAAATGGGAATCTAATCTTATTTTGGAACTTATCTCTACACCATTAAACTCTTACTCGGCCTTCCCAGGTGGTGTATTTTACAGCCATTTTTCCATACCTCATCTTGATAATACTTCTGATCAATAATGTGCAACTACCAGGCGCCAAGGCTGGAATCCTCTTCTTCCTCACACCCGTATGGAACAAGCTACTGGAAGTCCAGGTAATGGAGAGGCCAGTTTCTGTGTTTTGTGTGGGTGCAGGGGGTGGTGAGAAGGTGCAAGCATTAAGGGCAGCTATCCAGTTACTTGCTGTCATTTTGAAGTAAAAGCTAAATTTTTTTGTGTATATTAATATCTAAAGTAGATGGACACCTATCTCCACCTATTTGAAGAAGTTTACAATTTAACATTATTTTCCATAGAGAAATGGGGAGAAGTAGTTTCTAATCTGATTTGGACCAGGTCTCCATCGTTAAAATGATAGCAACAATACTTCAGTAAAAGTCTGAATTTATTAAAAGGGATTTGACTAAAGTGAGTTGAGTGTTCTGGAAAATTAGATTATGTAAAAGCAAAAGAAAGCAAATGCTATAATGCTGTCATCCTGACTGAACAGCACTGATCACTATACAAGCTAATTTAAAATTTTGATTAAGTTATACCTGGAGCTTTGCCTTTTTAAGAGGGGAAAAGCCTGTGAGAATTTTATCCCAATATTAAAAGACTGTTATATTGTTCTATTTAAAGTCTATCAAATATTGATAAAAAATTTTCACTGGAGCATAGGAGGTTGAGGGGTAACCTTATAGAGATTTATAAAATCATGAGGGGCATAGATAAGGTGAATAGCAAGGGTCTTTTCCCGGGGACAGGGGGAGTTCAAAACTAGGGGGCATATTTTGAAAGGAGAGAGAGGAGAAAAAGATTTACAAAAAAGGACCTGAGGGTCAACTTTTTCCACACAGAATGGTTCATGTATGGAATGACGTGCCAGAGGAAATGGTAGATGCCAGTACAGTTGCAATATTTTAAAAAACATTTCTTTAAGTACATGAATTGGAAAGGTTTGGAGGGAAAATGGGCCAAACGCAGGCAAGTAGGACTAGTTTAGGGAACATGGTTGACGTGGACAGTTGGACCAAAGATTCTGTTTCCATACTGTATGACTATCTTGTCATGGTGTCATTTGAGTCTAGAATAGTTTTGTTTATTATCAATGTGGATATGTAGTAAACCAGTGAAAAACACAATTATCATTATCAAATTTTCTCAGTTTGGGAATATCATTGTTTCAAGACTGTTTATTATGTTTTTGGATCATTATGCTGTAATACTAAAAATATAATTTTCCACAAGTTGCCCTTTGCTGTTTACCGTTCCTTTTCCATGCTGCCACTTACGTCAACTGAGCATATCCGGGGAGGCAATGGCCTAGTGGTATTATTGCTGGACTGTTATTCCAGAGACCCATATAACGTTCTGGGGACCCGAGTTTGGCTCCCACCATGGCAGTTGGTGGAATTTGAATTCAATAATATCTGGAATTAAGGATCTGATGGTGACCGTGAATCCATTGTCCATTGTTGGAAAAACCCATCTGGTTCACTAATGTCCTTTAGGGAAAGAAAGTGCCATCCTTACCTGGACTGGCCTACATGTGACTCCAGACCTACAATGTGGTTGACTCTGAACTGGCAATAAAGGATGGACAATAAATGCTGCTTAGCCAGCAATGCCCTCATCCTGTTAATGAATAAAAAAAAAATCCTCAATGCAGTAACAAAATAAAGACCAGGAACATTATGGTCACTAAGTATTATGACGCACATTAAATGTTGTTAGCCACTAGCATACAGACAATATTCTTGATAATTATGGAGTGAAGAACAGAAGATCAGAGAACCCATACCTTTTGAAAATATGAATAAGTCTGAAACTTTTGCTGCCTATCGCTTAAGAAAATTATTTCCTTAGAACCCTCCCCAAAAAGAAAAATGAGATTGTACCCACGGTTCAGTTGGTTGAGAATCTTTGTGAAACTGATAGGGGAAAATACCCAGGCATGAGATTTGGTAAAGTAACATTGCTGAATATATTGCTGCATATTTGCTAAAAGAACCTTTGGATTGATTGTCACCATCACTTTCTGAAAGTTTGCCTCATTTTCTGAGTGAGGAAAAAAAGAACTTGAAGGATCAGAAACAACCAAATCTGAAATGAAGAATTCAGTAGAAAAATAGTAAAATAAACGAGCCAAGGTACAAACAGATGTAAATTGTTTCCTATAGAATAGCCCAAAGTTCTAATTTGGATACCATAGGCACTAATTCCTGTGAATTAAAGCAATGGAAAATGAAATTTGTCTCTGAACAGAGATGGATTTGTGATCTTTCAGTGAAACTGCTCAGCAAGTCATGCAGCAGCTGTGTGGAAAGAGAGAATCAAGGTTAACATTTAAAAGGTAATGATCTGACAAAATGTCATCAGCCTGAATCACTAAAGTGTTTTTCTCTCTCCCAACAGATGTTGCCTGACCTATGAGAACATAAGAAATAGGAGCATAAATAGGCTATTTGGCTTTTTCAAGCATGCCCATTGCTTAGAATCAGCATGGCTAATCTTGATCATTGTTTCAAGTCCACTTTTTTGCCTGTTTTTCACATCTTTGTTGAACAAAAATCTGTCTAACTTGGACTTAAATATATTCAGTGACCCTGAATCCACTGTTCTCTTAAGTAAAGAATTCCAAAGATGTATGTAGTGTAATACACTGTATGTAGTGTATTCATGCAGTCTCACCAATGCTGTGCATAGTTATGGCAGTGTATTTCCAAAGTATTTTGCTAGTGATTTGTGACACATGCATAATTTCTGCAGATTACAAGTCAAGTGAATCTTTTGAACGTCTTAATTTCAAACTTGTGAATTCTTATAGGTATGGGTGAATGCTGCTGCACAGATTTTTAACTCCATTGGAATCGGCTTTGGCACCATGATATCTATGGCCAGTTACAACAAATTCAGTAACAACATACTCAAGTAAGAGTTTAATTTCTGCCTTAGTTTTGAAGAAGGAAAGCATTGAGAGTTGCGAGCACTGTCAGACCTCATTACACGACAACATGGAGGGAAAAGCAACCTTTAAGTTTCATGTTTATGTGGGATTTACAAAAGTGCAATTAGAGATAAGCAACAAATACTGGCCCTTTCAGTGATGCTGTCATCTCATGAAAGAATAGCATAAACAATGATTGCTTGGACCAAGTAGTTAATGACTACTGAGATTTAAAGAAACTCTACCTCCAATCTGAATTTTAAAAAATGAGCCAGGTGTTTCTAATTTTTCAAATCCGATTTTCTTCTTGACAAAAAAAGGATTGTGGATTCAGTTATGTTTTAAATCAAATTAAATTTGACCCTTTGTATGAAGATGTGCTTCCAGACATCACCTTCTAAACAGCCTAAGTACAATTTTAAGATTATGTTCCATTGTTCTGGATTTCCACACAAGAGTAAATAGTTTCTCCATCTACCTCAGATTTTCAATCAACTTAGTAACTTTTTTTTAAAAATTTCACCTGCTGGGTGATGTTGGCTGGCCATCTTTCATTGCCTGTCTCTAGCTGCCTTTGAGAAAGTGGTGATGAGTGGTCTTCTTGAAACACTGTAGTCCACATGCTGTAGGTTGACCCACGATTTCCTTCAGTAGGAAATTCCAGGATTTTGACCCAGCAACAGTGATATATTTCCAAGGCAGGATGAAGGGAATTTGCATTTGGTTGTCTTTCCATATATTTGCTGCCCTTGTCTTTGTAGATGGAAAAGATTGTGGGTTGTAAGGTGCTGTCTAAGGGGCCTTGGTGAATTTCTGCAGTGCACTTTCACTGTTGCTACTGAGCATTGGTGTTGGAGGGAATGGATGCTTGTGGATGCAGTTCCAATCAACTGGGCTGCTTTGTCCTGGATGCTGTCAAGCTTCTTAGTGTTATTGGAGCTGCAACCATCCAGCGAAGTGGGGAGTGTTCTGTCACACTGCTGACTTGTACCGTGTAGATGGTGGACAGGCTTTGGGGAGTTAGGAGGTGAATTACTCGCTGCAGTATTCCTAGCATCTGACATGCTCTTGTAGCCACTTTATCTATATGGTGAGTCCAGTAGGGTTTCTGGTCAATGATAACCCCAAGGATGTTGATAGTGGAGGATTCAGAGGTAACACCACTGAATGTTAATGGTCAATGGTTAGCTGACACAGTCTTTTATTGGACACGGTTATTGCCTGGCATTTGTGTGGCATGAATGTTAACTTTGCCACTTGTCAGCCCAAGCCTGCTGAGTCTCACATCAGTGGTAGGGAAACTATTGGAGAAAATTCTGAAGAAGCAATTTAATACCCGCTTGGAACGGCATACGTTAATTAGGCATAGACAGCATGACTTAGGCATGACTTCCCTCTGACAGACAAATTTGTTAGAATTTTTTGAAAATGTGATCAAGTATGTGGATGAGGGAGGTTCAGTTGATGTAGTTTATATGGATTTTAGCAAAGCTTTTGACAAGGTCCCGCTTGGGAAACTGATTGAGAAGGTTAGGCACATGGAATTGGAGGGAAGCTTGGTGAGATGGATCAGAAACTGGCTTATTAATAGGGCACAAAGGGTACTGGTAGAAAGTTGTTTGAGCGACTGGAGGCTGGTGTGCCACAAGGATCAGTACTGGGACCATTATTGTTTGCTATATACACAAAATAATATAGATGAAAATGTGAGGACGATGTTAAGCGAATTAGCAGGCAACACCAAGATTGATAGAGCAGTTAACAGCAAAAAAGATGGTTGTAGGTAATATAGATGAGTTGATCAGATGGGCAGACGGTATTTAACCCTAATAAGTGCGAGGTGGTACACTTTGGAAGAAGGAACAAGATGAGGGAGTATTTAAAATTAATTGCAGGACACCAGGTAGCTTAGAGGAACAGAGGGATCTTGGGGTAATTATTCACAGATCCCTGAAGTCAGCAGAACACGTTACTAGGCTAGTTAAGGCAGTATATGGGATACTTGCTTTCATCAGTCGTGGCACAGAGTACAAGAGCAAGGAGGTAATGTTGGATTTGTAGAGTGTTGTTCAGGCCACAACTGGAGTACTGTGTGCATTTCTGGCACCTCACTACAGGAAGGATGTGATAGCCCTAGAGGGGGTACAGAGAAGGTTCACCAGGATGTTGCCTGGGGTGGAACTATTGATCCATAAATGAGAGACTAGATAGGCTTGGATTGTTTTCTTTAGAGCAGAGAAGATGAGGGGGGACACGATTGAGGTGTCAAAAATAATGAGAGGTGTCGACAGGGTGAATATTGCGCAACTGGTCCCTTGGTTGAGGGGTCAATCGCGAGAGGGCATAGTTTTAGGGTAAGGAGCAGGAGATTCAGAGGGGATTTGGGAATAAACTTTCTCACTCAGCAAGTGGTAGTAATCTGGAATGCAATGCCTGGGAAGGTAGTGGAGGCCGGAAACCTTACAACCTTTTAAAAAAAAAAATTGGAGGACTGCTTCAAATATCATGATATCTAAGGATATGGGACAAGTGCAGGACATTGGGATTCGTGCACTTTTAGTGGCAGTTACGTTGGTGCAGACTTGATGGGCTGAAGGGCCTTTTCTGTACTGTGAGAATCTATGGAAGGTCATTGAGCAGCTGAAAAAGTTGGACATTACCCGAGGAAATCCTTCATCTTTTATACGCTGGGGAATACAAACACAGCCTGGACCATCTGTCTTCAATTTAACTATTTCAGCCCTAGTGGTGTTTGGGTGAATCTATGCTGCAAGCTGTTCAGGTCAGTCTATTCTTCATGAGATGCAGCTCCCACAATGAAATTCTAGTTTTCCCCTCAAAATTCATACTAGAGATTATTCTTTGCAATAATTTGAACCTTGGGACTGCTGTTTCATCCCACATTTCCCACCCCAACATTACAACAGGGACACCCTTCTGTACTCAAGACCAAAAAACCATAAGTAGTAGGAACACAACCAGGCTGTTCAGCCTCCTCAGGCATTCTATAGGATCGTGGCTAATCTGACATTTTTCACAACCACTTTCCTGCACTTTCCCCACAACTCTTAATTCTCTTACTGATCAAGAATCTATTTATTGTAAACAAATACAAGGACTCTGTACCACAACTCTCTGTGGCAAGGAGTTCCAAAGACTCGCAAACATCCAATAGATTCCTCCTCATTCAAGTCTTAAATGGCACCCATTTATTTTGAGACTATGCCCTCTGGTCTTAGTCTCTCCCACAAGGGAGATCATCCTCTCACCATTTGCCCCTTAAACCTAATTAAATTTGAAACATTTGGATTCTTAAGTGTTTTGGGATGTCCTGATGTTCTGAAAGCTGCTACATAAATTGAAGTTCTTAGGATTCAGTGATAAAATTGTTTGATATGTTTAGCTTGCTGACTGTAGGGGCAAAGGCTGTGGGCATCTTCTATGATGTATACAGTACAACTGGGTATGTTGTCAACCTCAAAAATCAGTAATTTGGATCCGGAGCAAAAGTTTCTTACTCCCTTAAAATCACATTTATTAATATTTCAGCATCATTTGAACAATAAATGTTCTGTTTAAAATCGACATTTTATTGAAGTGTCCAAATGAATTTCTCCCTTACTTTAAGGAGACGAAGGATAAAAGGGAATATTTTGAACCAATATCTATGTTTTTCCCTAGTGTTGAAGTATCAATTCATATTCTGTTTTCCCTCTCTGAAAGTATGTACTAACCTAAGGCCTAATTACACTTGCCCAAATTTGTGTATACCAACCCTGTGACTTGAAATTATGCCAATCATGCAGAAAGGGGTTAGCACATTTATTCTGGAACTGGATATCAAATTATTGTTTAAGTGAAGATTTTCAAACTGTAATATTTACAAATCTTTATGGTTTTTCCCTTTTCTCAGAGATACACTCATTGTTGCAGTAACAAACTCAGCTACAAGTATTTTTGCAGGATTTGTAGTTTTCTCTGCAATTGGATACATGAGCCACCAGTATAACCTGCCTGTTGAAGACATCGCCACTGATGGTAGGTTTTCTTTTCAGCAATCTAGGGCATTTGGGTACACCCTTTAAAGACTCAGTGAAGCTCCCTAGTGAGCACTGAAATTGCAATTATTCCCATTCTTCTGATCCAATTAGAAATGTGTTAAAGTAAAATATGCTTTATAGAGCAGTAGTTAATTGGTGATTTGTGCCATATCCTGAAAGATGTAAGAAAGCCCTCAAACAATAGTTTTAACAAAAAAAGGTCCATAAACTAGGAAATGTTTAATCACTTAGATGCTGTCCAAGACATTGACAGTGTGGTTAGCATTTGTATGTCAATTCAACCTGGGCAACGGAATTGGGTTTTCCTACCCAAACAACTAACTTTGAGGAAAACCCATGCAGTTGCTGTCCTCCTTTTACCCAGTTGACTCCAGAGCAGCACAGACTTGCTTTCCTTGCTGAACCAGCTCATTTTGGGGCTGAAAGGAGGAATACCAGAAGAGCTAGTAGTCATATATTGGTTAATATCTGTTGTACATTTTTCTAATATCTTCTGATTGTCTCATTCCCTTACTTAGGCCCAGGACTGGTGTACGTTGTTTACCCAGAAGCGTTTGTCACCATGCCCCTTGCACCGATGTGGGCTTCATTGTTCTTCTTCATGCTTCTCTGCTTAGGTGTGGATAGCCAGGTGAGGAACCAATAATGATCAGACAGCTGATAGAAAGACTCAGAACTATACAACCAATGCAAGAAAAGCCAACAAGATAACAACATTGAGACTGCAATTAGACAATGTCTGAAGGATTTATAATTCTCTGCAGTAGGAGTTACAGAAGCAATTCAGTTACATAAGAAAAAAAGGCCAGATTTTGTGATCATTGGCAAAGCAAGAATGCAAATAGACATATGAATTCTGAGACTATGTCCCTGGTTCTAGGCGCCCAACCCATGAAAACAAACTTCCTGCATCTATCCCATCTATCCCTGTTAAGAATTTAGACCGATTGAAAAGATCTATGATCTTTTCAAGGTCATAAGATCATTTGATTATGGCCTCAACTCTGACAAGGGAGAGAGAGGAGGTTATAGCAGATAGGTGGTTGATTGCCTCCACTGCTCCCTTGGAAAACAAATTCCATAGACTAACAACTTTGAGAGATATTCTCCTTATCCATCTTAAGCAGGACACCCCTTATTTTAAAATTGTGCCTCCTTGCTCTAGTCTCTTCCGCAAGAGAAAGATTCTTTCTGTGCCTGTCATGGTCCTTCGTTATCTTACACTTTTCAATCAGATCACCTTTCATTCTTCTAAACGCCAGTGAATATAGGCCCAACGTATCCAACCTTCACTCATAACCTGTTCATCCTAGAAATTAGCCAGGTGAACCTCTGCATTGCTTCTAATGGAATCATACCCCTCCTTAAATAAGGAAACCAAAATTGTACACAGTACTCCAAATGTGATCTTGTCAATGCCCTGTATAAGTATAGGAAATCTTTCCTCCTCTTACATTCCAACCGCCTTACGCTAAACAACAGCACTCTGTCTGCCATTCTAATCACTTGCTCTGCCTACATACTAGCCTTTTGCGATTTGTGCATCAAGACACCCTCTTGACACTAAGACACAGGAATACCAGAAACTGTGCTTGAGACCCCAATTTGAGCAGAAGATGGACTCTAATTTAAGTAATTTCTTTTTATTCTTATTGTACCCCAAAATGGTGCTGGATTATGGTGACAAAACACTTTTTACTGTGAGATGCGACAATAAAATAAAATCATTCATATGACACCAAGATTTCTCTATACACCAAGTTCTACATGATCTTGCCATTTAAATCTTCTTATGGTTTTCTATTCTTCCTGCCAAAATGGATAAGTTGGCATTTTCCCATGTTATATCCCTCATCTGCCAAATTTTTGCCCATTTATTTAACCTTTCCATGTACTTTTAGCAGACTCTCTATGTCCTCTTCATAATTTACTCTCCTTCTGATGCTTGGGTCACCAGCAAGTCCCCAACCCAGGGAAGCATACTTCTTGCATCTAGCCTATCTATCCCTGTTAAGAACTAAGCAAGTTTTAATGAGATGACTTCTCATTTTTCGAAACTCCAGACAATACTGGCACAAGTCTCCTCAATCTTCTCTCGTAGGGCAGTCCTGGCATGCCAGGGATTAAACTAGTGAACCTCTATTGCCCTTCCTCTAATGTGTATTTGTTAGAGCAAAAAAAAAAATTTATACAGTACATAGGGTGTGGTCTCAGCAAGACTATGTAATTACAACAAGATACCTTTATTGCACACGTACTCATTGTCTTGAGATAAAAAAGTTAATATACCATTTGCTTTCTTAATTATTTGTTACACCTGTATGTGAGCTTCAGTAATTTGTGAACAGAGGTCACCTTGAATGTCAACACTTACCAATACCTAACCATACAAAAACCTGCAAGACGTGGGCGTATTTCTTAATTAATACTTTGCAGGTGTCATCACAAAACTGAGGGATGATGCAGAAATAGTTAGAGGTGTGCAAAACTCTGGATGGGATAAACAAAGTGAGCAAAAAAAAAATTAAAGGATCTGATATTCATGAAAGTAAATAAATCACCAATCCTAGAGGAAATGTTTCCAAGGCCACTAGGGAAACAAGAAAAGAAACAACAGATGTTCTGGACATGACTTAAACCTTCTTTGGCTACAGGTGTGGTCCAAAAGGATTGTTAACATTATTGCTTTTAAAAAAATTGCATAAAGATAAATACCAAGTAATTATAGGCCGCTATGAACCTCAACCTGGAGCAAATTATAACGGTCCTTCAGAAAATAAATTCCTAATAATCAAATTTAGAAAGGTATAGATGTATCAAAGACTGTTACCACAATTTTTTTTAAGATTTAGTTATGTTTGACTCAGTTGAATTAGGTTTTTGAAGAAGCATCAAGCTCATTTGATTTGCTCTTAAGGATTTTAGCAATGCTTTTCATTCGACCCAATTTGGTAGATTTGACAGAATAGTAAATTCCTATGGCATCCAAGGGAAGTAACAGTTGAATCCAAAATTGGCTCAGTGGCAGAGGTGGCAAAGATAATTGGGGCTCAGTACAAAGTCCTTTTGTCTTGCATGTTAATGATCTAAATTTGAATGTAGGGGCAGGTTAAGAGGTTAGTGGATCTTAGAAGAATTTTGGCCATCTGGTTGATAAATGAGGAGAAAAGCTTTAGACTGCAAGCCAATATCAATAGAAAGGTTATGTGAGCATTGAATTGGAATTTGAATCCAAAGAAATGAGCAATGCATTTTTAGAAGGGAAAACAAGGCAAGGAAATAAGCAATAAATGCTAGAATACTGAAGAACAGAAGAACTTTAGAGTGCATGTCTGTAGATCCCCTAGAAAATACAGGAAGGGTTAACAAGGTGTTAAAGGAGGCATTCAAGATTCTTTCCCTAAATAGATGAAGCTAGATTAGGGAACTAGTGCCTTAGTGTATAAAGCACCAGTCATGTTTCAGCTGGAATACTGTTTACAGTGATGGTAATTACATTACGGGAAGGATGTGATTACATACTAACAAAGGACACAAGAGAGAGTTACAATAATGTTAGCAGGACTGAAGCATTTTATCTACAAAAGAAGATTGGATTGATGGGGGTGATTGTATCAGAGATAAAAGGTACTGCAGATGCTGGAGAATCCGAGATAAC
>JAHRHZ010000098.1:29849211-29889110 GCA_024137785.1 Ginglymostoma cirratum | reverse complement strand
TTTAGGCCCGAAACGTCAAGTTTTCCTGCTCCTATGATGCTGCTTGACCTGCTGTGTTCATCCAGCCCCATGCTTGTTATCTTGGATTGATGGGGGTTGTTTTCTTCAAAATGGAGCAGTTGAAGAGAAACTTAAATGAGGCATGTAGGATAATGAGGGACAAAACAAAGTTGCTGGAAAAGATCGAGATAACAAGGTGTAGAGGTGGATGAACACAGCTGGCCAAGCAGCATCAGAAGAGCTGGAAGGCTGACGTACCTGCTGAGCTTTTCCAGCAACTTTGTTTTTGTTCCTAATTTACAGCATCCGCAGTTCTTCCATAGAACATAGAACGTTACAGCACAGTACGGGCCCTTCGGCCCATGATGCTGTGCCGACCTATTAGCTTACTAAGATGAATCTACCCTGCATACCCAACATTTTACTATCCTCCAGTATGCCTATCCAAGAGTCGCTTAAAAGTGTCCAAGGTACCTGACTCCACTACTACTGCCGGCAACGCATTCCACACGCCCATTTAGAATACTGAGGGGCCTGGATTGGGTGGATAGGAAGGACCTATATCCTTTTGCAGAGGGATCAAGGCTACACACCCAGAACTGGAAATTGGGAGTTGAATGGATAACTCTTCAACTGGTACTGACACACTTAAACTGAATGAGTCAGTAGATGCTAAATTAATTTTTGTGATTTTCATTAATATATACTCCTTTCCTTCTTGTAGTTTGCTATGGTGGAGGTGATGGTAACCAGTTTGATGGATGCCTGGGGAAAGAACCTGCTTTATTTCTTCAAGCGCAAAGAGATTGTGGTTCTTCTCATTTGTTTTATCGCTTTCATACTTGGAATTCCAAACATCACCCAGGTATCCTCAATTCCTTCTGCTGTATCAACATCAACAGTTGTTAATTATCTTCATCCAGCAAGCTAATACTCTAGTAAAATAGCCAGAAATACCTTGATGTTTAAACAATGGTAGTCAGTTATTATAAACAGAGATCTCAGCAACTAGTTAAGCACTAGTACAGGTGATGAGCAGCTTAGTACCCTTGCATTTTATGGTCTCTCCTACCACACAATATGTTGGTTCTACGAAAGATAGAATTTCCTTAGTTGTATTCACTTAGCACAGTCTTGGAATTGGGCTTGTGAAGATCTTACCTTGTGACAAATTCTGCTAAACCTCTGGAAGCTGCAATGCCAACATTCAGTAACTTCCTAAAAAGGACCCTGTGGATAGGTTGCTAGGCACACTGTTGTTATCAAGCTTCACCACTATCTGACAGTATAGGTTAAAAGTTAGAAACAGTGAATACTGAAAATCTAAAAAAGAAGTGGACAGATCTGCATGAAAGTAATTTCCCTTATTAGATTTTGATGACAAACTTTTGTGTTTGCAGTATTTCCTGCTATTAGTATATTGTATTTTTTTTTAATGTTTAAAACTGCAATTGGAAATGTGAATTCATCTTTCTGTAAAGCTTGAGGTAATTAAGTAACTTATGCATTTTGTTTTAAAAGGGTGGAATTTATGTATTCCAACTGATGGATCATTACACAGCTGTCGTCTCTCTCATGTTCCTGGCTTTCTTTGAAGTTGTGGCCATTTGCTGGTTTTATGGTACAATTTTCATTTTGCCTCACCATCATTTATTTGCCTGCTGCTATGCCTTATATACCCGTATGACAGTCCTTCCCCTTCTATTACTTCAGCTAACTCTGAAACCTGTACTCCATCCACTTGCATTTCTTTGCCACATTGTTTCTTTCCTCCATCTGACATGGTGTAAGCTAACACTGATGAGCCCAGTTATCTGTGCAAAAGACTGTGCATAGATTACAAATGAACTTTCTATTAACTTTGAACCAGTAATGAATACTTCCCAAATATAAAACTGCACTTTTGAGTTTCCTACATTTCAGCAGCAATTCTGCTTAAAACATACTTGACTGGTTCGAAAAGCACTTTGAAACCCTCAGTGATCATGAAACGTGGCATATAATTACAAGCTTTTTTAAACATCTAGTTCCTACTCTTTTCCATGGGTCATTCTACAAATGCAGTCACATGCTGAATTCCAAGGATGATCCTCAAAATATGTGCTGAACATGTAATGAATTATTCATTTCAGGGGAAAGAGGGCACTGTCACTTATGGAAAATAAAATCTGTTGTGCATGTTCAGCACCTTGTAAGTGGCAAAGGTAATTAAGGGATATGGTAATATTCAGTTTCGTACAAAATTTTGTTATTGCAACATTTTAATTACATGGTTAATCACCCTATAGCAAACTCAGTTAATTTAAAGAAAATTGTTGTCCATTAGTCTGTAAATCACCACATTCAATCTAGTTTGTGAAATAGCCTCCATCTCAATCACTCTTGCTTACATTCTAAGCTTTTCTGACCATTGGCTCATTCTCTCTATCCATGTAAATGGTTGAATCCTCAGCAATGTCCCCTCTAACATCTGTGCAGATGTGCGATGCCAGGTTGTTGCACTGCACAGTTGCTACATTCCAATTGTTACCAGTTATGTTCCCTCACAAGCATTAGTCTTCAGCCAATAAGCTGTGATGCATTTCATATTATTACATACACATCCCTCACTCAAAACATATTTTCTTGCATGATTTTGTGATCTCCTTTAACTAATTTTCCTGTAATGTCATAAAATGTTTGTAGACACTTTCTAGGTTGAAACAGCAATTCAGACAGTGAGATGCGTCTACTTTGTACTGTTTGCCACTGCATTACCCCCAATGTGGTTGACTTTCAAATGCCCTCTGAAACGGCCTAGCAAGCCGCTCAGTTGTAACAATTGCTACGAAAGTCTCAACAAAGAATTTAAACTGGACGCACTGACCTAACCACCAAAAGTGACATTGGCAAAAACAGCCCTATCAGTTCTACAGGGTCCTCCACTGTGGGAAGTGCCAAAATTGGGAGAGCTGTCTCACAGACTTGTCAAAAAAAAAAAAAAAAGCCTCAGCATTATGTACTACCACAAGATGCACTGCAAAAATTCAAAAGATTCTTAGACCACATCTTACAAGTCTACCATCACTTCCATCTAGAAGGACAAGGGGTGCCAATGCATGGGAACACCTGCAAGTTCCCCTCCAAGCCATAGAGGTGCCCATGCCCAAGAGTGGGGAAAAAGTTTTCAGAATTTGTGATTTTACAGAGTTTGAGTGAGAATATTTCCATGTATAATTCTTTCCTTCAGGTAACAAAATAGGTGTCCTGATCACAAGTCAGTATCCTCTTCAGTGTCACATGACTGCAGAGCAATTAGAAACTTACTCTGATAAGTAACATAGTGACAACATTTTCAGGGATAATCTCTGGGACCAGGCTTCCTTTAACCAACCATTCTATTGCTAAGCAGGGGAATGATGAATAAGTGACTGACTGAGCAGAAGTAGTGGTCACAGTAATATTTAGGCTTATGTCAACATTGAGTTGAGGACACACATCACCTTTAAAACAAAATCTTTTTCGTTGAACAAGACTCTGATTCTGGTTTTGATTTTATTTTAGGCGTACGTAGATTATCTGCTAATTACAAGGAAATGCTGGGAGCCCCTCCAAATCTCTTTTTCAAGCTGTGCTGGTGGGTTGCTTCTCCACTGCTTGTCACAGTGAGTAGTTCACCTTTTCTAACACATAGGATTTCCTGAAGTGGGGGGAAATTTAAACTACTTCACTTGTAGGGAATCCTCATACAAATTGTGAAATTTGTACTGTGAGAAATTGACTTTTAGATAAGAGTTGGTGAGGGTTTGACAGCCCAACCTTGCATTAATTTCTGGAATTCCAAGAAGCACCTCTTGTTCCCACCAAAACAATTTTAAACTCAAAAATACTGTGGCAAATCTTCTGCCGATTTAAGTCGGACATTAAGTACTTGCTTCACCCAACTGTCTAACAAAATGGCAGTCAGAATTCTATCTGTGTCATTGGACTCCAGTTGATTTCTAAAGAGGTCTCTTGCTTGAAAGAGTTGGTTCTGTGCAAAAAAAAATACAGACAGAAACCCAGTTAACCTTGAGTTCACATCGATGAAGGTAGAGCAGTGGATGTGGCGTATATGAATTTTAGCAAGGCATTTGATAAGGTTCCACATGATAGGCTCATTCAGAAAGTAAGGAGGCATGGGATTCAGGGAAACTTGGCTGTCTAGATACAAAACTGGCTGTCCAATAGAAGACAGAGGGTGGTAGGAGATGGAAAGTTTTCAGCCTGGAGCTCGGTGACCACTGGTGTTCCGCAGGGATCTGTTCTGGGACCTCTGCCCTTTAGAAATGACTTGGATGAGGAAATGGAAGGGTGGGTTAGTAAGTCTGCCGATGACATGAAGGTTGATGGAGTTGTGGACAGCGTGGAGGGCTGTTGTAGGTTGCAACAGGACATTGACAGGATGCAGAGCTGGGCAAAGAAGTGGCAGATGAAATTCAACCCGGAAAAATGTGATGTGATTCATTTTGGAAGGTCAGATTTGAATACGGAATACAGGGTTAATGGCAGGATTCTCGGCAGTGTGGAGGAACAGAGGGATCTTGGGATCCATGTCCATAGATCCCTCAAAGTTGCTACCCAAGTTGACAGGGTTGTAAAGAAGGCATATGGTGTGTTGGCTTTCATTGGTAGGGGAATTGAGTTTAAGAGCCGTGAGGTCATGCTGCAGCTCTATAAAACTCACACTTGGAATCTCGTGTTCAGTTCTGGTCACCTCATTATAAGAAATATGTGGAAGCTTTAGAGGAGGGTGCAGAGGAGATTTACCAGGATGCTGCCTGGACTGGAGGGCAGGTCTTATGAGGAAAGGTTGAGGGAGCTAGGGCTTTTCTCATTGGAGCGAAGAAGGATGAGAGGTGACTTGATAGAGGTATACAAGATGATGAGAGGCATAGATACAGTGGATAGTCAGAAACTTTTTCCTCAGGATGGAAATGACTGTTACAAGGGGGCATAATTTTAAGGTTATTGGAGGAAGGTATAGGGGAGATGTCAGAGGTAGGTTGTTTACACAGACAGTGGTGGGCGTGTGGAATGCGCTGCCAGCAGTGGTAGTGGAGTCAGATAATTTAGAGACTTTTAAGTGACTCTTGGATAGGCACATGGAGGATTGTAAAATGTAGGGTATGCAGTGTAGATTGATCTTAGTAGGATAATAGGTGGGCACAACATCGTGGGCCGAAGGGCCTGTACTGTACTGAACTGTTCTATATTCTGTATTCATATTCTTCCATGTCTGGCACACTGAAAAAATGTTTGTGACATTTTTTTTTTTTTAAAAAGAAAAGGGTTCTTAAAATCAAAAATCTCAGGAGTTAAGTCAAAACAATCAAGATTCCTCTTTAGACCTCAGAATAGCATTTCAAGAAAGAAGGCTATTATTCGGTATTGCAGTCTCCAATGAGGGAGTGCGACAAAACCCCAAAATATTACAGACTCCGAAAATCTGAAAGAGGAGAAAAATCAAATAATAGAATCATTCTTTAGCAGGTCAAATCCAGCAGCTAAAGGGAGAAAAGTGATACATTAACATTTTAGAACATTCCTTTCATCAGAACCCTGAGTGCCTGTTTGTGAAAGGCTAGTCATGCTACAGAGCAGCAAACCAGTGAGAAATATAGTTTTTAAGGGGAACAGGTGGATCAAACACATTGAGAGCCCAGGATTGGAAGCACGTAACCAAGGAATATAGAGAATAAAAAGTCAGACAAGATTGCCAAAACAGAAAACACCAATTAGTGTGTGAATAGGTTTTATTTCTTTTGAAGGCTGTGGGACTAGACCCCAAAGATCTGGAATGTCCCAGCTTGTATCTCATCTGAGCTTAGTTGACAAGTGAAATGATGGTGATACTGTCATAACTGGCCCATGTTCTGCCAAGGGGAACACAGTTGGAAATCAGAAGATCTTTTTTTGGTGGGTGAGGGTATTGAGGTGCGAAAGAATAACTTGTGGTGAAGAATGATCACCTAGACAAGGTAGCACAGAGTGACCAGCAACTATAGAACTATACTCTCTAAGCATCTTACTGCTTTTGATGGTGGGGAGTGGAAACGTGACAAAATGTTTCATCTGATCCATTCATCCTAAAATTAGATTGGGATATTCACAAACTTAGAATTTTTCCTCAATATTCCAGAGAGAGATGGCCACTAATGTCCTACATGTTGATTTCCTGCAGGTTATCCTTGTGTCCAGCATAATTCGCTACAGCCCTGCCCGATATGGTAAAGCGTACACCTATCCTCCGTGGGCAGAGGGTATGGGCTGGATTGTCTCCCTCTGTTCAATCATCTGGATCCCAATTGGAGCTGCACACACATTGTATACTAGCAAAGGCTCATTTATTCAGGTGAGAGCAAAGAAAGGGAGAGTGGAGAAGTGATTTCATTGTGCTGCATGTATAACTATTGCTGTAAAGCATTACCATGCAATATGGCAGCAAGTGCAATGAGCCATTGCTGTTTCACTGGTAAAAATACTGCAATATTATTATGTCATTCACCTTCCCCTACAGACCAAGGTAACAGCATAGTCAAACTAAGCTTGTATAAATGCATTTTCTTTCCATAGTAGCCCCACTTGAAAGCACTGATTAGTGTACATTCACACCAGCAATGACAATCAGTGAAAATAGCTACTCATGTGGAAGCAAATGATTGTCAGCAGACTACTGGTCTGTATGGACACATTATCTTCTGTTCAATTTAAGTAAATTCATTATAAGACTTTTGAGTCTCCTTGGATAATGAGCAGAAGTGGGAAATTTATATAAAACTTTTTAAAATAGATTTACAACCATTTCTCCTCTACGTGCAGAAGCCAATTTTTCATGCTCGTGTGCTCTGACTAGTCACCGTGCTTGATGTTATCTTGTCTTTCTTCCCATAGCTACTCCCAGACATGGCAAGTTTTGCCAGCAATTTTTGTTTTTGTTTCATACTTATGAATCTGTGGTGAGAATTCCACACAAGATACTGTTTGCCAGTTATGGAATGCATGGTTTTTCCCTTTGATCTACTCGCCACTCAACCCAAATTTGGAGTTTAGATTCAATTTGGCAAGTGCCAAGAGTGCTCCAAGTGTGCATTGGGCATTGCTAGGCTTAAAACAACTAAAGTTTCTTCTGCAGTTCACAAAACGGACTTTACTATTAAGAGCGGATATTTGTGGAGGCAAAGAATGCAACTTGCATTCCTATACCTATTGTGGAGATGCTGATGTTTTTGGGAAAAAGGAAAATATGCTAGAAACTAAATCAAGAACTGGCTTCTCACTTGTATGAACAGAGAATAGAGTTGTGAACAATATAAACATTTATTGTGATCAGGAATTTGTAACAACTCATTATTCAATTCCAGGCTGGGAGCATTGTCTATTCTTTCACAGGCTACTGGTACGTGTGAAATAATGTCCACAATCAGCTCCTAAAGGAATGAAGGGTAGCACGGATGCTCAGTGGTTAGCATTGCTGCTTCACAACACCAGCGATCTAGGTTCGAGTCCAACCTTGGGTAACTGTCTGTGTGGAGCTTGCATGTTCTTCCCATGTTTGCATGGGTTTCTGCTGGATGCTGTGGTTTCCTCCTTCTGTCCAAAGATCGATTAGCTCGCTTGACCATGCTAAATTGCCCACAGTATTCAAGGATGTGTAGGTTAGATGCATCAGCCACAAGAAATGGCAGGTTACAGAGATAGGATAGAGGGATGGGTCTAGGTGGGATGCTGTTCAGATGATCGGTGTGGATTTGTTGGGCTGAAGGGCCTGCTTCCATACCGTGGGGATTGTGATTCCTATGGAAAAAATTGAGTATTGGAAAGCATGTCTGAATTTATTGTGGAGACAAATGGTGAAAGTCAGGCAGAATGATGTAAAAGACTAACAGTTACCTTGAATATAAATTTATATAGAGTCCTTCTTTTGAGGTTGCAGCAAGACATTGGGCCTACACTATGAAAACTCACGGTCATAAAGTTTATGAACGTTCAACAGATCATGATAAATGTAAATAAAACAGATTTTCTTCCCTTGTCTTTCAGCGCCTTCATTCTTCAGTATCTCCAGATCCTGATGTAATTCCATCCGAAAACTGGGACCAAATGGTCAAATTAAAGTCCGGTATATACAGACCTTCATGTTCTGCCATGCATGACAGCAATGACCTCACTGAAGAAACTGACATATAATTTTATTAAAAACTTACAAAAGAAGTGTTGGAGAAAATTAGTTTCACTGAAATATTCCTTGCTTACACTGGCGTGACTTTAAAACAAAAAAAAACACATTCTGGTGCTATGGTGACATACTTTAACCTTTGACTTTGTCTTGGAATTGCATGGAATATAATTATATTCGATCCCTGCATGAAAAGATTCCCAGGGAAGTTATTGGCAGTGAGCATGATAGTTCATCAGTGCTGTAGGGTACATTAACTACCCAGTTCATATCCCACCTGAAAAAGATTCATCTAATTACTGCGTCCCTCAAACCTGCAGAGATATATCTTTGCAGACTACCACCAGGCCAGTTTGATTTCTGTACGCCAATTGTTTTAACTAACAAAATCAAAGATCAAAGATCAATCTCATTTAAAATGAAAAATTACAATTAGGATTTTTTTAAATAAACCTCAACATCATTGTTATTATTTCTAGTGTGACCAAAAAGGTGAGAGATCATAAAAACTTATCTTCCTTCACCAAAAATGTCTAAACAAATTTCACATCATTCCATTTTAACTAAAGCTCTAGTAAAGCCACTAGGAAATGCAGTTTGTCCCTCATTGTCAACTCCTCGTTGACTCAGCATTGTTAGTAGCTGGTATCTCTCCTGATGTTCTAGTTGATGACAAATATGCCCAGATAATCAATTTTACCCAGAGCTACAGTTGGCTTTGCTCCTGGGTTTGTGAAGGGAATCAGCCAGTGTTCCCTCTGCTGATCATTATCCTGAGACTGCATTGTTGCAGGTGCTAATATATGGATGATGGACATAGGCAGGTAAGGCTGTTCTACAGTCCACTCCTAATACACTTCAACTGTGTTATCAGCCAATGTCTGGCATCCAATGAATTTAATCTCAGGAGGGGAGGGAATGATAACACAAAAAAAAAGGTATTTTAAATCTGGGAGTCCTACAAAACAGTTAACACTGACCTTCAGCCTGTCTAACAACTTAAAAGATCTGCTGTGCAGTGCTTTAAATTAATTTCTGTTAGAAACTAAACTTGAATGTATTTTTTAAAAAGTCAGATCCAGAATCTACTTGCATCCTTTTTTGTAATAATGTAAGCATGCAATACAATTTTTAGTTTTCAATCCAGTGCAATGAATATTCATTGTTTTAATCCAAGATCTAGGACAGCCAATTGCAGTTTAAAATTAACAGAAATGCTGCGAGTCGGGACGCAGGTTTGCCGAGTTCCCAATTATGCACTGTATTTTGACTGTGAAGTGCTTCAAGACATTGGGTAGTTGTGAAAAATACTATACAAATGCAAGGCTGTCTTTCTATTGTGTAACTGAGTGGAGATGAAGGTACGTTGATCTCAGGAATGATAAAGCCACTTAGGCTGATAGGTGATTTTGGATTTGTTGAAGAATTGCCTTCAAATCGCACAACTCTTAATGGCTTTCCAGGAGCAGTTTTGTGGAAGAGAAAACAATGGTCTCACAGCCATGTTGTGGCCCAAGGAGAACCAGGAGATTTTTACTTGATACAGGGAGAAATTTGAGAGTGTTTATCCTCAACTAGGGTCAGCAAAAAGGAATGAGTCTTCATTTCAATTTGAACCTACCTCCCAGATTGTAATCAATTCACCTGTGTCAAATAGAATCATGTTGGGCTTTTCTAGGAGTTTGTTTCTTTCTTGATAATTTCAAATTTGCCTCTAAATTCAAGATTATTAGTTTTTTAAAATTTTTTTTAAAGAAAACCTATAAACCTGTTATTATTAAAATTATATCATTTGAGCTGCTGCCTGGCATGTATCAGGAAATTTTGGTTAGAATCACATGGGAATGCAAGTTTTTTTATTTGTCTGTATTTTTGGGAGGGAGGGAGGGAAATAACTTTGATAATCGTAGTACTTTATCATGTCATCTGTGTTTTTAAACCTGAGCTGCATTTACATTGTTTCATTACATTCCTGAATACAACTTATTCTGTAATGAAGTGTGTGTTTACAGTCACAGTTTGTGACATCAGGATGGTTATTTATAAATACAATGAATTACCAGTATACCATTAATTTATATAACGTTCAATTTACAGTTTGTGGTTAGGTGGCTATCAATAGCTGCCTAATGTCAACCTTACTTCAGGGAGATCTAGATCGAATTCCTGCTGGAGACAAACAAAGTCAGTGAAACTTTCACTTTTTCAAAATGTTAAAAAAAAAAATCCACCCTTTATCCACTCGACTACTAAACCTCAAATATTGTCACACCCTTCAACCTCCCTGCTAGTACCATTAACTTCTGAGGCAGATGAACATGTCGGGGTAAGGTGACACTGAGTAAGTTCCTCAGGTACAAGAGGAACTGAGACATTTCTCTCCAGCTCCACAAAGATGTTTGAGGATTTTGACAAGAGCTTTCTACATCTGTCCAGCTTTAGTTTTTCACTTAAGTTAATGCAGTAATTAGTACTAGACGTTGGGGCAAAAAGTCATCTGTTTTATGTGCGTCTTATCGGGTCGTCTTCTGACCTTTACTGAACTAGTGTTTATAAATGTAAATTTCATGGTTTCAACTTTTGGAAAGTGTACTTATTTTGCAAAATATTTCAAGAATTGCCTTTAAAATAAACTAACAAATGAAGTAAAAAAGCTATGATCTTTTAGTCTTGTCTGCATTCAGCATTTAGGATTATGGCCTGAAATATGTTATCAGATTAATATATACAAAGCATATTACAAATCACACTATACCTTTAAATCTGATTACAACAGCTGCAATGGATTTGCTTTGATTATGAATGTCAAGCATCAGAAAATCATTAACTCTAGCCAAGTCACTGAGATCTCACCTTTTTAATTTTTGATTGCCGCTGCCACCTAGACTGTTAAAGTAACATTCATTCAACAAATTTGCGATCACCATTGATTTTTTTTTTGAAACTATTCTGGACAAGTACTTCAAATGGCACAAAGATGCAAGAGTACTGGAAAGTCTACTATTGTATGAAGCTACTTCTAAGCCAAAAGGCCCAGGTTACCACCTGTTCCAGAGGCGCATAATAACATCTGAATAGGTTGATTAGAAGATAAATATATAATTGAGAGCTGGACAAGTCCAATAATTAAATGCAGTTTTAAACCTGATGATGGGTACAAACACACACACACACACACACACACACAGAATTCATTCCAACGATAATGAATCATGGACCTTTACAGCAGAAAAGCTGGCTGTTCAGTCAATGAGGTCTATGTCGAGGTTTTCCTTTATATGTATACAGTTCAAGTTCTTAAAACAATAATTATTTACTGGTTCCAGGTTTTTTTTGCTCTTTTAAACATTTCTTACATAATCTTTTATTCACCTCCACTCTCAAGGATTTTGCTCAGTTATTTTCCTAGAAACCATGGATACTGTTTCTCACTATCCAGATGCAATTAAAAAGAAAGTTTGTTTCTCCTGACTTATGATCTATTGGGAAAAGCTATTTGGATTATTCTAATCATTTTCTTAAATCTGTTTTGCATGAACTTGATTACCCCTTTGCCCCAAAAGGGATTTGCTATTGGAGGAATTTCCAAGTTCTACACCAAAACAGCTTTTGACACAGAATTACAAATTCAAATTTAATTCAGCCTCACACTTCCAGTAATTCGGCCTGTCTACTCATCGCTTTTCTACAGATGGTGTCTCGTTGTTCCCAGCAATACAAGAATTAAATGCCATATTCTCAAGGAGTATTTTATTATCTGAATTACTTCTTTTTGCATTAATAAATTCAGACTACAGGACAACCTAGAGTTGATTTCTGTTGTCTTCAAGCCAACCTCAAATCACACATTTACTCAACAAAAAAAAAAAAACAGGGGGCCTATGAATACAAGAGGGTGGCACGGTGGCTCAGTGATCAGCACCACGGCACCAGGGACCCATGTTCAATTCCACCCTTGGGCAACTGTATGAAGTTTGCACATTCTCCCTGTGTCTGTGTGGGTTTCTGCTGGGTTTTCAGGTTTCCTTCCACAAGCTAGGTGGATTGGCCATGCTAAATTACCTGTAGTGTTCAGGGATGTCTATGTTAGGTGTCTTAGCCATGGGAAATTCTGGGTTATAGGGGCAGGGTAGGGGATTGGGGATGCTTTTCAGAGGGTTGGTATGGACTTGTTGGGCTGGATGGCCTGTTTCCACACTGTAGGGATTCTAGTCTAAAACAGACATTTGACTTAATATTTGGCACTTCATATCTAAGGCAAACTGCCTTATTCTTTAAGAAATTGCACCTCACTTCAGAACTAAAAGAAAAAGAAGTTATTCTAAAATGAATCTTATTTATTCAACCATTTCCACATTCTTCCACTCTGCTTTTACACATTCAGTTACATCTAGTCTATTCAGTTTCCCACTCGGAGTACTATTTTTCAATTGTTGTTTCCTGGGGTCGTAATTCCTGTTGCTTAAAATGAGGTTCTTCATTTTTTCCCCCACTCTATCAAGTTGGATTATTTTTAAAGTATGAAAATAGCTGACAATGGATGTGATGGAATATCAATTCAAATCTAAAAATTTTCTTCACACAAATAGTATACAAGGTTGGGTTGAACTACAATAAGGTGAAGGGTCAGGTGTAAAAGACACCATTTTGCTCAGGTAAACAATTTAAAGAACTTTTAACAGTGAGGGGAAGTCATTACTGATGGATGACCTGCATTCCGTAGTGCATTCTCAAGATGCTTACACTTCCTGCTTTGATTAGCCACATGAGGACACAATTTCTTATAGGCATTAGGTGTATGCTGTAACAGTCATGGATAATTGACTCGATTATCCATTGTCACAGTTCAGAGAAGCAAAGAGTTTGAAGCAAAACAGCTTTGGCTTTCTCCACCTTACTTGCAGAGAAGTGTGCTCAATACTTTCTCATTGAACTGCCACTCTCTGTCCTCCTGAAGTGGAAAAGAGAGAGGTTATCCAGATTGAACCTGAGAAGAGACATGTTAAAGTATTTTCTAAATGCTACAAAGATAGAAACTGTGTAAAAACGTGTAGTGAAATTTTAGGATCCAGAAATTACTAAAAGCTTGTGGTTATATTGAAAAAAAATTAAAAAGGCTAATGGGATGAAGTGGGGTTTGAATACAATGCAAATAATTTAACTGGTAGTTATGCAAATCTCTGCTTAGAGTCCATTTGAATACTGCATTCAGTTCTGTGCGTGTCAGAAAAAAATACATTTCTCTTGGAGGTTGTATAGTGTGGATTCAGCAGAATATGGGATAAAATAGTTGAAATATAAATGGACTGTAAATTAGGCTTGCGTCCTTGGTTTGTGGAAGATTAAAAGAGGAATTAATGGATCTGAGGTTTCTAATATGATTAAAAAGGAATTGAGGGTAGACAGAAAGTATTTTCTCTAGTGAAAAAAATCCAGACTTTTTTTTGTTATTCACTCATGGAATGTGGACATCAATGGTTTGGCCAACATTTTTGTCCATCCCTCATTGATATGGGAGCATAACTTTAAAATTGAGCAATACCTTCCAGGGGACATCAGGAAAACATTTACTTTTTGGCACCCTTTTTGTGAGTATTTGAACATACCTCTTGTTGATTAGTGATAACGTAACACACCATATGCAAGCTATGGTTTGTGCATTGAGATCGGACTCTGCAATTTCCCCTCTGATGTTTTTTCATTATAATTCAATATTATTTTGGTTTTGCTGACTGATGTTTTACATTGGTTGGCCCTGCTCATATTGAAATAGTTTTAGTCCCTTATCTAAGGAAGGATATTGGAGGCAGTCCAGAGAAACTTTCTCTGGGTTGAGGGATTTTCTTATGAGGAGAGGTGGAGGCTTGTATACATTCGAGTTTAGAATAATGAGAGGAGATGTTATTGAAACATTTATGATTCTAAAGGTGAGTAGATGCAGAGAGACTGATTTTCCTTTTGGGAGTTTTTGACCACTTGGGCTTAAATAGGCAACACCTTACTGTGAATTTAAGACAAGGATGAAAAGAATTTCCTCTCAGGATTAGTAAACTTGTGCATTTCTTTACTGCAGAAGGATATAGAGGCTGAGATAGACAGCTTTTTAAGTGGTAAGAGAACAGAGAGAAGTTAATGGGAATAGGCAGGAAAGTAGAATTGAGGGTTATCAGATCAACCGTGATCTCATTTGAACACTGGAGCAGATTTGATAGGCCAAATGCCCTACGCCTGCTCTTACATCTTATGGAATATAAGAAAACACCTTTAATCCAAGATATCTGAATACTATTGACACCCGAAAAGTATGTGTGTCACCTAGTTTTCCTTAAGTGCAGAAGGGTCTAAAGTAGAAGTAAAATTATTAGTTTTCCATGAAAGGAAAATCCATAATTCATCATGTGTCTGAAATTGATAGATTAAAATACAAAAAGGCACACACCTTAAAATATTGGTCAAAATAGTATTGTAGACATTTAAACAGTTCTATGTAATTAACTGGCAAAACGCAGTACAAGCTTTGATACTTAAGTTTAGTAATGTAGTTAGAAGGACATCAGAAGCTAGTTTTGTTGCACAGGGAATTGCAAGAAGTGAGCAACCTGTAGCTTTAGTTGCCAGCAGTATATAGCAACAAATTACACACATGTACCATGGTTAGTGTAGAAAAAAAAAAGTCTTTAAATACTTTAGTAGCACATGACAAAAATGGTATTGGAAATTGCATTGGGTAAATCAGAAGCTACCTTTAATTTGGCTGCTTATTAAGAAATCTGATACAAAGACGTAGTACTGAAACAGTGCTTACATGATACAGACAGGCTACAAAGCGAGGTAAAGTAGAATTGTTGGCAACCATGCATCCCTCCCCAATGAGCTCAAATGTATTCTATGCTTGCTTTGAACAGAAGGTCAGTAAAATGATATCACCTGCGCTGACAGCCTCGGATGCACCGCTGCAGAGGTTAGATTGGCCTTCTTGAGTGACACCGCTGAAAGCGACTCACCTGGATGGAGTCCCCAGCTGTGTACTCAGATCCTGTGTGGACCAACCGGCAGACATCTTTCTCCTCTCATCAGAGATTCCCACTTGCCTCAAAAAAGGACACTATCATCCCAGTACCGAAGGAGAGGAAAAAAAAAAACCAGGCAGCCTGTCTTAATGACTACCACACAGTGGCTCAGACATCCATCATTGTGAAATGCTTTGATGGGTTAGTAATGGCACACCTGTGATCCACTACAATTTGTCTACAGTTGCAAGCAGATGCTACTTGGCTCTACACTCAACCTGGAATTTCTGGATAACAAGGACATCTACATCTTAGTTATTGACTTTAGCTCTACTTTCAACACCGTAATTCCAACAAAACTCTCTCCAAACTCCAAGACCTAGGACTCTGTTCCTCCCTTTGCAACTGGATCCTCAACTTCCTGATCCACAAACCACAAATCAGTAAGGATAGGCAACAACTCTTCCTCCACCATAATCATCATCAATGGTCTGTAGGGCTGCGCACACAGCCCCTTAATATGATCCTTCCACACTCACGACTGTGTGGCCAAATTCTGCTCTAACTCCATTTAGAAGTTTGCTGACAGCACCACCGTAGTGGATTGGATCTTAAACAACAGCCAGACAGAGTACAGGAAAAAGAGACAGAGAGCTTAGCTGCATGGTGTATAGAGAACAAGCTCTCCTTTATTGTCAGCAAAACGAAGGAGCTGGTCATCGACTTAAGGAAGAAGCGGACTGCAGGGCACACCACTGTCTGTATCTGTGGTGCTGAGGTGAGATAGTCAACAACTTCAAGTTCCCAGGAGTAAATATCACCAACAATTTGTCCTGGTCCTTCCAGGTCAACACTACGGTCAAGAAAGCACACCAGCACTTCTACTTCCTCAGAAGGCTAAGAAAAGAAATTTGGCATGTCCACGATGACTCTTACCAATTTTTATAGATGCACCATAAAAAGTATCCTATTGGATGCAACACAGCTTGGTATGGCAACTGCTCTGCTCAAAGCCTGCAAGAAATTAAAGAAGTTTTGAATGCAACTTAGCTCATCGCGCAAATCAGTCTTTCACACGTACTTCCTGCTGTCTCAGGAAAGCAGCCAACATAATCAAAGACCCCTCCCATCCCAGTTGTACTCTCTTCCATCGGGTAAAAGGTACATGTTTGAAACATGCAGCAGATTCAAGAACAGCTCCTTCCCTGCCGTTATCAGGCGTTTGAACAGAACTCTCACAGATTACAGTTGATCTTTCTCTGTAGGTGTTAACACTACATTCTGCATTCTGTTCTATTACCCTGATGTACTTACGTAAAGTACGATTTGCCTGCATAGCACAGTGAAAAGTATTGTTTGGCATACCTCAGTACGTGATAACAATAAAATCAAATCAAATTGAACGTAGCAACCAAAAGAGCCCTCAAGTAAGCAAGTTAAGCCTCACAACCCAACACAGCTATTACCCAAGTAATGGTGGAATTTAGCTACAATTCCAATGGTTCCTGTCTCTGGAAGTGTCCAGGGTTCGATCCTTATGCAGCTATTGAATTGTTCTGATGTTGGATTTCATAGATCTTTCATTGAATTATACAATTTTCTCTTTTTCAAGTTTTTGGCAGGATATTATTGATGACCTTTTAGATTCGCTCATCCCAAGCACAGATTACTCTTCTGCAGACCTCAAGTCTGCAGCTTGTCTTCTTATCAGAAGTAGCTCCCTTATTCCTTATTACATTGAGTTTTAGCTGTATGAAACAGCCTGTCCTCCAATTATCCGTTTACTTCAAAGCATTCCTTCCGCAGGCAGTCTTAATTGCCCATTTGTAATGAGGCAGCACATTATCAAGCAGTGTTACCTCCTCTGTCCTAGGAAACAGCTTCTTTATGTTGCTTTAATGCCTTCTTCCTAGGGATGGGAAATTAGCGAGTTGGTTTTAATTTCTTTATAACAGTTTCCCCCTGTCCCTTTCATCTCAGGGAACAGTTTACTCCAGAAAGAGTTACTGCTGATAACTTCATGAAAAAGAATTAAAGTTCTGAAGTTTACATTGTCACAAAATATAACAGGTTGGTCAAATAGTTGCGTTTTAAAAGACTGATATATATTCATGTTCTATACTCTTTTATTGTTCATCTTAAATATGAATAGCAATGTTAGCTCCCATTGTTGGGTAGAAGCAGGATAGAGTTACAATTCCAATTGAGTCAGAGATTTACCTACTTCTTTCATCATCCAGTCTGACCATCTTCAATTCAAAAGTTCAATAGTGATAAAGGAATTCACCTTAAATGTATAGATAAAGCTTTAGTCTGTTTCTTTTTGTAAGCAAAAAATCAGAGCATCCAATAGAAGGTATATACATTTTTTTAAATAACTAAAATACAACAACCAAACAAATCAAGAGTAAAAATGCTTATTCCCACTCATAGCATTGTCTATACAGAGCTGTAAAGTGTACACACAAAAGCAACAGTAAATTTATAGTCAATTAATGATTATAGCAATTATGGCCACAATTGTGTGTGGGGGATGACAGAAATAGAACAGGTGCTTAATGAAGTGAGCAGGCAGTGTTCACACCAGACACACAATAGGTTAGCAAGAATCCCAGTTAGGAGGACCATGGAACGTTTCTCCACAGACCTTTGATATAAGGGATCTTATTCTGACGTACGCAGCACAAGCTGTGATAAGCAAACATATTAGGAAATTGACAGCACTGTAGGATTACTGATACTTTATTCCCCCACATCACCCAAGAAGGGCATACAAGAGCATATTGAGGAATACTTACAATTCAAGGTAAGAAGAAAACAATGCCCTTGTACAGCCTATAAAATCATGGACTATCTTTTTGAATGTAGCCTGCAATTGAGACTTTTAAGGTCACCTGTGATAGCTTCACAGAGTTGACTAGCTTCAATCCGTAGTGACCAATGACATGCTCAAGATTGCTTAAACCAGGATTTGTAACCCACAATTTGGACAACGAGTACCAGGATACTATGATTATAAATGTCTTCAACTGTGTTGTGCAAGTGCCTGATCAATGCAATTGTCCTTGAAAGGCCTTAAATTGCTCACAGAGCCCACATGCTCAAAAAGGGAGAAAAGAGAGTTACTCCACCCATTTTGTGAGTGGTCATATTCATTTCCCATTTCAATTACACATTCATTATTTTGCACAAGGAGGGAAGGCAATGCTGGTTATGCTTGGCAGAGTCTGGCAAGACAAGTAAAGACTGATAGCCTAGTAATTAAAGCCACCCCACTCTAATCTTACCTTAAACCTTCATGTTCCTCATTTCCCAGCATTCCTTATTAAGCCCAACAGTATTGAGATTCCAGATGTTCCCACACATCTTTATCTCCCAACATTGTTTCAAGCCCTTGCCTGAATTATGGAATGACACTTGCTCTTAACTTTTCTACATCGTGGCTAATAAAAAGTATGCCTTCCTGACCTACTAATCTACTGCTCCATCTACAATTCGTCTTCAATGCAAGGTATGGTCTTCCAAAATATATTCCCCCTACACAACTCTAAACTAAATTCCATTTATTACTTTACTCCCTTCTGACCTGTCTATTAGTATATTTATGGAAGCCTATAGGTGTTTTTTCCTGTATTATTAATCACATGACCAACATTTGCATATCTGCAAAACTTCATCACCTTCCCTACATTCAGGAATATAGGAAGAGGAGGGGGCCATTCAGCCCTTCAAACCTATTCTACCATGTAATAAGATCATGACTGATCTGTGGCCTAATTTCATATACTTACCCAAATCCTTTAATAACTTTAAATTTGCAAAAAAAGTTTTAACTAAAGGTAACAACCAATCTAGCTTCAACTGCCATTTGTGGAAGAAGAGTTCCAAACCTCTGCCATCCTTTCTGTGCAAATTGAAATCATTGATTACATACCATAAAAGGCATAGCATCTGGTATCGTGAAAGGCAGTGGAAATAGCCTTCCAGTTACAAAAGAAAGTCTGACAAACATTAACTTTTGCTTTCTGTCACCGGGCCAATGTTGAATCAAAATTGCTGCTTGCCCTTGGATCCAATAGGTTCTTACTTTCCATGCGTGTCTCCTATGAAGGAGTTAATACAAGCAATGCTAAAATCCATGTCAATTAGATCCCATTAACTTTCTTTGTTACTTTCTGAAAGCATTAATTTTGATTAGTCATACATGGTCTTTCCTTAACATCTATGCTGACTCGATAAATCCATACCTTTCTATAAATGATGATTTATAATATCCCTCCGAATTTTGTGCAGTAGTTTTGCAACAAAAAAGTTAGGTCGATTGATTTGCAATTACTCAGTCTATCCTTTGCTCCTTTTTAAAAATGTACAGCAGAATGTTCCAGTAATGGTCTCAGAAAAGTGTTAGAATTGGGAATATGCACAAACCGCTTTTTCCGAATGGCTGCAATTGCAATAATTGAAATTGAAATTCGAGATGACGAAAACCATTGACGAGACGCCAACAGTACTGATGCACTCGGAAAGCAGACTACAATGTCATGGAGAGTGGGATGAGAATTCTATGAAATTACCCAGCCCGTGTCCCTGGACTGGGATTTCAATCAATATCTTTATGATAAAGCCCCACGTTCTGACCCGACTTGTAAGTTTGCTTCTCTATTCTTAGCGGTTTCATAAACAATGTTCGTATTTAATGTAGATTCACGCTTTCATTTTGTTCTGTTCAACTTTTTCCATTCTTGAGAGGGTCTATATCATGTTCCACTGTCAAGTTCTGCCCAAACGATAGGCCTTCCTTCCCCAATATGGCGGAGGAACGGTTTGGAGAAGCGGCAACACCTAAATCGCTGCGTGATGACACCACGGGTTTTCTGGTGTTGCTGTCGCAGCGTGACGATGTCAGCGAGCCGTCGGAGTGATCGTCGCGGAGCGATGACGTTAGCTGAATTGTTCTCAGGGCCGAAGGTGACAAGGTCCAACTTGAACGGAAATGCGGAATTAAAGAACGAAGGAATCCAATATAAAGTGCTGCAGCGTATCTGTTTGACCTTAAAGGGACAGAAGTTACAGTTGGAGATGTAAAAAAACTTCCCAGTCCTTGTCTAGTGACAAGTAGCACTGACAACTAAATTCTCAACGTGAGATCTGACGTTGGAAAAACGTGAGAAAGGTTTCAGTTGATGTTAAAAAAATGCTGTTGCATTTTTTTTAATAACAAGGCAAATGGAAATAAGTGAACCTAATACAATATATTAGACTGTTTTGGATAAAAGCAAGTGGTGTGTATATGGTTGCCGGAAAAAGTGTTTGGGTAGCAATTTAGGGCGTGGATAAAGGGATGATCAATAAATTGTTAAGATAAAAGAGAATATAAAGTTTGTAAGCTAGTATAAAACTGAAAGATGAGATTGAAAAAGTTTATTTAGGTCCAGGAAATGAAAAAAATTAGCAACGATTATGTGGACACATTACAGGTGGAGGCAGGCAAATTTATAGTGGACAACACTCAAAATAAACAATAACAATGTCTTCACAGGGGAAGATATTAGCAAACCAAAGGACTTGTGAAAATGAAGAATTGGGAAAAAAAAATTAGTAAAGAGGTAGTACTCAGAGAAAATACTTGAAGGACTAAGTGAGCTACATCCTAGATTATTGAACTAGGTGGCCATAGAGATAGTGTATGCTTTGGTGGTTTCCTTTTAAAATTATTTAGATTCTGGAAAAGTTTTTGCAGATGTAAAAGTAGCAGGTGTATCTAATTATTTAAGAAGGGAGTAAGAGAGAAAATGGAGAACTACAAATCTGTTAGTTTCAAGTCAGTTGTAAGAAAAGCATTAGCATGTGTTATAAAGGATCTTATCAATATTTGCTAAGTATCTATTTACATGATTGGGTACGGACAACACAGATTTATGAAAGGGAAATCATGTCTAACAAACCTGTTGAAGTTTTTGAGATTGTTAATTGTAGCGGAAATAAAGGAGAACCAGTGGCTGTGTGTATTTGTATTTTCAGAAGGCTTTCGATAAAATCCATAACAGGAGGTCAGTAACCAAAATGATAGAGCACATGGGATTGAGGTAATATTCTTCATAGAATCCCTAGGGTGTGGAAGTGAGCCAAGTAGCCCATCAAGTCCACACTGACTCTCCAAAGAGCATCCCGCTCACACCCACCCCCTACCCCATTCCTGTAACCTTGCATTTCCCATAGCTAATCCACCTAGCCTACACAAACCTGGACACTATGGGCAATTTAGTGTGGCCAATCCACGTAACATGCACAGGGTTGGACTATAGGAGTAAACTGGAGCACCAGAGGAAACCGATGGGGACACAGGGAGAATGTGCAAATTCCACACAAACAGTCACCCAAGGGTGGAATCGAACCCAGCCCTGGTGCTGTGAGGCAGCAGTGATAACCGCTGGTCGCCCTGTTCTCAGTTCTCAATCCTCATTCATCAGTTGTCAATCCTCATTCATCAATTCTCAATCCATAGAACAGATAAAAAAACAGACAGGAGGAATAAATGGTTCATTGTCGGGCTGCTAGGATATTTCTGTTGGGTACCACGAGGATCAGTGGGGTTGAAACTGTTCACAATCGATATATAAGATTTGGTTATGGGGACCAAATGTAATGTTTCCAACTTTGACAGAAACTAGTTAGAAATATGAATTGTAAGGAGGATAGGAGGAGGCTTTGAGGGATTTGGAGAGGCTCTGTGATTGGGCAAGATCATAGCACAGAAACATAGAAGATAGGAGCAGGAGGTGGCCATTTGGCTGTTTGAGCCTACCCCACCATTTTTCACGATCATGGTTGAACGTCCAACTCAATAGCCTAATCCTGCTTTCTCCCCATAACCTTTGATCCAATTCGCCCCAAGTACTACATCTAGTCACCTGTTTAATACATTCAATGTTTTGGCATCAACTACTTCCTGTGGTAATGAATTCCACAGGCTCATCACTCTTTGAGTGAAGAAATGTCTCCTCATCACCATCCTAAATCGTGTACACTGAATCCTCATACTGTGACTCCTGGTTCTGTACACTCCCACCATCGGGCACATCCTCCCTGCCTCTAACCTGTCCAGTCCTGTTAGAATTTTTTAAGTCTCTATATTGTAAACAAGGGTGAAGCTATCTGCTTTGGAAGAAAGAAAGAAAAAGTATTTCTTAAATGGTGAGAAATTTGAAATTTTTATTGGCCACTGAGATCTGGGTGGCATTGTTCATGTGTCACTGAAAGTTAGGATGCAGGTGCAGCCAGCAAATAGGAAAACAAATGGTATATTAGCCTTCTTCACAAGGGAATTCAGTACAATGCTCAAGTTGTTTTGTTGCAATTGTATATTGCCATTTGCGATCAGACCTTAAACTTATACAATTTTAGTCTGCTCATATAAGGAAGGACATCTTAGCCAAAGAGGGACTGCAACAGAAGTTCAACAGACTAATCCTTGGGATGATAGAATATCTATGAGGAAAGATTGAGAAAACCAGGGCTGTAATTTCTAGAGTTTTAAAGAAAGAGGAGCGATCCAATTGAAACTTTCAAAATTCTTACAGGACATGACCGGGTAGATGTTGATAGAATGATTCCCCTAACTAGTCTAGAACTGGGATACAGGTACAAGCCATTTAGGACAGAGATGAGGAGGATTTTTTTCTTTCAGTGGTTGAATCTTTGCAATTCTGTACCACAGGGCTGATGGATCATAGTCATTTAACTGGTTCAAGACAGAATTTAATAGATTTCTGGATTTTACTAACATCAAGGGAGATAGTGTGGGAATGTCACGTTGATAAAGCTGATCAGCCATCAGCCCATTGAATAATGCAGCAGGCTGAGTGGGCTGAATAGACTACTCCTGCTCCTATGTTCCTAACTGTAAATAAGAGAAGTTGGGAATTTCTGTATTTAATTCGAACCTCAAAGATCTATTTATTATAAAAACATTTTAAAAAAATCAGGTTAGGCAACATCTTTGGAGAGATCAATAGCTTAACGTTTCACATTGAAATTTAGAACTATGCTCTTATGATGTGGTTTATGCGTAAAGGTTTGTGATTTTCTTCTAATTTGTCACTGTTAACTGATGACAGGGTATATTTGGGATTATAGCTTCTGATGTTTGCTGCCCCACATATAGTGTTGGAAAGGAGAATACAAAAGGGCTCCACCTTTAGGCTCATCAGTTTCATGCCGATACTTTTTCTCCTTAATTTTCTTTTGCTGATACTCATAAGCATGATCTAATCCAGCATTTGAACTTTAACAACTTCAGCATTCTTAGGCTGTTCATTCAGGAATATTTTTCTGTGTTTTGTTTTGCGGTATCATTTTTTGTAATCTCTGTCTCTTTCCACAGTGGTTCGGCCAACATGTGTGTCTTTGGAATTAGCTATACCTCGCAATATTTCTTGGCGAAAGCATGGAATATTGTGTCCCCGTGCAGACATCTCCATGTACCAGTGTGGGTCTCGTCTCAATGGAAACACACCAACTGTCAGCAGTACAAGGCTGTGATTTTTGATATGGCTGGAGTTCTGATTCCTTCTCCAGCCACATTGGCTGCTGGTGAGCAATGTGAAAAAATTCCCTTTGTCTTCTTTTCAAAAAACCTTTCAGAAGGGAACTTTTACAGGCTTCTGTTTTAAATGGAACAACAAATTTTATCTAAAATGGGCATGCAAGAAAGATTGCTGCTGCCTCATGGCTTCGCGAGAGCGTAAGGATCTCACTGACTGTTACCCGGTATAAGCCTAGTTAACTGATCTGAACTGGGATGACAGTCAGGCAATATAATTAGCCTTAATGCCCTCAAGCTACAGAAATGAAAAGTTGCTTCTCCTGAATACTATTCAATAATCTCTAGTGTGGAAATTTGGAAAGATACTATTTTGGGCACTGAGAAACAAAGACATTTTTGCAGGGAAGGCTCAGGTAACTAATTTCTGACAGTTGATGTTGGAGCTGTGAAGAAAATCTGGAAAACCTGAGCTTTTCTAATCGAACAGGGTGACATGATTTTATAGAGTTCTTGGGTTAAAAAAATGAAAAGGTAAATATGGAATAATGTTTTAAATAATTTGTTTAAGTGAGGGTCAAAAGTAAATTTTGGCATGACTATTAAGAACTAATTCAACGCAGGTAGGATTGACAGCCATGGACTGATTTAAGTAAATAATTATAAGTGAAATGCAATCTTTAGTCCCCCTTAAAATGAATTAAGCTACATCCAATGATTTTTTTTTTCTTTTTTTATTATAATCTTTTGAGCATTAGGTGTGAATAGCTTAATTTGGCTCACATAGGATTAATTGCAAGCTTTTAAAAATACATAACAGTAAGCATATAGCAAGATAGAATTGAAGCTGAACTTGCATTTAAATATATCCTTGAATCAACTCACATATGGTGATAGGACAAAGGATTGCATTTGCAATTCTGCATTTCTAATCTCATCTATTCCACTTTTAATGAAGAAGTGAGCTGACACCACAGATTGTTTTGAAGGGACTGACACAGTTGGACAGACTAAATTATTCTTAGGCTGCTTTTACATCTTTCCAACTAAAGGGTTTTAGTTTTAGGAGGAAAGAACCAGGAACAGGTTCTTTGCTCTCTTCACTGCAAGATTTGCGGAGTGGAATGCCTGTAGGTAAAGTATCTGTTAGTATATGGGATATATTGAAATATAGTAAATTCCTGCAATTTGTTAAAATCTAGCTCCACCACCTCCATTATTCTATAATCTGTAACATTTGGCTTTTTGTATTCAACAGAGTGGGAATTTAGACACAGTCTTCAGCCTGGATGGCTATGGAAAACGATTTTAAGTGGAGAGAAGCATGTTGCCTGGGACCGCTGCATGCTTGGAGAACTGACATTCGAGGAATTTGCAGCAGTAGTTAGTAAGGAGGTGAGGGCTTCAGTATTAAACATTGAGTATGATGTCTGAAGTTTAACTAACAATTCTCTTACTGCCCCCATCAATTTTCTTCCCTCTTGCTCAGAGGCTATTGACCATTGCTGAAGTTTCAACAATTTCTAGTTCTCTCCACAACTTGTTTGTTTGCATTATTTTATGAAATGAATTAAGGTTTGAAGCAGCTACCAGTGCAGTAATTAAAAATGCGCAGCAAAACGGAGCAATGTTTTCACTTTTCTGTTTGGTGTTGTGTGTGCTGGCCACAGATGGGTTAATTAGTTATATGGCAATCAACTTCAGTGCCATACAGAAGGAAGCGATCACAAACAGCTTTCTCAATATGCTGCTTTATTTGCTTGCAACACTACATTGGCTCCCAGTCAAAAAACATCTCGATTGTAAAATCCTCATCCTTGTTTACAATTCATTCTATTGCCTTACCACCTCCCTATCTCTGTAACTCATTCAGCTTAAAGCGGTCCAACATATCTGTGCTATTCTAATTCTGGCCTTGTGAGGTTTAATTGCTCCACAATTAGTGATTGTGTCTTCTGTACCCTAGACCCCTAAGATCTGGAACTCCCTCATACATCTTTCTGGCTCTACTTCACTTTCTTCCTTTAAGACATACTGTAAAAATATACCTATTTGACCCAGCCTTTTAGTGACCTATCTCCTTATATGTCTCAGCAGCATGTTTTTTAATGCTCATGTGAAACACTTTGGGAGATTTTATTATGTTAAAAGTGTTATGTAAATATACGTTATACTGTAGTGAGTGTGACAAGGTCAGCCAGGTGGACCTCATAGAATATGAGTCCCCTGATTGGGCTGTTAATCTGGTCCAACCAGGGAGCCCTGGCTGACAGATATAAACAGGAGTGTCAGAGGTTCTGCTCACTCTGAGAGATGGTTCTGAGGGTGCTGGATCAGTGTCAAGGACTTTCCACGTGTAAAGAAAGGTTGACTTGGTGACGGGATACCAGCCTCTGTGGAGTTATTTCACTGGCAACGAGAAGAAAGCATACGCCTGTAGAAATTCACTTCCAGCAATTGTCTTTGAGTTGGGGTAAGCATCTCTGGCATCACGCCATGATTTGGAAGCTTGACTTATTTGATTCTGCTGCTGAAGACTAGGCCCAGTATGTGGAAAGAATGTATTTTTTTTTTCTGAGCAAATGATATTGGGGCAAATGAAAAACAACAAATCATTCTCCTGACAGCTTGTGGATCTGCGGCATTTTTTAGTTATTAGGAACCTAACTTTCCCTGAGGCACCAAGTACTGAAACATTTCAAGAGTTGACTTATTTAATTAAGGATATTATGACACCAAGCCTCCTCTAATTCTGAGACACGATTGGTTTCATTTGGCAGTTCAAGAACCAGGGGAATCACTATCAGGATTTTTGACTAGGTTAAGATGACTGGCAGAGGCATGTGACTTTGGTTAACCCTTAATGAGATGCTGAGAGACTGTTTGGTATGTGGATATAATGATGTAATTATGCAAAAGCACCTACGAGCTGAAGCCCAACTGGACTTCAAACAGGTGCAACAATCGGGTATATCATTGGAAAAAGCAGTAAGTGGAGCATGTGAGCTGCAGGGTATTCCGATAGAAGTGGATACCCTCGCCGGTCTGACTGAGCTTGGAAACACCACTTGAGTAAAGACAGTTGCAGAGCCTCACTTAGGACACATCCTGAACTGGAGGACTCTAGGTCAGCCCCACAGCAAAACCCCAAAAAAATCTGAGCTTCGGCCAAACGGTTAAAATTTTCTTTGGGATCTGGACCGGCAAGTCATTGTAGTTGCTGTCAGTATGCGGACTTGAGACAGCAAAAGAGTCCCACTAGACCTAAATAGAGTAAGAGTTATCATAGGCCAGTATCCAGGAGAGTGCACGCCCTGGAAGGTCCACATATATCTGGTTTGGAACTGTTAAATTGGTTAGCAACATCCAAATCAAATAAACATCTGGTTAAATGGCCACCTGGTTCTAATGGAGGTCAATACTGGAGCAACCATTTCTGTGATTGCAGAAGCAGTCTTTAACAAAATTCACTCTGGACTCTGACCCTTAAGTTTGCACAAGACCTTGGCTAGATTGAGAACATATACCAGGGAACTTTACAAATTAAGGGTACAACTTCGATTCTGGTCTGGTATGAGAAGTAGCTGGTTCATTTACCACCGATAGCAGTAAAAGGTTCAGGCGCACGCTTGATTGGGCGAAATTGGTTGAGAAAGATTCACTTTGGCTCAACATTTTTAGATTAGAAAATGGCTGCCTGAGTGAACTCCAAATTAAGTATCCAGACGTTTTTCAGGAAGGTCTATGGACTGTCCAAAGATCAAAGGCTGCATTGCGTCTTGACCAGGAAGCAATTCACTGATTCTGCAAGGCCCACCCAGTGTCATTTGCCTTTTGGGCAAAAGTAGAGACAGAAATCAGAAAGCTGGAAAGCAAAGGAATCATCAAATCAGTCCAGTTTTCTAAGGTGGGCGTATACCTCAGAAGGGAGAAATGTGTGTTCCAGACACCCCAAGTGACCTACTTGGGCTATTGAGCCAACAAGACTGGGTTACACCCATTGGAAGATAAACTGAGGGTGAACAAAGGTGCTCCAGCTCCCACGTCTGTACCGGAGCTTAGGTCTTTCCTTGGATTGGTGAATTATTACAGAATGTTTGTAAAATAACATGGCCTGCATCCTACACCTTTGCATCAACTCTTAAACAAAGGGTCAGCCTTGGAAATGGTCGCTTAGCCAAGCTGTAGCTTTTAGGGAAGTGAATAAACAGCTATCATCCTTAGAATACCTAGAATCCCCACAGTGTAGAAACAGGCCATTTGGCCCAACAAGTCCATACCAACTGTCTGAAGAACATCCCACCCAGAGTCACTCCCCTACTCTGTTGCTGTAACCCTGCATTTCCCATGGCTAACCCACCTAACCTGCATATTCCTGGACATTATGGGCAATTTATCATGGCCAATTCACCTAATCTGTACATCTTTGGACTATGGGAGGAAACCCACGCAGATGTGGGGACAACGTACAGACTCCATACAGACAGTTGCCTGAGGCTGGAAATGAACCCAGGTCCCTGGCACTATGAGGCAGCAGTGCTAACCACTGAGCCACTGTGCCACCCTAGTTGGTATGCTATGATCCCAAGCAAGATCTGGTATTGACATGGAATGCCTCCCCTACAGCATCAAGGTTGTATTAGCTTATAGGTGGCCCAGTGGAGAGGAACGCCCAATAGTGTATGCATCCAGGCTAATGCAGAGCGTAAATACGCCTAGATAGAGAAGGAAGATTAGGCAGTCATATTTGGAGTCAAAAAGTTCCACCAAAACCTTTTTAGATGTAAATTTGTAATGATAATACACCACAAACCCCTTTTAGATCTACTTAAAGAGGTCAAGGCAGTGCTGCCCATAGCTTCAGGTCGAATTCAGCAGTGGGCTCTAATACCAAGTGCATATAATTACAAGTTGGACCACCATCCAGGAGGACACGTAGCGAATGCTATGCATTGAGTCTCCACCAGCTGGAAAATACCATAATAGTTTTAAATTTTCTAGGCACGCTTCTAATCTCAGCTGACAATATCAGACTTTGGATGCAAAAAGATCTGGTCCTGGTAAAACTGAAACAGCTGGTGGTGATGGATGAAACCAACAGGCCATTACAATCAGGTCCTTTTTGGACCTGGAGAGAGCAGATCACACTAGAGAACAGCATATTATTATGGGGAGCAAGTGTAATTGTCCTAAGCAAAGGTCGCCGTCAGATACTGGCTGAACTCCACCACCGTCATTCAGGGGTTTCTAAAATGAAGATGTTTGCATGAAGTTATGTCTGGTGTCCAGGATTGGATGCGGACATAGCCACATTGGCACTCTGGGCACTGTCCCACCAACAAGGACAAAATGTACTGCCAGCACCTCCCCTACATTTGTGGGAGTGACTAGGTAAACCTTAGTTGCATGTTGCCTTCACAAGTCCTTTCATGGGCTCAATGTTCTTTGTCATTGTGCGTGCCCAGTCAAAGTAGCTTGATATGGATAGAGTTATTTCAGAAACATGGGCACAACAATAGAAAAACTGCATGTGTCTTTTGCAATACATGGACTCGTGGTCACAGATAACCTGCCATCATTTACCACTAGGGAATTTGAGTATTTCCTAAAGTCAAATGGTATTCAACATATAAGGACAGCTCCATATCATTCCATCGTCCAATAACTTGGCTGAAAGAGCAGTCCAAACTTTGAAGGCAGGCTTAAAGAAATGGCTTACGTCTTCACTAGATACCAAACTATCCCATTTCCAACTTGGTTATAGGACCATCCTCCTGCAACTAAGGGATAGCTGTAGCAAAGTCACTAATGGAGAGAAGACTCCACATGAGATTAAATATGATCTACCCGGACCTGGGAGCAAATGGTGAAATGGCATCAGGAGCGCCAGTGCCGGACACCAGACTCCACTAAATGAGAGAGACAGTTTACATCAGAGGACGAAGTTTGGGATAGGATCCATAAAAATGTCCCTACATGGCTAAGAGGCATGGTTGATGCAAGGTCAGGTCCAATGACGTATAAAGTTCGGGTAGGTGCGATAGTCCTGGACAAGCACATAGACCATATGAAACTGCAAATTCACAAACAGGATGGGAGCAAAACATGCCCAGCTCCTCGAAACAGTCGGAAAGGCCATCAAAACCAGTGGGTTCTCTCCATCAAGCGTTGAAGATCCCTTGGAATCTGAAATGGACATGGTGGATGTTGCTGCTTTGATGCCTTTGCCGCCTGAAGAGGAGGATGAATTTTTTCCAAAACACTCCAGGCGCAGGAAGCAAGCTACTATGCGTTACATGTCACCATATCCAAGGCAGAGTCAGGAACCTGCTAAAACACCCTAGGAGGAGCTACGAGAAAAAGAACCAGCCTATGTCCTCAGACTCGGAGGGAGGGGGCTGTGGCGATTGTAACAAGGTCAGCCACGTGGACCTCGTGAGTTCCCTGAGTTGTGCTGTTAACCTGGTCTAAATGGAGGCCTGGCTGACCGATGAAAGCAGCAGCGTCAAATGTTGTGTTCACTCTGAGGGCTGGTTCTGAGGGAGCTGGATTAGTGTCAAGGACTTCCAATGTGTAAATAAAGGCTGACTTGGTGACAGGATACCAGCCTCTGTGGAGTTATTTCATATGCCATTATTTAACATAATTAATTCACCATTAAATCATTCCTCTTTCATTGATAGCACTGTGATCAAGTTGCAATCGCAATCCTACGTGCTTACTTTACTGTACATTCTTGCTGTGTTGAAAACAAAATTCAAAGCATTAATTCCAACTTTCATAGATTCTGTTTCAGATCTTTAAAACTGTGCAGCTCTTTGTTTTCCTTTGTCAGTCCTTGTACAGACCTAAAATCCAAGTTTGGCATCACCAAATATTGTTGCTTGGTTTTTCTCTCCTGTTTTCATCCTTCAAATATTCTACACTCTGGCCCTTCTGTTAGGTTTCCTGATTTAAAAACAATAATGATTCAGAAACAGTACTGATCTCAGTTTAGTGAGGAGTGTTTAGTGAGGCAGCTTTTCAGTTTGTATTTGTCTTTCCACTGAATGGTGGGATATATTTTTGAGTTTAGGGAGTTCATGATCACAGTTGCCTAACGTAGGCAGTCAACAATTTATAGCGATTTTATAATAGTTTATTGAGAGGCAGCAGTTTGCATATGGTATGTTAGGTAAAGGAAGTAATCTATCGTGACTACTGGGGATGATACACTGATACTAGAGGACAAACAGATTGTAAGGAGGGAATATTTTGGTCTACTAAAATGGTGGAGGTGGCATTCTACTCTCGCCAAGGTGTTAGGGAACTCTAGCCTGAGTCTTCATCCACTTCTTTTGGTCAATCTTCCATATACTGATGAGGGCTACTCAATGGGGACCAACTGATGAGAACTGCTGCCTACAAGGTCTGCTTGATGAGAACACCGCTCTGCCCCTGAGCACTTATTGTTTTATCATATTTCTAGGGCAGGTTATTTTCCTTGAGTGAATCAGTTGTCTGAACCCTTTTAGCCAATAGTCATTGGACAACTACTCCTGACGTCAGATGCTCACTGTTCTCTTGCCCACCTTGAAGGTTAGTTTCACTTTTCCTAAGAACGAAACTTCCTTATTTTTTGAAAACAACATACTGATAATAGGGTACATTTGGCACCAGATAAACTGTTGATTTTAGTTCAATACATATTGTGACTCTGCGTTTTTGTAATTCTTCCCTTTCATTTTCGCACGCTAGAATTTGGGAAAGTTAATTACAGCTGTAATCCTGTTAAATGAAACCTCATGCTTCACAATAAGTACCAGAAAAATTAAGGTTTTAAGGGAGCCCAGTATCTAGCAATAGTAAGGGAGTCAGAACGTAGCTCTGCATATGGATGTTTGGAGATAATAGAAGAAGGACAATTAATAAGTAAACAATGCGTAATATTTTATCCATTCCTGATCATTTTACTTCCAAGGAACATTGGTCTATTCTAAACAGGGTACAAGGGCAAGCAGTAAATCTTTATTGGCACGAAGTGGGAGCTCTCTGAACCAACCCAATGCTGGGCAGCGCTAACATCCATATAATTGGCCTCACCGTGCCTGGGCTTAGAAAAGGAACACCTATTAGCCGGAGTTTCCAGTGCTGGTGATTTTGTAGGTATGGGTATTAGGTAACAACAGAATTCTGCAAGGAATTAATTCCTGTACACTTAAATAACCACATGATGTGGATTCACATCTAATGATCAACTGTTTGTCAAAAGCTACTCCATGTCATTGATTTTAGGAGGGACAGGCAAAAGATTGTGTGAAAAGTAAGTTATTCATTTTGCATCTGTGTTATGTTTATTTGCTTACTTGGAGTGTGTTTGTGAAGACAAAGACAACTGTTCAGATATTATCTTCCTGTATCCAGTGCAGAAATAGAACATTTGAAAAATGGATTGGACTGTGCCAAATGCCTCTGCTTGTAGAATTGTGGGACCTTTTGACTGTTTGATATTATGATTTATTATTCTGGTAAATTGTTCCTTGCTTCCTTTGTTTATTCCTGGCCACCCCACTTCCTGTTGCACCTTTCTTATTTTTCATTCACTGCCCTTTTCCTGTCTTCTGCTTTGTTAACAGGAATGTGGGTTTCACTGCAAGATGTTAGTGACTGGCGGATTTAACTTAGTTTACTTTGCTGCATTGTTTCCATTCACATTCAGTGGTACAGACCATTTTTTAGAGTCCTAGAAGTCTACGGCCCCAAAAAAAGGTTCCCTGGCCCATTTGGGTTGGTCAAAAAAACCACCTAACTATTTTATTTTCAAGTTCTTATAGTTTTGCTGTGTTTTTTTTTCCCGTCTGTGCTCATTATAGACATTTCTGTTCTCATTGCTGGTATGTAACCAGGCATTAGGAAGTCTCAATTGCCTGTGCTTTCTGTGGGCAACTCGATTGGCCAGCTTTCACTTCAACACCAAGCTAAACAGCATGGTCTGTGTATGAAACTTCGGATGTGAGGTATTGTGAACACAAATCCTTAAGGTAGAATTAGATATAGTTCTTAGCTCTTAAGGCTAAAGGGATCAAAGGGTATTGGGAGAAAGTGGGAACAAGTCGCTGAGTTGAATGATCTGCCATGATCTTATTGAATGATGGATTGGGATGAAAGGTCTGAATGGCCTATTCCTACGCTTATTTTCTGTCTCTCTGTTTAACTTACCATCAATGTACTGCACTTCAAAGTCTCAGCCCTATCTTGATCCTTTTCTTTTGCAACTCTATCTTTCTCTTCCTTGTATTTTTTTCAAGACACTAGATTTTTTGGTCTTCCACACTCTTTCCCTTTTAGTCCATATCTCCAAATTACTAGTAATCTCTCACCTTTTACCTGGTATTTCTGATTTCCCAGTCAGCCTCACTCAGACTGTTATTAATGTACGTTATGCTCTCTCCCTGTTCTTCTTTCTCTTTCTCAACTTTCATGTGCTGTTTCTAGCTCTTGCTTATTTATCACTCTTCCTTGCCTTTCACATTTTCTCTCTATCACTAACACTGAACAGTTTTTCTTTTCTTTATAGAAACAGACCTCTAATATAATCAAGCCCTATTTACATGCAATGACAAGTCAGCTGAAATATCAGATTCCTGCGATGAGAGAAGCAATCCAATGTATCAGGGCGGAAGGATTGAAAACTGCTATACTGACCAATAACTTCTGGTTCAAAGACCAGAGTTTCTTGCCTGTGGAGAAAGTTGATTTTGATGTGGTGAGTACAACCAATCAAGCACTTCATTTTATTTCCTTTTGTGTATATCTTGTGTGGTAAGTGTGTAAGGAAGAACTATGATTAGGTATGCTTGCTGGTGCAGGAGTGCTGAACATTAGACTGTCAGCACTTGATGCCACAGATAGAGAAAGACTCTACTTTGAGTTCTGTTATTTAGTCTCTTTGTGAATGGATACGAGGGTGTGAGTGGTAACTAGGAAATTATTATGTGGTACTTCCAGTTCCATCTACAAGGGTTAAAGATACAAAATAAATAGGGATTTCACTGTAAACTGTCTCCGTGAACATTACATTGTTGTTTAGGAGATGGTCTTGATGGATATTCTAACTTGTGCTTCTGAAATACTGCACCTACCAAAGATGGGAAATGCTGGTTAAGTAAGTATGTGGGTGTCCACATGTATTTTTCAAAGCTTGTCAAGGAGTTTGGTGAGCAGCAGAAACTAGTACCTTCATACTACTTGCCACAAAATGTGATGGATACTGTGGAATCAGGTATTAGGAAGTAAAGCAGGAGACCAATAGGGGAGGCAATTGAAGACCTGGTCAGATATATAGGTATTACGGAGGCAGTAGGAGTGGAGAGAACGGGAAATATAAAGAGTTTACAAAACGTATTCCGAGCACAGAGACCTAATCGTTGGATGAGCGGGAGAGGAGCTGCCCAGTTTTTCTAGAATTAGAAGTTCAAACCTGCTGTCTCAAATAGATTAAACTGAAATTTGCAAGCTTAGAATTGAATAAAGCCATAACGCATTTGAAAATGATTGTATTAAGACTTTAAACCATGAAAGGGTGATGGATGGAGTTTGGGCTAATTTGCCAATGTGTAGAGTCGGTTGGCAAGGATCATATCGGAATAATCAGGCCTTAAATTTCTGAAGATGTATGAGACTAGCAGAAGTGTTGCTACTTCTGTTATAAATGACTAAACATGGGCTGTAATGACCCCAGCTGATATTCTTTTGTAATCATATTACAGTAATGAGCTTGTATGTAGTTGAAACAAGATATTTTTCTCAATTATTTTATAAATAAGTGCATGTGTCACATTAATACAAAAAGTTACTAAAGATATTTTTGATTATGGGCAGTAAAATATAATTTCCCCAGAAGTTTCTGATTTCCAGCAGCTGCAGATTTTTTTTTTGTTTAGACATTATGTTGAAATTGCATAAGAAACAGATTTGGCCTCAATTTGTGAGGGCATGGGCAAGCATGTTCCAGGGATGAGGAAGTTCTGTTATGAAAGTAGGTTGGAGCAATTGCTTTCCTTGGAGAAGAGAAGGCTATGAGATTTGATAGAAATTTTCAAAATGGTTAGGAGTCCCAACAAAGTTGATGGAGAGAAATTGTGCCCAGTCATTTAAAAAGGTCAAAAACAAGATGGCACAGATTTAAAACAATTGGCAAAAGAAGCAAATGTAACACGAGGAAAAACTTTTTCATGCAATGATTGTGAAGATCTGGAATGTACTGCCTGAGAATGTGGTGGAGGCACACTTAATTGAAGCGTTCCAAAAGAAATCAAGCGGTTGTCAGAAGAGGAAGAATGTTTGAGGCAGTTATAAGGAGACTGTGGAGGAATGGCACTTAGTAATTTCTTCAGTTAGCGAGCTGGTGCAAAGACGTAATAGACTAAAGGGTCTTGTTTTGCGCTGTAACAATTCTATGAGTACAACAGCAACAAGTAAATAAATTTTGAGGCCTAGATGTAGAAATTATACCACTGAAGATTAAAATGAAGGACTTTACCATCACTGTTTGCTTAGGTTTACTTCAATGTTTGCAGATTATTGAATCATGCCGTGAAGGAATTAAAAAGCCAAATCCTGAGATCTACAAACTTTGTTTAGAACACCTGAAAGTCCACCCTACAGAATCAATTTATCTTGATGACTCTGGACGAAACCTGGAACCAGCAGCTCAGCTTGGGATGATTACAATTAAGGTAAAGCTGTTGTGGATAGTTGACAGCCACTGAAAAATAATTTGCAGGGCCATAGCACACAGTGCATCATGATTGGAGAAAGCGGTACATTCGTACTCTAGAAATAATTAATGTATACTTTTCATAAATAATTAATGTCCTATGGCTTTTCCTCCAAGATCAGCAGTGTTTTTTCTCTCCGGGGTGTGGTCACATAGTCTCCCTCAGACCTCTGATACCTTGACCATCTGACCATTCTTTATGTATGAATCAGATGTGAATCTCAACAGTCCTGATCATAAATGCACACTTGCATATTTTATAGGTTACCACTTGGCAAGGGAGGTAATGGCCTAGTGATATTATTGCTGGACTGTTAATCCAGGGACCCAGCTAATGTTCCGGGGATCCAGGTTCAAATCCTTCCACAGCAGAAGGATTCAATAAAAATCTGGAATTGAGAGAAACGATTGGTGATAGTCTGAAAAACCCAGGTTCACTAAAGCATGTTAGGAAAGGAAACTGCCATCCTTGCCTACATGTGGCTGCCAACCCATAGCAATGTGTTTGACTCTTAACTGCCCTCTGAGCAATTAGGGATGGGCAACAATGCCAGTCTTATTCCGTTAATTAAAAAAAAATCAGGAGCAAAAATCATATCTAGCTTTTCCCATTCAAGAATTAAGGGACTGAGGACAAGAGCATCTCTCGCTAGAGACCTTTCTCATCTGAATCGTGCACTTGGTGGTTCTTTTACTTGTGAAGACAATGAAGAGATTGTCGTTTCAGTCATGTGAAGGTTTAGTTTGTACTGCTACATGGAAACAGGAAATCATCAGCTGAAAGCAACGTGGCAAAGGTGTCTCATTTTCTAGGTTGGAGACACAACTACAGCCATTCAGAAGTTGGAGTCATTGCTGAGGTTCCCATTGCATGGTTACGTGTATGGTACGCAAGCCGTTCGTAAAGACACGGACATTCCTACAGACCGTCTGAAGGAGTACCTCCAGACCACTTTGGGGCTAAGTTCAGGAGGTAAGTGCTTCACTGTTCTACATTATGCTATGACGCAAATCCTACACGAAAAGTACATGTACTTGTGAAGTAACTTCCTTACAGTGAGACACTGTTAGAACGGTTTCTAAATGAACCCACTTCAGACAGCTAAATGACTTTGATATTTCATTCTGAAATGAAACTAGTGTCACACTGTATGAAATTATGTGAACCAATGCATAGTGTGCTAAAATACTAGAAGATCAAGCTGAATTGTAGGTCAAATTGAATAAATATTTTCCTTTTCGAATTTCAGTTATTGAACCAGAAGGAATTTGAGATCCAATACAAATTTTGCAGCTCAATACAGTTTGTGCAATAGTCAATGTAGAGAGAAGAATTTTAGAAATATCATCACCTGGAGTTTCTCCGTCTCAGTAGGGAAATGTATAGTTAGTACTTTTATATTCATAGTTCTACCATGTCGTGTATTGTATTGAGTTATGGTACTATTGCCCAGTTGCTTTAGCATCAAATTATTTTACCTCAAACAGGGAAATTTAATTTCACATTAGAAACTGAGGGTTGCTTTTTGCTAAATGAATTATTGAAAAGCTTTAAGGTTCTTCTCATTTCTGAGAGTAAGTGTCTCAGATTTATTTAGTATGGTCTGCTAGAACTCAAAGCATCTACCTGCTTGAGCAGGTCTATTGTTGGTTGTTTGCAGGTTTAATGTATTGTAGCTTGATTTGTCTTGCTTACTTCTTTCAGGATAATCAAATTTACATCTGTAAGAGTTTGGCCAGAGATAACCAGCTGCTTACCATACTTTAGAAAGTAAAGTATTTAGCAGTCTGTCATGCTACTTGTAAGGACATTGTCTCTTTATGTTGGGAGATAGTAGGAACTGCCAATACTGGAGTCTGAGACAACAGGGTGTGGAGCTGGATGAACGCAGCAGGCCAGGCAGCGTCAGAGGAGCAGGAAGGCTGACATTTCAGGTCTGGACCCTTCTTCAGAAGTCCTTCTTCAGATTTCTGAAGAAGGATCCAGACCTGAAACGTCAGCTTTCCTGCTTCTCTGATGCTGCCTGACCTGCTTTGTTCATCCAGCTCCACACCCTGTTGTCTGTTTATATTTGTGCTTTTAAAAACTGCGGACTGAGATGAAAAAGAACTGTTTTAAAAACCATTGTGTGAAAAAGTAACTGCAGTTTTGAAAGCAAATAACTGATCCCTATCACAGGCATTGTAAACAACTGTTTGAAAAAGCAGTAATTGAAGTTCAGAGTGTAGACAATCTGGAACCAAGGGTGTGTACTGATATAGCTGTTGTTGACAACAAGAAGCTGATTTGTCTCTAAACTAATGGCAATTAACACTGACAGAAATCTTTTGCTTACAAATAATTGTGTGATTGGTTTTTGGGTAGCTGAGCAGCTTGGGGCTGGAAACAAGTTTCAGAGACACAGAGAAAGAAAGAAAATGTGTGCAGATCTTCACCCAGCCAAGGGTGCCTGTTGCCTGCAGTCAAAAACTCCGTTTAATCCTGAAGTAAAGCAATTACTTTCCCTGCAGCAATTGCTGTAAGCTGTGAATTTTGAATTGATAAATCCAAGACATTTTCCAAGTGAATATGCCACATTGTACTACTTACAAACCAGCAGAAGCCTCCAGGAAAGATATCTGAACAAGGTGCCTGGCCAGATGAAGAAGGGTTGCTCAACATCAGAACAGGGAAGCAAAGACCATTGAACTGACATCCTTTTTTTCTACTTCTACCAATAATCTATTTTCCCTATTTGTTTATATCTAGCCTCTGTGTGTGTGTGTGTGTGTGTGTGTGAGTGTGAGTGTGAGAGAGAGAGAGAGGGGGGGAGGGGGCAGTTTATAATGAGGAGGTTAGAGTTAGTTAGTAGTTCATACCAGTTCATCTGTAGCTAAAGTCTAATTACTTGTAGTAAATAATTATTCTCGTTCAGTACAGAAATGTGGTTTGTGGTTTCTATCAACCTTGGTCTGACAATCAGGCACTTTAGTAAACTATCAGTGTGTTTCCAGGAATAGTGAGGCTTGATTTACAGTCCACCACCTGAGTGGGTTGCAACACCATTGTATTGATGAAATTTGATTGTTATGCTATGTCTGGTTTCAGAGCCATTGACTCTCCGGCAGTTTAGTCATGGCCAATCCAACTTTACCTATCACATGTGGAGTGGCGATCAACAGCTGGTCCTAAGAAAGAAACCACCCGGAAAACTTCTGCAATCAGCACATGCAGTGGAAAGAGAATACAGGTTTGTGCATAAAATGGAGGGGGTCGCTGCATCTTACAAAACCGATTCCTCTTCACTGAATCAGGCACTCAGATTGTTCAGTTCTTAAGCTGCTCTCAGGTGCCTCAAATTCTAGGGCCCTGGGTACACCACTTAACAAAAATAAAATTTTCAGCTCATAGCTCCTTAATGCTTGGTACTGATAAGGAAGATTTCAAGTTTAATTCCCAACTATGCCAATTCAGTTAGTTTCAACTATTTATCAATATGAGCTTCGGTGACCCTGGATCCAGGAGGGGACATTTAGGCAGGTTCCCAAATCTTGGTTACCTGCTGCATAAAAATGTGGTTATTGGACTAACTCCTGGTTAGTCATATTTGTGAAGCACCACACAGTCAAATATTTTGCCAGCACTTAATATCTAACTTTCAGTATCTGTTGTAATATATGCCAGCAAAAAGTAGCATCCTCACAGGATCAGAAGAGAAAATTAGGAAAACAAAAATGGGGGACCTGTAGAGTGGGTGTACAGTTAATTGTGTTCTGTTTTGAAATTTTTTCAGTCACGTTGTTGCCTACTATGTTTTGGGAGGCTAAGTTTCATTTTTATATTTGGTCCATTCAGGGTGATGAAAGCTCTTGGATCCATGGGAGTTCCTGTTCCCAGGACTCTTGCCATCTGTGAGGACCCCAGGTAAAAAGTCAAACTCCGTAGCTCTGGTGTATAAGCTATTTGTGTGTGTCAGTAACATAATGATAATCAACAAATGGAAAGAAAATGAAGGGGACTATGAAGAAACTGGATGACTATGGAAGCTGGGTGATTTAGACTTCAAGGTGTTGTCATTCACCTCTGGAACCTGATAAAGTCAAAGTATCTACTTTTCTACATTGTGTGGGAATTAGATCTTTGAAATAACAAAATGCATTTATGCTGCACCTTTATCATGAAAGTAATGAATCAAACGAAATGTGGCTCAGTTGCAAGTAGACGTAATACCCAATACAACATTCAGCACTAAATCATCAATTTTAATGAGCTGCTGAAAAAAACAGCTGATGTGGTGCATGGGAACATTCAGTCTTTTGGTGCTGCTGAAACACATTTATGAGTCACAGTAAGGGAAGTTGTATGCAAGCATGGGGCTGGATGAACACAGCAGGTCAAGCAGCATCATAGGA
>JAHRHZ010000098.1:29801373-29839211 GCA_024137785.1 Ginglymostoma cirratum | reverse complement strand
TTTCCTGCTCCTATGATGCTGCTTGGCCTGCTGTGTTCATCCAGCTCCAGTCCTGATCTGAGGTTGCTCCATCACACGTGGTGACTGCAAGGTAGCACAGAAGATCAAAACCAAAAAATGGCTGTAAATACCCAACACTCTGCAAGAAGGGAACAAAGAAATTATTGAAATAAATTAATTGATTTGCTTTTTCAGGAGTTTTGTAAAGTTTAAGAAATTAATGTCTAGTCCAGCTGATTGATTCTTCAGGATAACTCTTTAGTGGGAGTTGGTATAAGGCTGAGCAATGTGGGAAAACTTCCAATACTGGAAGAGAAATGTAAAACTTAAATAATCTACACAAAACCTCTGAAAAAACAATGGATTAAAAAAAAATCATTCATGTGATGTGGGCATCTCTGGCTTGGCTAGTATTTATTACCCATCCCTAATTGCTCTTGAGAAGGTAGTGGTGATCTGCCTTCTTGAGCTGCTACAGTGCATGGGATATAGAAACACCCACAGTGCTGTTGGGAAAGGAGTTCTAAGATTTGATGCAGTGACAGTGAAAGAGCGATGATATAATTCCTATTTAGGATTGTGTTTGGCTTGCAGGTGGTGATGTTCCTATGCATCTGCTGCTTTTGTCCTTCTAAGTGGTAGAGTTTGCAGGTTTGGAAGGTGTTGTAGAAGGAGCCGAGGTGAGTTTACACTACCTGAAAGGTTTAGCCACATGGAAGGCAGCCAAATCAAACTCAGACTGGACACTTTGGAGCAAAAGATTTTTGTGATACAGAATTGCTTCAGGATTGGCCAGTGAGTCCATCTATAGGAACAGTAGCAGACAATGTTTTTGCAAGACAAAGCATCAATGAGACATCAGATTCATTTGAAGTCTTAAAAGTTCTTGACAATAATTTCAGCTAGAAGAGTAATAAGGTTCTGGAAAGGGCCAAAATCAAAAAGGGCCCAGAATCCAGGTGTATCAGTGAATGCTTTCATTAATGGCCTTATAGGCTGGTTAATGGACAAAAGTGTGGAGACCTAAAAGCAGAATTAATGAGACCTCATTGTAGTCAGTATTGTTCATCAATATCTATCAAATTTATAGCAATCTAAGGAAACTCTCGTCTTATACAAAGTACTGGTGACACAAACAGATCCATAACAGAACACAGCTATGCTGAGAGGTGAAGAAAAACCTTGGTTCAGGTAACCTCCAATGACCATATAGTTCCTCAAGCACAGGACTGCAAATGAAGCATCAGAAAAGAAGCTACTATTAGGACGGAAAGTGCAGGATACTATAAAATCCTGCCAGTGGAGCCAAAAAGACCCAGAGGCACAGTGTCCTGCAATCATAGAATGCTTTCTCTAAAGGAAAATTAGCCATCTTCAGAAGATGTGTTGAAGTAAAATTCCTCTACCTTCATAGCTCCAAAGAAAATCTCTTCACACGTAAAAGGTAATACATGAAGTCGAAGAATCTCTGCCAGATGAGGAATAAAACTATTTCTTTGGTGAGCTCAGTGACTCCAGTCATACATTCTGAAATGCAGATATTTCAAGGAACATACTACCAGCATTAAGCTGGATGCTAAAGCAAGTGTAACTGTTTTATCGGACAACAAACCGTAGTTATCAATGCACTGCCTGCAGCCAATAAAAACTCAGTTATACAATTCAGGAGGGATCGAATTAAAAGTCAAGAGAAAAGTACAGGCAAATTTCAGTATGAGGAAAAGTATGTATTACAAACGATGTATGATATGCAGAATCATGAATCCTCTCATTTAAGTAAAAAATCTTGAATAGATATTAATCTTATCAGGAAAGTGGACAAAGTTAATCAGCATGCCTTCAAAGAGGATTTTCTGAAATTATTTACTGACCTGGGAAAACTAAAGGCCAAAAATAACTTTAGTTCATAAAAAGATGCTAAATCTGAATGTCTTTTATCACTAGGAAGAAACCACACTAACTAATGAAACAAGTCCAGCACAGCTGGAAGAGATTACCATGGTGGGAATTATTGCATTGTTTCAACCTTATCTTTCGCACTGATGTGCTGGGCCTCCTCATAATTGAGGATAGGGATATTTGTAAAACCTTGTTTATTGCTGACCACCATTTACAACTGGATGAGGCAAGCGTGCAGAGCTTAGGTCTGATCCATTGACTGTGAAGTTGTTTAGCCCTGTCTATTATTTGTTGCTTGTGCTGTTTGGCACGCAAAGCCTCATGTAGGTTCACCAGGTTGATAACTCATTTTAGGGTATGCCAGACACCACTCCTGCCAAGCGCAGCTGCACACTTCATTGAATCAGGGTTAATCCCCTGATTTTATGGTACTGGCAGAAGGTAGGATATGCCAGGCCATGAGGTTGCAGGTTTTGTTTCAGCACAATTCTGCGGCTACTGCTGATGGCCCATAGCACCTCATTGATGTCCAGTTTTGAGCTGTTGGATCCGTTTTAAGTCTATCCCGTGTAGTGCCACACAGCACAGTGGAGGGTATCCTCAACGCAAAGATGGGGCTTCATCCCTGCAAGAACTTTGTAGCAGTCATTCCTACTAATACTGTCACGAACAGATGCATCTGTGGCAGGCAGATTGGTGAGGATGAAATCAAGTATGTTTTTCTTTCTTGTTGGTTCCATTAGTACCTGTCACAGAACCAGTCTAACTGCAATGTCCTTTAATACCCAATCAGTTCAGTCAGTAGTGGTGCTACTGAACCATGATGATTGACATTATATTCCCCACCCAGAGCATATCTTGCTGTCTTGCCTCCTTCAGTGCTTCCTCCAAGTGGTGTTCAATGTGGAAGGGTACTGACACATTAGCTGAGGAGGAGACTTGTTGAGAAGTCAATGTTAAGGACACCTATCATTTAATTGTATAGCACTGTGCTCCCACCTCTGCTGGGTCTGTCTTGCTAGTTGGACAGGCCATATCCAAGGACAGTGATTGTATTATATGAGACTTTAACTTGTGATTTAGTATATATGACCATTCAGGCTGTTGCTTGACTATTCTCCAAGATAGCTCTCCCAGTTTTAGCACTAAATCCCAGCTATTGGTAAGGAGGACTTTGATGGGCGCGAGCTGTGTTTATAATTATTGTTTCCGAATCTCCATTAATTGCCAGCTGCCAGATCCCAGCCCTTTCCTCCACCATATCTAGGTCAGATTGTAACTGTATTTTCGCCTTAATGTGTCTGTCACTAGCACAGATTGTGTGGCACCTGTACACTTACCAACAGTATTCCCAATGCTCCATTTAAATCATTGATATGAATTGCGAAATATTAGAGGCCAGTGCACAACCTTTGTAAGATTCCACCTGCAAGCAGTTTCCATGTGGAACTTCTACTATTGATGACAATTTTTTTTTTGCCAATCCAGCCTAGATCTGCTCTCCAATCCCACAGTACCATTACATTCTATGGTGAGCGTAATTGTTGAAATTGTAACTGTTGAAAATCCAAATGTACAATTCCTACTTGCCTTTCTTCCAGCAATCTAGTAACCTCCTGGAAGAATTCCAGTTTTTAAGATATGGCCTTTTCCACCAACCATATTGCAAGTTTGTAATGGCCACTTCTCTGTAAAGAGAATCTCGAATGATCCTTCCGACAACTAAAGCCGAGCCGATCAGCTTAAATTTCCTGGCTGTGACATTTTGCCCTTGCAAGGTATCAGTAAATAAATATTGGTTTGAGAAGGCAAGAAAGAACAACACTTTCTATTCTGGCTCTCATATTTTTTTTTAAAAAGTGTTTTCACAACATTCTAAAGCACTTTATAATCAATACATTACTATTAAAGTTATACATTGTTATGTTTGTCACAAAACAACAATCATTTTGCACATGGTAAAGTCGTTAAGAACAATTTATTGCAGCACCTAACCATCAGCTTAGTCTCTATGTTGTAGTCCAAGAGGCTGAATTTGGAACTTCAAATTCAGTTGAGAGGGTTAACATTGAGTCAAGCTAACACTGTTGGTAGTTATCTATCTTCAATGAAGCAATACAATGAACATGATCTTCTGTTTCTGAATGTTTTCAGCATAGTTTCTTAATATAATGCAATGTAGTATCTAATAAATATTATGGTGACATATTACTAGCCCTTATATATTTATTCTATAAAAAGCATGTCCTATAGTGAAATATTTAATCAACGCTATGATATCCAAATTAGAATCTTTGTCATCATTGCACACATCACTGGATGTGCACATTTCCATAATCTCATCTTTCTTTTTGTAATGTTCTGTTCAGGTCAGGCAAGTTCAGCTAAAGCTGAAACAGCTGGAAAACTTGCAGAGAACACTGCTGAGTTGTCCTGGATGTTTGCTATAAGAGAAGGATTCAGAAAATTCAAATCAATCCCTACTAGAAATCCAAACCCTCCAATGAGAAAGTACTCGACATGGAACAGACAGAGATCATCAGCAACAAACTTCCTATATACTTTTTCACTTAATAACCATTGCAGACATTTGGTATCAGTCCCTAAAGGACATTTAATTATCTCACCTGAAGGGCTATCTCCTCGCATCCAAGAGTTGTACCATCAACTGACCATGTTCATGGATAAACATATCTATCCCCTGGAAGAGGAACTGATGCACTACCAGAGGGATGAAAATCGATGGATTCCAAATCCTAGAATGGAGAAACTGAAAGTATGTTTAACTGCTATAAAGGACATCTCAGGTGCATTTTAATTGTCACCACAAACTAAACACTTAAGCCAATTCAGAATCTCTACATTCTGAAATAATTTAGACCAGGTCAGACCTCTAGGATTAATTTTTAGAAGAAATGTTAGGGAGCAACTGTTCTGAACCTGGGTTAAAGTAGAAAAGAGAGAGTTGGAGATATTTTCTTTTACAAAATCTGATATTTTGGGTTGTAGCTAAAGGAAAATATGGTGGTTTCATAATTGATTTTCCAATTTGGAGCAATTTTGGAAAATAAATTCTGAAGAAAATAATGTATGTTTAATTATCTTTTCCATTTTCACGTACAGCCGGCGGGTGCTCCGTTCAGTACAACAGGGAAATCTTTCACTCAACATTCTCATGAAACATTCTGCAGATTGGAATCTGGGCTGATCTTCAGCTTTCACACAACCTATTATGTGGCAGCAATCAACACCAGGCTCGGATACTGCTTGTTGGAGCTGTTCACTTACCATAGATGTTAGTAGATTGGCTCATAGCTGTGCAGAAATCCCAAAAAAAATTAGGAGAAATTTTTAAAAAAATTGTAATACAGAATTCTCATGTAACAGCAAGGTTCTTCATAAAAGGAAAGAGGCAATGAACATCGAAATAGATGGAAGTATAACAGTGGAAACAGAACAATTTTTGAAAGGTGTGTAATGATCCCATGTCTTGCCACTGAATGCGTTAGATCCTAGAATGAAATCTGGCCTGGTGGATTTTTTTTAACTTAATGTGACAGTCTTTCACTGAAACATAAGCATAATACAAAAGTTTATTGTGCAACAGAAAGAATGGAAAATAAAACAAATTAATCTATGTATATACAACACAGATTAAAAGGTTTCAAGCACTCGGCAAAACAAAGTCTGATCTACTCCCGACAGCATTACTTTACAGTTAATCAAAATAGAGAAATATATTGCTTCTCCATCACAACTGTAGGTTGATTTAACTGCTTATTTCCACTTCTGGTCCTGTGAGCTGCAAAGCGTTTTTCTTTGACTCACACAACTGAGATCCTTACACTGACATAATTTGTTCCCTTAAATGGTTTGAGCAAACTCTTTCTTTCTAGGAAAGGCTATACTTACATCTGACCTCAGACATGTGTCCTTCAAACTGAACAGAGCTTTTCCATCTCTGGGATGTTTAAGTCAAAATCAATCCTGATTATTCTAATTTGAAATAAACCTAAAATATTTCAATAGTTTTTCTCTTCTGCTCGTAAAACCCCACAATATAAACAAACTTTCCATAAGCCTCCAGGATTAATTTTCTGGTTTTAAACCACATTCTTAAAAAATTATAATATATTAATTACACACCTTTTGTCATAGATGTCAGAAATGTTTGTTAAAACATGAGACTTGAGAATTGAAGATGAGTGGAAATCTAATAAAGTTGAAAACTTTAGGCAGAAATCTCTGATAGGTGAGGAATGGGTCAAAATTCTAACTGAGTTGGAAGGAATTGGCTGAACACAGGACTAAGGAAGTTTACAGAGGTAGAATGGAACATAAATGTGAGGGGATTTGTAATCAAGGATTAAATTTTTGAAGTTTGTGTATTGAGGCCAAGAAGCCACCAGAAGTCAGTAAAGATGGGAGTGCAAGATGAACATGATAGAATGTGGGTAGCAGAGTTTGAATGTTGGCAGTAGAATCTGGGATTTGAAATTTATATGTGGTGGTAGTCAAATGGAAACTGGAGGAATCAAAATTGCTGTGTGTTTTGCAGTCTATGGGGTGTGGAGATTATAGTCATAAAATTATTTCACCATTTAACATTTCAATCATTATAGTTTGTATTTTTATATCAAATTTTACATTCTCTCAAATGCAAACGTCATAAACAACCAGCAGCTGCCTGGGTTAGACATTCCCAGTAAGTCATTCCACCTCTAGTTTGATAGCAGATATTATCTTGTTCGGAGGACTGGTGGCTCATCATTGTGTGTGCTGGAAGATGATACACTTGGATGAAAATGACTTGAAAATGTTTGCTGTAGATTGTGACTAAGCTAAAGATTATATTTTGCACTTTCAGAGTGAAGCTAAAGCGAATGGTCTTTGGAACCTGTTTTTACCATTGAAAACTGATCCTGAGATTAAATATGGAGCTGGACTGACAAATCTGGAATATGCCCACCTTTGTGAGGTCATGGGGAGGTCTCTGCATGCTCCTGAGGTACTATAATTATTTGTGAATCTTTGTTATAAGGAATATGTTTGCTTTTCCTGGCATGGCCTATTTAAATTTATTCCATGAGTTTATGATATGTCACTCTAAATTCCCTGTTTTACAGGCTTTCAACTGTTCTGCACCAGATACAGGGAACATGGAGATCCTATTGAAATATGGGACTGAAGCACAGAAGGAGCAGTGGCTTCTACCATTATTAGAAGGGAAAATTAGGTCATGTTTTGCCATGACTGAGCCCCAGGTAAAACAGATATTCTGACTTTCAAGCCCCCATTTAAAACATTGTCAGTGAAACCCTAAAATTTTTTTTTCTACTTTTAAGGATAATCATTTCATTAAGACAGAAAATACATTAGCAGATACATTGACATTACTTGAATCCTTCTGGTCCTCCTAATGTAGTTGAATTCAAAACGTGGGCTTAGCTGTACCAATACTGGGAGATAGATTCAACATCTAGGACATTATAATCTGAATGAGTTAAATGTAATTTTAGACCCAAGAAAATGAGACTGGAAAATTAATAATGGAAAATAAGGAAATAGCATATATTTGAACAGGTATTTTCCATCAGTCTTCACTGTAGAGGATACAAGTAACATTTCAGAAGCAGTGATGAATCAGGAAGTGGGAGTTAGGGTGGATCTCAGGAAAATCTCAATCTCCAAAGAAGTGGTACTGAATAAATTGTCAGAGTTGTGGGATGATAATTGGCTGGTCCTGATGGACTTTATTCACAGATCTTGCTAGTGAGATGGTTGATGCATTGGTTTTAATTTTCCAAAACTCACTTGATTCCATTAGTTTGGGAAATAGTAAATGGAACTCCTTTATTGAAAAAGGGGGCGAGACAGAAAGCAAGAAACAGCAACTAGTTAGCTCAAGAACTGTCATAGGGAAAATGTTAGAAGCCATTTAATAAAGGAGTTATAGTAGGGCACTTTGACTCTGCCTTTATCAAAGTTATTTATCAATGTGGATTTGTGAAAGGGAAATCATGTTTGACCAGTCTGTTGGAGTTCTTTGAGAAGTAAAGTGCTGTGGATAAAAGGGAAATGGTAGATGTATTGCACTTGGGTTTCAAGAAGGCATTTGATAAGGTGCCCCATCAAAGGCTATTGAGGAAAATAAAAGTTCATAGTGTGGGGAGTAACATATTGGCATGGATAGAAGATTAACTAGCTAACAGGAAAGAGAAAATAGATACAAATGGACATTTTTCAGGCTGGCAAGATGTAATGAGTGGTGTGCCACAGGCATCGGTACAGGGACCTGAACAGTTCACAACTTGTATAAATGAATTGGATGAAGGGACAAAAGGTTTGATTGCCAAATCTGCTGATGCTGCAAAGATAGAAAGGAACATAAGTTGTGAAGAGGGCATAAAAAAGGTCCCTACAGTGCAGAAGCAGGTCACCATGTCCACACCGACCCTCCAACGAGCATCCCACCCAGACCCATCCCCTATCCTGCATTTGTAAGTCTGCATTTACCATGGATAATCCACCCAGCCTGCAATCCCTGGATACAATGGGCAATTTACCATGGCCAATCCACTAACTTGCACATCTTTGGGCTGTGGGAGGAGACTGGAGTACCCAGAGGAAACCTATGCAGTCATGGGGAGAATGTGCAAACCCCACACAGACAGTTGCCCGAGACTGGAAGCGAACTCAGGTTCCTGGAGCTGCAAGGCAGCAGGCCTGACCACTGATCCACAGTGCCACCCTGTGGATAAGCTAAGACATAGATAAGTAATAAAGATATGGCAAATAGAGTATAATGTGGAAAAATGTGAAATTGTCTGTTCTGGCAGGAACAATAAAAATTGCAGAGTTGTGAGGTGCAGGGAGAGTTGGATGTCCTCGTGCATAAAACACAGAAGGTTAATATGCAAGTACGGCAAGCAATTAAGAAAGCTAACGGAATGTTATTGTTTTTTGCAAGGAAAATTAAATACAAAAGTAGTGAGGTTATGCTTTAGTTACACAACATATCTGGAGGGCCGTGCAAAGTACAGGTCACTTTTAAGGAAGGATGTAAATGTTTTGGACACAATTCAGAGAAGATTTGCTAGACTAATACCTGGATAGGGTGGTTGTCTCATGAGGAAAGGTTGGTTAGGCTAATCTGGAGTTTAGAAGAGTAAGAGATTATTTAATTGAAACCTTTAAGATCTTGAGGGGTCTTGAGAGTGTATAAATGGCAAAGATGTTTCCTGGTATGGGAGAACCTAGAACAAGCAGTCAGTGCTTATAACTCAAGTGTCACCCATTAAAACAAAGATGAGGTGAATTCTTTTCACTCAGAGGCTCATAATTCTTTGGAACTCTTGGCCTGAGAAGGTGCTTTAAAAAGAGCCCTTGAATATTTTTAAAGTAGCAATATTATGGATTCTTGTTAAGCAAGGGGATGAAAGGATATCCAGAGTAGGGAGTGTGAATTTAGGTTGCAGTCAAATCAGCCAAGATCTTATTGAATGACAGAGCAGGTTTAGGGGCTGAGTGGTTTGTTGCTGGTCTTGATTCATTTGTTTGTGTGTACCCACACTACTCCAAGCAAAACTGGAATCAGTGGGAATCAAGGGCACACTCTACTGATTTGAGTCATATTTGGTGCAAAATAAAATGGTTGAGGTTGTTGGATGTCAGTCATCTAGCAAATGACATCTCTGCAGGAGTTCTGCAGGGTAGTGTCCTGGGCCCAATCATCTACAGCTGCTTCATCAATGACTTTCCCTCCATCATAAGGTCAGAAGTGGGAATGTTCACCAATGATTGATCGTGCAATGTTCAGCACCATTCACGACTCACGATACTGAAACAGTCCATGTTCAAATACAACAAGATCTGGGCAATATCCAGGCTTAAGCTGACAAATGTCAAGTAACATTCACACCACACAAATGCCAGTTAATGACCATCTTTCGTAAGAGACAATCTAACCAATGCCCCTTTACATTCAATGGTGTTATCATCACTCAGTCACCCACTATCAACATCCTGGGGTTCCCATTCAGAAATGCAGTTGAACTCAACATATAAATACAAATAGTGGGTCAGAGGCTAAGAATACTGTAACGAGTAACTCGTCTCTTGACACCGCAAAATCTGTCCACCATCGACAAGGCATAAATCAGGAGTGTGATTTGCCTGGAACCAATTACAAATTCAGCTCCAAGCAATTCATCGCCCTGACTTTGCCGTTCCTTCACTGTCACTGCGTCAAAGTCCTGGCATTCATTGTGAGTTTACTTACAGCATGTGGACTGCAATGGTTCAAGAAGGCAGCTCACCACCTCCTTTTCAAGGGCAACTAGGGATGGGCAATAAATGCTGGCCAGCCAGTGAGTCCACATCCCACAAGTAAATAAATTAAAAACAAAATTGCGACCATGAGAGTAGATGGATATTTTCATTTTAGGCTTACTTTACCAATGTACTGATTGGGGTTCTTTTATGCATCTTACTAAAAGCACATGTGTAGCTGTTTAAGCAGGCCTACATCTGCATGTCAAAGTGTTACTAATGTCTGAGGACTTCCTTTTGCTGTCGTTTAATAAATGAACCATAGAACTAACGTATGCATATATGAGCCTTGGCTTTTGATATGCACAGAGTCAGCTCTCTCAACAGAGAGGGCACTATAGTTGGCCTGTTTTGGCCAAGGTAAGGGGAAATCCTTACTCTTCATCACTATCTTTTAACCCTTGCTGGAAATTGCATTTGCGGACATTGGTGAGGAAAGAAAATGACTTGGCTAACAGTTTGTGGTTCTAAATGAGAAATAACCACTTTAGATGTGGTGCAGAGCTGTATCCCATAAATAATCGACATCCTTCAAGGAAGAGGAATGTTAATTTTTTTTAAATCCTGGTACTGAGATACTTTTTGGCATTGGTAAAGTTTCAATTACTGCTAATGTTGTAGTATCTTTGAAAGGCTATGGGTAACAATGACATTCAGAGGTGTCCGGTTAATCCATATTACCTTGTTGTTCTTGCAAAGTGCAGGTTGCATCTTCAGATGCCACAAACATCAAAGCCTCAATTGTTGAAGTGGGAGACAGTTTTATCCTCAATGGTCACAAATGGTGGACATCAGGTAAGAATGATCAAGGAAAGATGCACAACATGACTGGGTGAAAATAACCAGACTGGGGTGCGGTTAGTATACTGCTTATTTCTTGCATCAGAATTAGGAAATAAGATAAAAATTAGCGTGCGACAAAGTTCTTTTGCCTGAAAATTCATCCCCTTTAGTACCCATTGTGGCATTTAACTGATGTTGAATAACCGCAGTAGATGTTTCTCCTAATTTCACTCCTTTCTATTCATTTGCCTGTTTGGGTTCATTCTATGTAAACTGCCTCCTATTATATGCGCTTTGAGGTCCACTTCTTGTCTTTCCTCATAGTTTATCAGATTAAAGCAGATTTGCATTTCAGAGCAAAGATGTCTTACTGTAATTATATAGAGCCTTACTGAGACCACATCTGGAGTATTGTGTACAGTTTTAGAGTCCTTGCTTAAGGAAATACATACATACCATAGAGGGAGTGCAATGAAGGTTCACCAAACAAATGTTTGGGATTGAGGGATTGCCTTTTGATGCAAGATTAAATTGATTGTGCTGATATTCCCTGGAGTTTAGAAGAATGAGAGGTGATCTCATTAATCATACAAAATTCTTACAGGGGTCAGCAATGTAGATATAGGAAGAATGTTGTCCTTCGTTGGGGTCTACAACCAGAATACACAGTTTCAAAATAAGGGGCAGGCCATTTAGGGCAGAGATGAGGAAGCATTTATTCACTCAGAGGGTGATGAATCTTTGGAGCTCTGCCCCAGAGGGCTGTGAAGTTCCACTCATTGAGTACATTCGAGATTAAAATAGATAAATGTCTACATCAAAGTAAAATGAGATATTGCAGGAAAATGGCGTTGAAATAGCAGATCAACCATGATCTTATTGAAAGACAGTATCCTGTAGGGCTGAATGGTTTGCTTTTATTCTTATATCTTATTGTCACTCTTGGTATCAATCTTCCTGTTCAATGTTGCACCTTTTGGTATGCTTGCATCTTTTTTGTTACTGCTCGAGTCACATAACATAACAGGTCTCCTGGCAGGAGTAGCAGCAACAAGTAGCCAAAATTGAGGACAGCACTTGTGATCTGACAGTCAATTTATAAACATTGAGAAGTGATAAATTTAGAAAACTAGTTTTAAAAAAAAATACAAATGTATTAGTGATATTATTAGTGCCACATGAGTTATAGGAAGGTATAATATTTAGGGAAAGCAATCTCCATGATCAGCACCATACCTTAAACAGTCACTCCCTCCACGATCATGTGCAGTGGCAGCAGCGTATACCATTTACAAGATGTACAACAAAGCTCACCAAGCTTCTTTCCAAACATGTAACCTTTACAACTACCCCGAACTTCATGTCTTCATTTGTAAGAACAAGGACAACAGGCACATGGGAACACCACTGCAGTACTTGCAAGATCCCCTCCATGCCACACACCATCCTGACATGGAGCTATATCACTGATCCTTCACTGGCATTGGATCAAAATTCTGGAATTCTGTTTCTACCAACACTGGGGGTATACCTGCACCAATGGACTGCAGCAGTTCAAACAGTTTACTGCCACCTTCTCAAGTGAATTAGAGAGGAGCAACAAATGCTAACCTTGCCAGGAACACTCACATCCCATGAAAGAATTTTGAAAATTGCATGCTGTGTATGAAAAATCAACAAAGATTATTCAGGCCATCATGTTTATCATTATACTTACCTAGAACACCAGATCTCCATTTATAACCAGCAGCTATGGTTTGAGTTTCTATTTCAGTCTTTACTATCCTGCGCGGATTGCATTTATTACTCTTTGAATGAATAATATCTTAATATCTGTTTTAAATTTACTTTGCTCTTTTAAACAATGATTTTAGCGGCTCTCCTGACTTAGGAAGTAATATGCTAGCATAGCTTGTCAATTTGTGTGATAGTTTCTGTCAATCACTAATCTTCTTTAGGACCTTTTTAAATGTGTCTTCCTTGGACGTAGACATTCAGCTGGAGTTTCACTGACTTTTCCTGATAGCTCGTTTAGTATTTTTGTGTTTTCGTGACCAGAACTGGGGAGTAAATTATAAGAGTGTTACAATTGAATTGCTGTGAGCCATGAAATCACTGTTATATGATACTACCTCTGACAACCTCCTGTGATTCTCTGTTTTTTTGGGAATGATTGTACCAATTACTGCTTTGTGTGTTTTGACAGGTGCAATGGATCCCCGCTGCAAACTATGTGTGTTTATGGGAAAAACTGATCCACAGGCTCATCGTCACAGACAGCAGTCCATGATTCTGGTTTCCATGGATACACCAGGGATTAAAGTTGTCCGACCCCTGTCAGTTTTTGGGATTGAAGACCCTCCTGGTAAGGCAGACTAATATCGGAGCAGTGCCTGTCTAAGGTCAAAGCATATTGTACAGTTGAGGAATCTGTCTAGATGAGCAGGGCTTGGGCTTGGAGATAACACTGGGAAAAAAAACTTACATTTAGAAGCTTCCCAAGGCAACATGTTTGGTTCTGGTAATCTTGGGTAATGTAGTGTTAAAAATTATCTTCATCCATTGGCTAAGAGTTCCATCAAGTATGCTCTGAGCAGCCTGTAATGCAATGTAGACTTTATGGTCTTGTACAGCAAGGCCACAAGTTGGCTGGTGTAAATGTGGGTAAGTGTTGTACTGATTCAGAACAGGTGCGACTGTGTGATTGGAACAAAGTGGAGGGGACTTGAATTCTGTACATAACTCTTGTCTTTGATCTGAGGTGCATTGTTGCTGACACTGGGGATTTGAAATATGAAGATGTTCCACTTTCTAGAACTGATGTATGTTATCTTGGCAGCATAAAATTCACATATCTTAAATGTTCTTTTCCATGTGTGGTTCCTTTCAATATTAATGTGGAGAAGGGACCCCAGGGGTCCTTTTACGCTGAGGTTAGATTGTTGGTATCTCTTTATAAGTCAAAACAGAAGCCTGTAAGAATTGGTCTTCTGTTGAATATAAAGCAGTCCTTTACTGCGAAACATTTCACTTGCAAACTTGAACCACATGAAGGATTTTGATAGAGCAAATATGGACAAACTGTTTTGACTGCAGGAGGGTTTGTAACTGGTTAACACAGATCAAGAGGTAATTAGCATAAAAGGCACAGGGGAGATCAGGAAAAATATTTTTTAATGTCTGCTGAAGATTCATAATATATCATTATCTGGGATCTTAAGTTCTACATCGGATGAAAATGTATTTTAGTTTTCAGTTCTGTGAAGGTCTTTTTTAAAGAAAAGTCAGGAAGTTGTCTTGAACAGTGAATTAAAACCAGCATTTTGAAGAATCATGTGAATTTTGGAAGATAGTTGCTAAGGTTTTTGCTGACTTGAGTTTTACAACCCCAAGAGAGATGGGACAGAAGCAGGTTCGTTCCAAGAGAGGTCCATAACAGTAGAGATGCTGTTGGTTAGCAGTCTCCGAGCAGAGTTGGGGAGAAGTCCAAAGTTGTGTAGAAAAAACTCTAGAAGCAGAAGGCTGCGGAGGTTTCACAAAGGAAAACATCCTACAAGGCTGTTGAAGACCAATGTTTAAGTAACCAATGTTAAGTAGTAATAGTGAACCGACTTAGCACCTTATTTAAAGGTTTTAGGGAGAAACATTAATTTAAAGTAACATTTGAGTGAATGCGCAGAAATTTGCCAAAAAGGTGGCAAAAACCTGTCTCTGCTGAGCAAGAAGCTTTCATGTGGAGATAGGAGTGATTCTTCACTGAGGTTTGAATGTCTGCAAGAGTATTGCTAAGGGTAAAAGAGATGATCTTTTGTTCTGATATTTGGAATGGGTTTGTTTCATTCACGCTTGTATAATCTTGTATATTGTTTTGTTGTTTTGTTAGAAGTACATTGGCAACCTCTTGTTATTTTTTTCAGTCTCTCCCAATAAACAAAAATTAGAAATGAAACTTATGATCTGTCAAGGCAGGTCTCATGTTGGGATCTGGCTTATCCAATATTACGATAGGCTGGGATCCTAACAAATGTAACAATTTGCCAAAAAGAGTGGTGGAAGCAGAATCAATACTAATTGTCAAAGGGCAATTGGACAATATGTGCTTGAAAAGCAAATTGATGCACGTCTATGGGAAACAGCAAGGTAGTCAGAATAATGAGGTGGTGTTTTCAAAGTGCTGGCACAGCAACACAAGGCCTCCTTCTATCTATGAAAATAAGCTGGATGGTTCAGCTGAGAACTATTGTGTCTGCCCACCAGGGTCATGGGATAATAGCGTTTTCTGAGTAAGTTTTCTGTGACTAGTCTAGAGAGCAAACATTGGGAGTTTTTCCAGGTGCCAGGACAGGAGGGGAGGGAGAATTGATCTGGTTGGCTTGGAGGGACGGGAAAGCAATAGAAATGATGCAACTGGACTGTGAGTGAGGAGAGAAATGATACAAGTGTAATAGTGAGAGCAGAGAGATATCACTGTAGTTGTGATTGAACATAAAAACACATCTATTATTTTACCGCAGGAGGGCATGGCGAACTTATATTTGAAAATGTTCGAGTGCCAAAACAGAACATTCTATTGGGGCCTGGCCGAGGGTTTGAAATTGCCCAAGGAAGGCTTGGACCAGGAAGGATACACCACTGTATGCGACTCATAGGCTATGCAGATCGAGCGTTGCAACTCATGAAGGACCGGGTGAGTACCTTACACTGAGTGAAGTTGATCCTCAATATCTCCATTCCAATCTGGACCAAGTTAGATGTTGAAAAGCATCCCTGACTGACTGTTTAATGCAGTCTCACATTGCTAGTTACTGATATCTGAGAAATGTCCTGCATTCCTCATTGTGATCTTCAGAGATGTTTTAACAATATAACATTCTCTGAAAATGAAATAATTTACTTTACTCTAAAACCATATTAAATGAATGCTGTTGATTCCCTTAATATATCTTTAAACTTTTAAACTCCGTACAATAGCAATGCTGTTGTTTAATTTCTTTTAAGCTTTGAACTCTACCAAAATAGCAATACTGAATCTCTGTGCTGCTTATTTGGAAATATCCTGCTTTTAATTCCTAATCAAAATGGTGGTTTGGCACCCTTTGCATGCAAATGGAGGTTTTCCCACATTCTGCACTCTAAATAGAGCTTTGCCACTTCTTTAGAAGCAATTTTGATGTTTCCTGACCTTTCATTTCATGGACGAATTCTGCTCAAGGTCACAGTTTTATGTAGGTAAAAGGAGTTTTTGCATAGCACCTTTTACATGGGAATAAAAAAGGGATTGACAAGATCTGCTGCATTCTCATGGTAACACCCTAACCAGTCAGAGCTTACTAGACTGGTCAGAGAACTAGGATTGTCAGTCAAGTATAAGATACACAGTGTGGAGCTGGAGGAACACAACAGGCCAGGCAGCATCTGAGGAGCAGGAAAGTTGACGTTTCAGGTCGGGACCCTCCTTCAGAAATGGGGAGGGAAAGGGAGCTCTGAAATAAATAGAGAGGAGGGGTGGGGGCTGGGGAAGATAGGTGGGATGGTGATAGGTGAGTGCAGGTAAGGAGTGGCGAGGATTGGTCAGTGAGGTGGGCAGGGCGGATAGGTGTGAGAGAAGATGGACAGGTTGTGTCAGATCAAAGAGGCAGGGATGACAGGGTGGGTTGGTCATGGGGCGAGGGAGGGGCTGGGGAGATTTTGAAACTGGTAAAATCCACGTTTCGGCCATTGGGCTATAGGCTTCCGAGGTGGAATATGAGGAGCTGCTCCTCCACTGTGCAGGTGGCGTCATCGTGGCACTGGAGGAGGCTGCCTGGTCTGCTGTGTTTCTCCAGCTCCACACTGTGTTATCTTTGACTCCAGCGTCTGCAGTTCTAACTATCCCGTTGTCAGTCAAGTGTTCTTTTTACACCTCCGTGCCAAAGATGGCCCAAACACATCCACATCCTCTTCTCAGCCTGTATAAATTGGTGTCCCTTTTTTTTCAAGTCTGTTTCTTGTATCCTTTATTATTTGCTGTGATAATAGCAATTCCATTGTGTTAAGACACAGAGACAGACAACTGAACCTAATCAGGAAATTAAACAGCAAGGTAATCTAATTAATGTCTATGCTTTAAACCTGAAACATATGTTTTCAGCCCCCATTCACACAAAAGATACAAAAACACAGTTAAGAGATAAGTAAAAGAAAATAACAAAACTGGCCATATTACTTAAATCGTTTTCACAATGTGTTATTTCACAGGTATAAATGTGGACTCATTTTTCACTTCTCTGGGAGCATCCATCAATCAGGGTCACCTTTTCAGTTCAGTCTGGTAAAAGCAGTAATACTCTAACTTGGCTTTCTACTCTTTGGGCAGAAAGGGAGATTAGGCAGGAAGCTTTCAAATCTTCATGCTGCGTCATCGCAGCCAAACTCTTCTCCACAGAAAAAAGTTTGAAATAACAACATTTCTGGTCCCTCCCTGATAGACTGTCTTTTCCCAAGGCCTCAATTACCATTCAGTATCAGCCATCTGTTTGAATATAGGGTCTCTTCCAGACTTACTGGAACCAATTTCCAGGTACCAACCATGTTAATAGCCAACTTCTGTTACCAGTTTAAACACAATGCTCCTCCCGGAGTGCTGCGTCTGTGGGAAGCCTTTTAATCAAGAATTAGCCTGCAAGTACCCCCCAGGCCTGGCCTCACAAGCAACCAAAAGCTTGTTTAGTCTGATTCTGTTTCCCCTTTTACCACAAGCTGTTTCCCAAAGTCCAAAAACCATCTTCGTTCCACAATTTCCTGATTTCAAATTACCATTAGCAATCTTTAGTTTCCACCAGGATGTGTCAGGCATCAGGTTCTGCCTCCCAATATTGCTGGCAAATGATCTTTACTATTTTTAATTCTGATAATTCTTGCTGGCTGCATACCTTCCATGCATACGTATAAAAATAGAACTTCCTTTTTTAGGCAAATTATCTTCCTCAGTTGTAGGATTAGGAGAATGGAATATTTACTTGTGTTGTTTTCCTCATTCTACAATCAAACTGGGTGAAGTGTGCAATTGTGGAACCCGGGATTCGAATTGCCCGGGTTTCCTTGAGGCTTCTGCACTGCCTTTGTGGTGGCATGGTTGGTCTGGTCCAGCTTGGGAGTTCTTTTGGCAACAGCCCGAAAGTCCTTTCTGCAGTGGCTTGAAATCCCTTCAGCGGCTGTTTTTGTCAGCATCAATCTAGATTTCCTTGTGGTGGCTTCAGTCAGTCTGAGACTCCATATGGCTTTTCCTAAGGCATTGTGGTGGGTTCAGCCCGGGATTCCAATGGTGGGGTCAGGTCCTTGAGCCCAGAGCCATGAAATGGACTAAGTGGATGTTGTCTTAAATTCTCCTTTTTTTAAAAAATTCTTTCATTATATTGTCATGGAAGGACTGTTTTGCTGGACTTTTTATTTCTTTATTTTCTAATTTATTACTCTGATTTTGTGCTTTGGAAGGTCTGTAATGCTGAACTTTTTATTTATTTATTTTTCTAATATTTTTTCCTAAGAATTTGTACTCGAGAATCTGTACCTAGGTACCTTTGTGCCTGAGATGGCGCCATAAGTGGCTACTTGTTAACTTTTCACTGTGCTCATTTGAGTACGTGACAATAAATCTAATTCATTCACTCATTGTAATTGGAGCCAACAATCTGATAAGAATTCTCCTCATCATGAGTGGAATCTTCTAACAGGAACACCGTCTCATTAATTTGCAGGTCTGGAGAAGAGACCAGATCCAAGTTTTGAACTAGTCTGATCATCTGCAGATGCTGCTTACCTGCTGACTGTTTATAGTATTTCAATATACGTTTCAGATTTCCAGCATCTACTTTTTGTTTTCCTTTTTTTGTTAATGTTTTGCAAGGTTAGCTTGAGTGATCCTGCCTTAATTATGGGGTATGAGAAGTTGGGGAATTGAAGGGTTTATTTTGGCTGTCAGTGGATATCTGGCTAATTTTAGATCCTCCGAACCCCAGGTGGCTGTCCCAATTACAGCCCTTAAACTGTATGTGACCAACAAGCTCTGCTACAGTACATGGTTTTCAGTATCGTAACCTCAGTAAATAAACAGTAAATGAAAACAACAACATTGTTTTAGTGTCAATAATTTGAGATGCCTGCAAATTAATAGGAACATCAATATATCTTTTGTATGTGGCTCACAAGGCTCAATAGAGCAAAGGCAGCAGGCACATGGAAACAACACCACATGCAAGTTTTCCTTCAATTTTACCCTTTTACAGGGTTAATGGCAGGATTTCCGGCAGTGTGGAGGAACAGAGGGATCTTGGGGTCCATGTCCATAGATCCCTCAAAGTTGCTACCCACGTTGATAGGATTGTAAAGAAGACGTATGGTGTATTGGCTTTCATTGGCAGGGGAATTGAGTTTAAGAGCCATGAGGTTATGCTGCAGCTCTATAAAACTCTGGTTAAACCACACTTGGAATCTCGTGTTCGGTTCTGGTCACCTCATTGTAGGAAAGATGTAGAAGCTTTGGAGAGGGTGCAGAGGAGATTTACCAGGATGCTGCCTGGACTGGAGAGTAGGTCTTATGAGGAAAGGTCAAGGGAGCTAGGGCTTTTTTCATTGGAGCGAAGAAGGATGAGAGGTGACTTGATAGAGGTTTACAAGATGATGAAAGGCATAGATAGAGTGGATAGTCAGAGACTTTTTCCCAGGGCAGAAATGACTGTTACAAGGGGGCTTAATTTTAAGGTGATTGGAGGAAGGTTTTGGGGAGATGTCAGAGGTAGATTCTTCACACAGAGAGTGGTGGGCATGTGGAATGCGCTGCCGGCAGTGGTAGTGGAGTCAGACACTTAAGAGACTTTTAAGCGACTCTTGGATAGGCACATGGAGGATTGTAAAATGTAGGTTATGCAGGGTAGATTGATCTTAGTAGGATAATAGGTTGGCACAACGTCATGGGCCGAAGGGCCTGTACTGTGCTGTACTGTTCTATGTTCTAAGCAGACCACAAAGAAAAAGCTGAGACATCCCTGGCCTTAATCATTAGGTGTCCATAAGCTGCTTTATTATAAAGGGGTTATAATAATGTAATGTGGGATCTAACTCACGTTTCCACTTCTTACCCACTGCACGTAGGTAAAAACACGAGTGGCTTTTGGAAGACCATTAGCTGAACAGGGCACTATCATGGCAGACATTGCTAACTCCCGGATAGAAATTGAACAGGCACGGTTGCTCGTGCTGAAAGCTGCCCATCTCATGGATACAGTGAGTGACAAGGTAAATATTCTTGTAAACTTCCATTGCACCATGGTGCCATCAAATCAGACTGCCACAGTACTTTTGTGAAATCATAGAAATGTTGTGATGTGAAATCGACATAACTAATGTCATTATGTGAAGTGCTTTTGCTGTTGTGGTGAAATTCTCGTTATTTCCATTTTGTTTTGTAATCTATGACTGGGAACATTTTTGGCAGTTTCGGTTCCAAGGTTTTCAAGACGGCCACTTTCAATTCTACATAGCACTAAGGCAGAGGCTGCTTGATGCCACTTATGGATGAATGTGGTCCTGATGTCAAAGGCTGTCAATCTCACTTCACCTTTGGAACTAAGCTCTTTTGTCCATGTTAGAACCAAGGTTGTAATGAGGTCAGGAGTTGAATGGCCCAGAGTCAGTGAGCAGTTTATTGCTGAGGAGGAGCTGTTTGAAAGCTCTGTTGATGAAACCTTCCGTCACTTGTGCAGATTATTCAGGATTACTGCCAATCATTCTGATGCTGTGTACACAGATATACAACCTCTCAGTTATGGCTTTTAAAAATTATATGAATAAAAGATCCTCCTATCCTTTGGATGTGCAGTGTTGAATCTTGCTGGGTTGCGCATTGTCACTAGAATTGTATTCTGTTGGTTTATAATTTCCAACTGGCATCAGCTTCAACCATTTCCAGTCTTTGTTCCAGATGCTAGTGAGCAAGGTCACATGAGATCTAATACATGATGTGATCCATTGCTAAATAATATGATGCTCATGTCATTATAAGAGAGCATTACCTCCAACTTACTGTCAGTCATGCCACAAGATAGCTTTGAATTGATTTTGCATCTTTGCCCACAAGTAGTGACATGAGTGACCAAATAATCTTTTATAGAACTGCAACCATGAAGCTCCCAGTTCTGAGGTTTTGCTGCTCCTTAATGCACTCTATTAACTACCAAACTAATTCTGTTTTGTACTGCCTCCATTATGTATTACATCCAATCTCTTATCCCTGGTTCATGCTCACTGCAGTATTTTATGAAATTTAATCATTTGTATTTGCAGGAAGCAGCCTCTGAGATCTCGATGATTAAATTAGTGGCACCAAACATGGCTTTGCATGTCATTGATCGTGCAATCCAGGTGAGAGTGACTAATGCATAAATCAACAAATAGATAAACTTGTGACTCTATTCAAACAAATGCCTTCTTTCACCAAAATGCACAGCCTCACAAAAAAAGTTGATTTATCTCTTGGAGTAAATTAGGTAGATTTCGTTGTTATTCTGCTGATGTAAATTATCGCTAAATTATAAATGATTCCAGATGAAAGCCAGTATGGTGAAAGTGTAATAATTTATTTTAAGCAGTCACTGCATCCCTACACCTGTATACAAAATTAGTTGCTACAATATGTCATCCTCTTCCAATAATTTTATTTCTATTGTACCTGATATGTAGTGTTTGAGAGAGTGATGGATCAACTTTAGCCCATCATTATATGTTGAAGGAACTCAATAATTCCTAAGAAATTATTCTCCATAATCATGAAGTTAGGAATTTATATTCCAGTATTATAGTCGTATGGTCCAAAGGCTGGACATTAAAGCTCTAGCCCCCATCTGACACGCTGAACCATGAGAGTTAATTTTGTGTTTTGAAGTCATTGAGTTGCTGGATTATGTGCCTTGCAACATTGGTGTTGGCATATTGAGAGAGGGGTAATGTTAGATGTGGGGTAACAAGATGTGGAGCTGGATGAACACAGCAGGCCTAGCAGCATCATAGGAGCAGGAAGTATTCCACCCCCTTTATAATGTTGCAGTTATGTTAGCTTATGGACTCCTGTTGATCACAATCAATTGTAAACACCTTTGATCATGTAATCTTGTAGGATAACATTAGAGATAACTTTGCAGAATATTCTATGTATTCCTAAGCATTGTTTTCCAATTCAGTGTTGCTGACATTTTATTTCTATGCTTTTTAGGCATTTGGAGCAGCCGGGCTCAGCGATGACTACCCATTGGCTCAGTTTTTTGGCTGGGCACGTGCTCTACGACTGGCTGATGGTCCAGATGAGGTTCACAGAACTGTCATTGCCAAGCTTGAATTGAAACGCTAAGTCAGCACAACACAATACTGAACACTGGTGCCCTGATCAATGCAACCACTACCTTTTTTTAAGATTGCTTTATGTACATTGCATTCATGTCTATGAAACAATACTATTGTCTTGGTTAATAAAAACCGAAAGAACTGCAGATGCTGTAAATCAGGAACAAAAACAAAGTTGCTGGAAAAGCGCAGCAAGTCTGGCAGCATGTGTGAAGGAGAAAACAGAGTTAACGTTTCAGGTCCGGTGACACGGACCCGAAACGTTAACTCTATTTTCTCCTTCACACATGCTGCCAGACTTGCTGCGCTTTTCCAGCAACTTTGTTTTTGTTCCTCTTGTCTTGGTAACGATTTTCTACACAGCCTCATCAATAACACCAACAGCCTCTGTATTTCTCCTTGTGTCACAAATCATGCTTTAGTCCCTCAGCATATTCTAACTGAAAGTAAGTAAACTTCTGCAAACAATAAACATGTACCATTCTTTAATCCAGCTGCTAGGAGGCCTTGGGCTACTGTAGAGTATTTGGTATTGTGTGTATGGTTTGGTAAGGTTACTGAACCTGAAAGTATAAATTAAATAACTTGTTCATTTGATCTGACAGGATTCCTGGAACGATAAGTAAACATGTGCAGAAGTTAGTGATCTGTTGCTCCTAGTGATCAGCTGTGTTCATAGCAAAACAGTGCAAAAATTAGTGAAGGTATTAGAAAGAGTGAAGCTTAATTCTTTAAATATTGGATTTTTGAAAATTTAATTTTTGTTTTCTGTCTTTGGGTTTCCTCCTGTCTTTTCATTAAAGCAGTGATCCCTTGATAGTTCCAGGGGAACTATTCTGTTATCTCTAATAAAAAATGAGGGAGAAATCGAGGTAATTCTGATAGAGTTAATTGAGAATTTGAAAAGAAGCATTGGTAAAGCTTAAACAAATGCACAGAGCATTTGGGGAAATAGATTGTATCTGTTCTGTACAATTTATGTAACTCCAGGTAAGCTTCCCCATCTGGTCATTTTTCACTAGTAAGCGTAGATCAGCAGGCCATTCAACACAGCTCAGGTGGATAATTTTTTCCTTCATGCATTTTCCAACGGACAACCCGCTGGCTGATTTTTGTTTTTCATCCCTAATCCAGATCTCATCATCAAACTGGTGATTAATCAGCTGAGTCATTGAAAAATTCTAGTACTTGGTTCTAATCCATATGTAGCTTTAGTAATATAAAATTAAAGGTTTTTAAATATTTTCAAATACAAAAGATTTTGGAACTTATTACACGTTTTGTTTTGGAGCGTACAGATTGCCATCGTGAAAAACAAAGGGAATCAAATTAAACTTAATTTTTGGTTAAAAATAAGTTTATGAATGATGACATGCACATAATTCATACTATATGCAGGCAACAAGTTTGTAGTTTATATTGTTTTATAGGGCATGATCCCTTTTCTGACACAAAAACCAATAGCTGCTGAAGGTAAAGCCATCTCCTCAATTTTTTTAACGTATATTTCAATTTTTATTTTTGTAATCAATTGGAAATACGTACATTCATGTCTATAGGATACTTCGTTTTTAAATTGAAAGATCGTCAATTGAAATCATGGATATTAAATTTAAAACTCTTTAATTGAAGATGAATAAAGTGTGATTATGGTGTTGGTAATACTAACAAACTGAATTGTGTTTAACACTGGCTGATGCTTCCCAAAGGCATAGATCAAGTACAAAATCATGCAGAACTCAACATACAGAACATTGTTGAAGTGAACTGCAAACGTTAGCCTAGACTTTCTGATTCAACCATATCTCCTACACATCAAAGCTGCTGATCATTTCAGAGATGACCCTCAAAAATGACTTTCCAAGCTTGCAGTTACTTGCATATTAGAGGTGGCTCACAATTGCTGCCATGGAGTTGTACAAATGCAGCTGGAAATGTTGAACATGAAGCTGCTTAGAGTTGTTACTGAAGCTTCACTTTACTTACTGGTCACATTCCTCATATGATATGTACCCCTGAAATCCAGTATTTAAAACAGGATAAATTGCAGTAATCATTTCTGTTTGTTCTTTATGCATGAACCAAGACATTAAGACTGCAGCAATATAAAATCATGATAGGTTGCTTGGTGTGGGAAATGGTACAGTATTGGGGGTACTCTTTATAAAGATGAATTTAAATGATGTTGATTAGAAAAATTAAGGGAGATTTACTTTGTATTTAAACTATATCTAACCTTGGCTGGTTGGAAAGTATATATTATAAATTAGCACAAAAACATGCCTATGCTGCTGTTTACACTGCATTTGAGGCTCCTCCTACCTTTCTACATCTAACCCAACCCCATCAATATATCCCTATATTCCTTTCTCCTGAATTTGTTTATCCAGCTTTGCTAAAGTGCAAATGTACACCACAGTCACTCCATGTGGTAGAGAGTTCCACATTCTTGACCACACTCAGTAATGAAGATTTTTTTTTAATTGCCTATTAGATTTGTTGGTGACCATCTGATACTTGTGGCATCTCTGTCTAAACTATCTCTGCCTTTCCTCTCCACCAATGGAAACATTTTTCTGAATCTATTAGATCACATCTTTGTCTTTTCAAAAGAAAATACCCCCAGATTGTTAAACCTTTTCTGAGAGATAATAATCCCTTAGTTCTGGTATCATTCACCTTTTAACCATCACATCCAACACCTCTCAATCCTTTTTATAATATGGACACCAGAACTCTTCACCGTACTCCCAATCGTGGTCTAACTAAGGTTCTATACAAGGTTAACTATGTACTTTTTGTTTAATTACATCCCTGTTGAAAAGAACCCCAGTGCTTTGCTTGCTTTTTACGTATAAAACTGCAATGTTACTTTCGGTGATTGCTAAATCTATAGTCTGCAATCGCTCCGTCTCTGTCTTCCATTTAGACATGTTATTTTCTGATAGAATGAAGTCTTCTTTTTCTTCCCAAAAATTATCACTTCACACATAATTGATTAGCCAGTCATTTGCCTATTCTGTGTTCTTATTAATGCTTCCTTAATGTCATCACAGTCCTCTTCTGTATTAACTACTTATCCTGAAACTTGCTGGTAATCCACAAATTTATAATGCCCAAATCCAATGATTTTGTGATGTGAATAAACCAATGGATAAAGTATGAACAACACTGATTGTAAAGGGTAGATTTTCACCTTCGGGTTTAAGTCCTAAGAAATGGCATTAACACTAATGGAAATTTTAATTGCAAGTTGTACTTAATTTCTAGTGTAAGCTTTTTTGCATAATTATTCACAGCGTCAAGTGCAGTCACAGAAGGATCCAAGAATTACACCATAGTAATTTGAATTAATACAGTTCTTCTAATGGAGTAAAGTGTTCCAAAGCACATCATGGAAATCATCAAATTAAATCAGGCACCAAGTTACATAAGGAGATATTTGGATAAGTGACCAAAATTTAGGCAAAGAGAGAGGTTTTTAAAATGTGTCATAAATGCGGGGGAACAATGAGAGAGGCTTGTCAGCTGAAGGGACTGCCACCAATTGTTTAGCAATTACAATTGGGTATGCACAAGAGGCAAGAATTGGAAGAATATAGTAATCTTTGAGTTATAAGGCTGGAAGAACACACATATAGATAGGGTGAGCCATGGAAGTATTTGAAAACAAATAAGAATGATAATTTTAAAATGGAAGCATTGTTTAACTGGCAACTAATGTAAGACAGCTGATGATAACAGATCAAGCCTTGATATGAATTAGGATACATGCAGTAGAGTTTTGGGATAGATTATTGTTATGAGTGCCTGTCGAATGTAAAACATTTAGGTTAATTATATGAAAGATCATAATAGAGGTATAATCTGAAAACATTTTGAACTAGGGTTGACGTGAAGCGACAGGGCTTTAAAAGTTGCAGGTAAGGATGGTGGAAAGGTATTGTCATAATCTGAAGTCCTACTAGAGCAATTCAGCATGTGAGCTGTTCTGCCTCAGCTGCTTAAGTGAAGGATGTTCTGGTGAGGAGGGTTACCCTCCATCCCATTCTATAGTATTATCCCTTAGACAGCATTGCAGGAGACTACAATTTTCTGTAGCTAAATTTCACATCAAGCCACTATTACAACCAATATATCTGTGGGAGGGTGGCACTGTGCTTGCCTAGTTCCATTCTAATCCATTTAGTGGAGACAGATAATCATATACATTAACTTTTCTTCCTGCTCCAACACCATTACCTGTGATGTTCCACAAGGATTTGTCCTTGGCCACCTCCTGTTTCTCAACTACTTAATGTGCTTTTGGAGGATGTTACCAAAAGACAGTCAAGTTCTGTGTGTAGTTTGATATTACCCAACTCTAACTCATCACCACCCATCTCAAATCCCTCCACTACCTCTAAATTATTAGATTGTGTCCAACTTGTTGGAATGGATGAGCAAAAAGTTTCCTCCAATCAAATATTGGGAAAATCTACATCATTGTCTTGATTGCCCTTACCAAACTTCTTTCCCAAATCAGGGATTACAACTCTCTCTGTGATAACTGTCTGAATCTGAGTTAGACTATTCACAACCTTGTTGTTAGATCCAAAGATGAGTTTCCATTTATATATAATGCAAGAATCTATTCCCAAAATTAATAAAGCAGAAAATAGGAATTTAAAAATGAGTAATGTTTTAAATGAAGGTCACACTTAACTTGCATATCAACTTTTGTAGTGAAGTGATTTTGATGACTCACTGATGAGGAAAAATTAGTTAATGTAACTCTGGTTTCCTTGATGAAGCGAGGACCTCCTGAACACACTCGGGTCCCATTTAGACATCTATTACTAACATTAGACACAGCCGACTCACCCACGTAACTATTGAACAAAATCTCCAGCATCGTGCCTCAGAACATGGTGATATTCATATTCTATGTTTCTATTTCTCACAAAAGTCATATTATGATTTCCTTGAGGCGGGTTGCCCAATTACTCGAAGCCTATGGTTAATAAGAACTACAACGTCATTTCTACGGTGTGGATTCATACACACGGTTTCTATAAGCAAAAAAATGGTGTACAAAGAGCAAGGCAAATTCATTAGCTATACATATTAATCTTGAATCTGAACATTAATCAATAAAAATTCATATTTGAATTCTTTGGAATTTAACAAAAACTGAGAGACCATACTGAAATCTGTTGTGAGATTTGGTTTCACACCTTCCAATGTGGTTTAAAGGTTTTGACTACGACTCCCATAGTGCTTTGCAGGCCAGTTGGCGGAAGTCAAGTGACGTTACATTAACGTCTTATACCAACGTGGCCCGGATGTGCAGTCCTTCCTTTTGAGAAAAGGTAAGAATGGCGGCGTTTATTGCGTGAAGTAGTCAGCTGAAAAATCAGCGTCCATCGGAGTCAGGAAATCTTCTCCACAATTAGTACTGTTCTAAAAGAGTAATATAGTGTTTCAGCTGCTGAGATCACCCCTGATTTGCAGTTGAGGTGGTTTTTGGATGATGTTTGTGGTGATTCTTGTTGCAGACCCGGGGAAACCGGCAGGGCACGGTTCCATGTTCAGACAAGTAGCGGTGTAATGGCGGTTTCTAAGTTCTTGCGCCGTGCTAGAAATTTCTGTGACTAGAAGGGCGACGGAGTTAACGATATGTAAGGGGTGAGGCCGGCTGGAAAGAGTAGAGCAACTAACTAGGAGCTTGGGAGTCTTAATGCATGGAGTTTAGCGGTGTCACTGCTTGGTTTGGCGATGGCGTATATAAATGTCCTTAATGCTCCTGATGCGATGGAAACATTATGAAAATATCTAGATTAGAAATGCTGATAGCTTTGTATCAGCTGTTACAATTTTCATGAAATTGTCGTTTATCCAACTTTATTCTTATTCAGAGTGTTATCCTAACAAAATTAATCCAATTGGTTGGTCTGATTTCTTCTCTTTCCCCCCCCCCCCCCCGAAGTATACAGTTGATTTAATGAACTATTCCAACGCATTTATGTGATTTGTTTCATCCTGATTTTCAACCTTAATCAGTAATTGACACTGATTTATTGATGGTATTGATCAGTTTATGTCAGTATTATCTGCTAATGTTATCCCTCACGTTGTCCAGACATTCATGTTGAACTTTGAGATCTATGCAGCAAGATGTTACAGGTGGATAAATCTCTCTGTGGGAAAGATGCTGTGGGAATTAACTATTTAAATACTAAACAAAGTGCAAAGCAGTGACAACCATTTGCGTTAGATTAGTTAGATATAGTTCTAAGGGTAAGGGGAGAAAGTGGGAACAGGGTACTGAGCTGGATGACCAGCCATGACAATACTGAATCAAAGGGCTGCATAGCCTACTCCTCTTGTTTTCTATGTTTCTTAACACTTTATAACAGAGCTAAAGTTTAAGCATCCCACAGACCTCCACAAATGTTCCTTCTGGCAGCTTCATGTCCAATTGACAAATGTTAACTGTTTGATTCACAATTTGGTACTTGGTTGTGTGATTTTGGTGTTTTAAACCTTGTGTCACTGGCTATTTTGGTGCAAGTTGCTTTAATGCATCAGCATGGTTTGTTGAGCACGCTGAGACTTAAGTTTGAACCTTTATCTTGCCTGTTTTATTTGTACTAATGAGGTATTGGCCTACATCACGTTGAAACCAATACATGCAAACTTGTTTCTAAAGTGTGACTTTTGGCAGATGGCGGGAGAGAAGGAACCGATGACAGGAGAGCAGAAAGAACCAATGGCGGAAGGGAAAAAGAAAAAACCACGTCACCATGGTAGCCGCAATCCTGTGCTGGCTCGGGGTATCGGTAGATTTTCCCGCTCTGCCATGTATTCTAGGAGAGCCATGTACAAGCGAAAATATAGAGCTCCTGAGACAAAAGTAAGGAAAGACAAGATCCACAATATGCGCATGCAGTTTGAGAATGTACCTTGAAGACATGTGAATGTAATAATTGGCAATGAAGTACATTTACCTAATGCAAAAAAGTGGAGAGTGTAGGACCAGAGGGCGTAACCTCAAAAAGTGGTCATGCATCATTGAGGAGGAATTCATCTACCACAGTGGATTGTTGAGGCCAAGTGTATTCAAGGCTGAGATAGGTATTTTTTAAATCAGTAAAGGAATCAAGGATTATGGGGAAAAGGAAGGAGAGTGGATTTAGGGTGATCAGGTCAACCATGATCTTCTTGAATGGAGGTGCAGACTCAATGGGCCAAATGGCCTACTTCTGCTCCTAAGTCTTATGGCCACCTTGTGTGGTTATCCAAATTGTTGATAAATCATGAATGAGGGAATCAGTTTTAATGTTTCCAAGTTTACTGTCAGTGCAAAACTAGGTGAGTGTGAGGGTGGTAGGAGGGTGTAAAGACACCAGGGCAATTTAGACAAGTTGAATGACCAAATATGTGGCAGGTGTATAATGTATAATTGTAAAATTGTCCATTTTGGTGGGAAAAACACTGGCAGTGGACTAGGCAATTGGTGATAGATTGGATTGAGAAGGATTGAAGTGTGAAGAGACCTGTGTGTTGTTCACTGATAGTGTGCAGGTGCTGCAAACAGTAAGGAAGATACGTGGCATGTCATTCGTCTTTACAAGGTGGATTGAGTACAGAAACAAGGAAGTCTTACTGTAGCTGCAGAAGGCCCTGGTAAGACCACATACCTGGAGTACTATATGCAGTTTTGGTCTCTTTACAAAAGAAAAGAAATACTTTTCATAGAAGGAGTCTAGCAAAGGCTAACCAGATTGATTCTTGGGGTGCCAAGTTTGATGTATAAGCAGCAATTGGTTTCACTGGGAATATATTCACTAGATTTGGGAGAATGAAATGGGGAACTTGTTGAAATATGTAAACTTCATTTATTTGGCTGGACAGACATGATGTCGGAATGATGTTCCCCCTGTTCAGGGAGGGCCCTAACAATAGATCACTGTCAGAGGATAAGCCATCTAACTCGGGTCGTGATCCTGTGGAATTATCAGAGGAATCCATTGAGGTGAAGTCACTATATAAGCTAAGCATGTCAAGGATATGGGAGAAAGCAGAACAAAGGCATTGAGATAGAGAATAAACTGTGGTCACGTTGAATAGCAGAGGAAGCTCAATGGTCTGATTGATGTATTCCTGCTCAATTTTCTGTTTATTGTTAATAATAGAAATTGGAATTTCATGTCTTGTGGTGTAACAAATTACAAGATAAGTAAATTTAAACGTTGACCTCATTGCTTTTCAGATTGAGAAGAAGTTGAAGGAAAAGACTCCCTTTTCAATTACCAAGCCTGTCGGAGGAGACAAAAATGGTGGTACCCGTGTTGTCAAAATTCGCAAGATGGTAACATTTCTTTCTCTTGAACTTCTAAAAATGTTTGGGTGAGGTAGAACTAATATGGCTAATTTTGAGTTTGAGACTTGGAGGTTTCTTGATGTACTCCAGTGATTTATTTTCCATCCAAATAAGAAAGGTTGATGTACAGCCATTCTGTATTAGAGTTGCACTATTCTTGGCATTCTCTTTCCAAGTAACAATTCTGACACTGTTGCGAAGGAATTACGTGTTACGATTTTCTGCTCTCTATCAGTATCTCGGTGGGTTTATTTGATTGCTAACTTCCAATCCGTGGTGTTCTAAATTATTTCATTTCAGCTTGGGAAGGGATTGTAGGGATTGCTTGCTGTCCAGCAGTCTCAATTGACTGCGTCTCTAAATATATGTTGAGGGTGGGCTTTGGTGTAAATCTCTTGCCATGATGGAACCTGCTGACCAGGTGGCAACATGAAGAAGCTACAGGAGAACAAGTGGTGATCATGCAGCAGGTAAAAAAAAAAATCAGCTCAGCATTGCAGGATAGAGTGTTTCATTTTTAAAGTTGGCCAGATTCTAGAAATCAGAAGGCTAAAGTTCCAGTTTTGGTTTGTTGTTAAAATGTTCAATGTTGATTGAGTTGAGCATTCTGATAGCACAACCAGAGTGAAATGTTTATTTTGTGAAGAGAAATGTGCACAATTTCCCCAAAGGATTTTATTAGATCTAATTGTGAGCTTTACTCTTTAGAAGGCAATAGTTTTGTACTTCGGTCTTATTTGCTTTTCCAGCCACGCTATTACCCCACTGAAGATGTCCCTCGCAAAAGGATTAGTCATGGTAACAAACCTTTCAGCCAGCACAAAAGGCATCTTCGTGCATCCATCACCCCAGGGACTGTGCTTATCATGCTTACCGGTCGCCACAGGTGTAAGGTGAGAAGGGTCCGCAGATTGACTTTTCTTTATTTCCATGTTTGTAACTACACCAAACACCGTAGATGGAAAACAGTTGTTTGGATACGGAAGGAAAACATTTTGCATATCACATCCATGCAAGCCCTACGGCAGTCCAGTCGGTCACATTTTTCTACGTTGCTACCAACTTTAAAATCAATGCACATGAACCAGCAACTCTCCCCATCTCTTCAGAGTTCTGTAGAACAGTGCCACCACCATGCTGTTCTTATTTAATGCCATCTGACACTTACCTGCCTATTCTATTGTCTTTTCTCTGTACTGTTGCAGCTAATTGCTCTCATCCTCACTGTTTATTACACATCCAAATTTGTTATCATCAACAAAATTTGAATCTTTATTGTATTCCAGTATATATTGAAAAAAAATGCAGTGTTCTGAGCAGTGACCATTGAGGGAAATGAACATATACCACCTAACAGTCTGAAAATCAATTAGCACAACTCCTTGTTTTCTGTCTTCAGGCTATTTTTTTTAACCAAGCTGAAAATGATCCTCCTTTTCCATGAGCTTCAGTTTTGTTAAATTGCTTTGTGGTTGCCTTGTCAAACACTTCCTTAAAACTCCATATAGACCAGATTTGTTGCATACCCTTCAACTTTTGCTGTTATGCTGAAAAATATTCAGTTAGGTTGGTCAAGCACAAATCTGTCTTTTATAAATTCATGCTGGCTATCAGTAATTAATTCAGACCACCTCAAGAGTCTGTTAACTTTTCCTGTGGCTATTTTTTTTATTTCCTTGCCAAATATTGGCCTTAATCTCACTGGCCTGTAGGAACTATGACTATACTCTTTTTGAATAAAGTGATCTTATTTGTCACTGTCCAATCCTGGACAGTGCACAAATTTAAGATTGGCAAGCTCTTCTGCTATCACTATCCTCACTTGCCTTAAAAATCTGGGATGCAAACCATCCAGGGTGGGCAGGTTATCCATTCAAAGCATAGCCAATCTTTTTATCACATCCGACATGTTGATTTTCACCCAACCCCGTCTCTTCTGTGTTGACTCCCACTGATATTTGGTTGGTGTTCTTTAGGTACTCATTAACTATTTCAGCCTGTTAGTGCATAGTATTTTGTCCTTAATAGGTCCTGACCTGCCTCATACTATCAGTTTAATGATTTGCATGCCAGGGAAAGATTTTGATTTCTCTTGTGTTGACTGCCATTCTGTTCTTATGCTCTCCTTGGCAGACCTTTTTTTTTCTCCCTTGTTCACTTTCCTTCTACTTTTTAGATCTGGTCTGCTTCTTGAAAATTCACCTGTCGTGCATCATACACCTTTTTGTTTACATTCTCTCTTTTGCTCAACATCCATGCTAAGTTGGATTTGGTTTTCCTGCCTTTTCCCATTGGTTAAGCTGCTTTTGTATCTGTAGGGCAAGTACCTATACTGTTAACAGATAATTATAGAATCCCTGCAATGTGGAAAGTGGCCATTTGGCCCAACAAGTCCACACCTACCCTCCAAAGGGCATCCCACCCAGACCTATTATCCCACCCCTGGTTTTTGCATGTCTAACCCACCTAACCTAAACATCCCTGGGCACTACGGGCAATTTAGCATAGCCAATCCACCTACCCTGCACATCTTTGGACTGTGGGAGGAAACTGGAACACCCGAAGGAAACCCACGCAGACCTGGGGAGAATGTCTGTGTGGAGTCTGCACAGTTGCCCAAGGATGGAATCGAACCCAGGTCCTTGGCGCTGTGAGGCAGCAGTGCTCTGCATGGGTTTCCTTCGGGTGCTCTGGTTTCCTCCCAAAGTCCACAGATGTGCGGGCTACTTGGATTGGCTATGCTAAATTGCCCATAGTATTCAGGGATGTGTACATTAGGTGGATTATAGGGGGATGGATCTGCGTGGACGCTGTGAGGGTCGGTGTGGACTTACTGGGCCGGGGGGCCTGTTTCCGCACTGTAGGGATTCTATGATTCTAACCACTGAGCCTCCATGCTGCCCCAAGTTTATAATCATTTTAATAAAGATTGATTTTGACCGTCTTTTGCTTTACAGCGTGTGATTTTCCTGAAGCAGCTTGATAGTGGCCTGTTGCTGGTGACTGGTGAGTAAAGTTCCTTTCAGAGTTGTTTTCACTTAAATTTCATCTGTCGGAGGAGACAGAGTACAGGATTGATTGGATTGTGATTTGTTTCCTCCTGTATGTATATTGCATCTGCAGTTGATTCGAATCCCCCTCCCATTCCTCAGACGACATGTCCATCCTGGGCCTCCTGCAATGCCACAATGATGCCACCCGAAGGCTGCAGGAACAGCAAATCATATTCAGCCTGGGAACCCTGCAGCCCAATGGTATCAATGCGGATTTCACAAGCTTCAAAATCTCCCCTCCCCCTACCGCATCCCAAAACCAGCCCAGCTCGTCCCGCCTCCCTAACCTGTCCTTCCTCCCACCTATCCCCTCCTCCCACCTCAAGCCACACCTCCATCTCCTGTCTACTAACCTCATCCCGCCCCCTTGACCTGTCCGTCCTCCCTGGAATGACCTATCTCCTCCCTACCTCCTCACCTTTACTGGCTCCATCCCTGCCTCTTTGACTTGTCTGTCTCCTCTCCTCTATCCATCTTCTATCCGCCTCCCCCTCTCTCCCTATTTATTTCAGAACCCTCTTCGCCGCCTCCATTTCTGATGAAGTGTCTAGGCCCGAAACGTCAAGCTTTCCTGCTCCTATGATGCTGCTTGGCCTGCTGTGTTCATCCAGTTCCACGCCTTGTTGTCTCGGATTCTCCAGCATCTGCAGTACCTAATATCACTGCTGAGAATAATACTGCCTCTTGTTGAACTACTTAGGCAATGTTGCAAAATGTCTCATGTTAGTGGTAACGTAACTTTGGAACCTTGTCTTGAATGGTAGCCTTTGGGAGGCAGATTCTAAGAGTACAAAGACTATCAAATCAAACAGGAAGGGTTTTGTATTTTTCTGTCCACTTGTGAGATGTGGATGTTGCTGGTTGAGCCACCATATCCCACTTGCCCTTGAGAAGATAAAAGTGAGCTGCAGCCTTTGAACTGATGTTAATTTGCTTGCTTGATGAAATCTGCCTTGATGTATTTTGACCAAAGTGAAGAATCTGCTGCTTAGGATTATTTTCTGATTCCTCTTGCTTGCATTTTTTTTGTAGGTCCTCTGGCTCTCAATCGTGTCCCACTGCGTAGGGTTCACCAGAAATTTGTCATTGCAACATCGACAAAGATTGACCTGTCAGGTGTAAAAATTCCCAAACACCTGAGTGACTCTTACTTCAAAAAGAAGAGACTGCGCAGGCCCAAGCACCAGGAGGGCGAGATCTTTGATACCGAGAAAGAGGTAGAGACAACACTGCACTCTGATGCTCCAGCTCATTTAATCACTTGACATTGTAGCATTTTATTGCTTCTTTACTTAGACTATCTGCAATTGTACTATTTTTGTCTAAATTCTGCATTACAAATCTTGCCCATAGAATGGTAACAGCACAGAATGATGATATTTGACCCATTGTGTCTGTGCTGGCTCTTGTAATAGCTATTCAGCTAGTTATTCATCTGATCCTTCCCTAGAGCCTTTTTATTTCCCCTGGATTATTTTTCCAATTCCTTTTGGAAAATGTACAGAGACATTGAGCTGACATTCTTTTGCCATACTTGTATTGCTCTCTCTTCTACTTGTTACTGGCTGGAGTTGTATGTGATTTAAGCATCCGGTTATTTGCTGTTAACTCCCCTCTGCCAGTGGTAGTTGGGTATGATTAACCCAATTAAGTACCTCTTGATGTGCAAGTTCAAGGTGGTTCAGCACCAGTGTTTCATCTTTTAAGTAATAATTTTTGTTGCAGGTTGATTGAAAAGACCATCTTGCTGTTCTACTGTGTGATCAGTGCAACTGTCTGGTAGTAACAATATTGAACTCTGAACAATAGCTGATGTTTTGGGCTCAGCCTTTGTTCATATATGACAAATTCTAAAATATTCGTATAGAAATATGCAATGCGTGGAAGTCTGCAAAGGGCAGGGAGACACTGTCATATTTTCTTTGCAGGTTGTGCATTGAATTAGTATGTAATGCTTATCTGGATAATTCAGGGAATCCAGACGTTTGGGCACAGAATTCTAAATTTGGCACTTCTGTGCAGTACTGCGTGTTTCAATTTTTGAGATGTTAAACCAAGATTCGAACTGTGCTTTTTGTAGGTGAAAGATCTTGTGACTTTCTTGGAAGAAGGGCTAGAGGGATCTCTCTGGTGTGTAGCACATATTATCCCTGTTAATATTTTTGCTGTTTATGGGAACTTACTGTGTGCAAATTGGCTGCTGGATTTTCTTTTATTGCAGCAATGTACACTTAGAGCTCTGTCAGTGAAATGTATTGAGCTGTTTCAAGGTTATAAAACATAGTATGGAGATGTACCTTTTAGTTTAGGAATGCAGTGCTGGTAGTGTTTTTGTTTATTCGTTTCTGCCCTGCAACCAACCTAAAACAGAATGTAACCTTCCTGTTTATAATTGGGAAGTGCAGGTACCTGATGTGGTAATATGGGTTGCAAGCTACACTCTGTGTCAGAAGTTGACTTCAACAATGATCTGGTACAATTTTTGCTTGCTATAGTAACAACAGTCTCAACCCAGTGAGTCTTCTGCATTCCAAGAGGCTTAATGGGCCTTGATTTGACTGACAAAAATGATGTGATTTGGTGATTATTTATCTCTACTTTAATGTGATGTCTTGGATGTAGTTTCCACTTTATTCAATGGTAACATCTTTTTGTCTGTTATAAAATTTGCGGATTTAAACCCGCACAGGAACTGTGACCACTTAATCCAAACTAACACTTAAGTAGTTTGCTCTACTGGTTTGTTAAAGTCTGTCTCCTCTCTCAACTAGGCATATGACTTTGTGGCATAACTAGGCATAAGACTTTGTGGCACTAGCTGAAGGGTAGGGTGAAGGGTTTCCTGGTGTTAAGTAATAACTGTTAAATATTTGTATTTATTTCATTGTTTGTGGCATCTTCTTCTGCTCCATTTCCCAAATTACAACAGTGATCAGAGTTTAAAGAATACATCCGTAGTTGATACACTGAGATGTAGTGTAAATACTTAATTTAACAGTTTGTTCTTTAATGTGAGCATGCATAGGAACATATGAATTAGAAGATTTAGACAGAGAAAGTTAACATCTTTTAGTTGAATATGACTTAAGAATAAGTTTAATAAATGGAGTTTGTATTGATTTGCAATTAAATTGATGCAAACAGTAGCAATCTTCTGTCTTGTAAGGCAGAAACCATTGTCTTGCGAATGAGAAGACCGCTGCTGATCTCATCAATTTGAGTGTACTTTGGAAAATTCGCTTTTGCTGACTGAAAGGAGATGTTTAGAAATTGGATGAAGGATATTTTTGGGCTCAAATGCAACCAGAAATTCTTTTGATTCTGTGTCATTAGTTTATAATTAAGCGCTTGTTTAAAAATTCAGGTGCGTCTAATAATTTGATTTTGTGTCCACTTAACCAACAAAGTTAGAATAATAGCCGCCACTTGGATAGAGTGCTGTTGAGGCTTTGAAGCCTGGTGGCAATTTTTATATTGTCCACTTGCAGTGGGTGTCGCTGAATGGGCTAGCACTTGAAAGGGTGGTGGTGAGCTGTCTTGAGCCACTGCTGTTCATTGGTTGTAAGTACGTCCCTAGTCCACAACCTGGGAGATTCAGTATTTCCAAGTTTGGCTGGTGATTTCATACAGCATTATACCTTACTATCTGAAATTTACCCATTCCACAGTTTCAGGCAAAAACTGAATTGTTGCTGCAGCTGGCACCACTGTGCTTTGAAGAAAGGTTGAGCTGTTAACATACTTTAAATGCTTCTTAAACCTGTTACTTTTCCTCCTTCAAGGCATTCCTTTACACCTACCTATTCGAAGAAGCTTTTTGTTATCAAGCCTAATATTATTATTTCAGTAACATATTTTGTTTTATAAAACAGTATCTGAAGAACCTTAGTTTATAATGTTAAGTGATCTGTATAAATACTGTGATAACAAGCCGTGGGGCTGGATGAATACAGCAGGCCAAGCAGCATCATAGGAGCAGGAAAACTTGACGTTTCGGGCCTAGACCCTTCATCAGTTTTCCTGCTCCTATGATG
>JAHRHZ010000098.1:29757117-29800973 GCA_024137785.1 Ginglymostoma cirratum | reverse complement strand
GCTGTGTTCATCCAGCTCTACACCTTGTTATCTCTTAACATTGTAGGGGGTAGTTTGGATGTTTGGCATTTTTAGAAAATTATTTCAATACTCTTAGCAATCAAGTATTTAGCTCAAAAATACGCTTTTTTTTAAATCTGATGGATGACACCAGTTCAATCATGATTGAGTTTCCAAAATAATGTATTATTTATCTGATTATGATGTGCCCTCCAACTATGAAGGAAAATAGTCCTCTGGAGTTATGTAAATGAGATGGATTATGTCTAGGTTGATGAAACAATAGTTGTTAATGAGTGAAGATGTGTAAGGGTTCTGCTCTTTAACTAAATAAAACTGCAGTTTAATCATGATAAAATAATGGGTAAGCTTTCCTCGTGTCTTATCAGGCCATTCTGGTATATTTGACTTGTAGAATTATCTTTAGTACAGAGAGATCTTGTCATTGGTTTATGGTTCCACATGCCCTGAATGAGTGAAGGTAGTATGTAAATCAGCAGTCCCTGGAATAGTTTGGACTTGACTCACTTGTGTCAAATTACTTATTGGTCTGAAACGTTGACTTGGTATTGACCCTCCCTTGATATCTTTGTGTTATGATCCTCACATGGATTTGCTTAATAACTTGGAGGGTCCCATTTGGGACATAGATTTTTTTCAATAACTCTTCCTGCCTTTGGTGTTGGATCTTGAGGTTGTTACTAACAATTTACTTGGTTCTCAAGCCTCTATAATCAACTTGATTTCCAGAGATTAGTGCATGATATGAGTGCTGTTCAGAATTGGACAGTAAAGACCAGAAATTTAACAGCAGATGTACTATTTAATGATCTGCCTTCTGCAATTCACATATGCTGAATTCTGGATCTGAGTATGCAGCCTGGTAATGCAATTTGTGGCTGTCTCATCACTTATAGTACCAGATTGTGGGATCACTTAATTATGAGACCTAAATCAATTACTTTTATAGACTAAGGAGAGCTAGACCTGACTAGTTACAAAACTGTTGCAGAACTGTTTTCACAATTAAGCTTATTACAAGTACAAAATAAATAATAATTTATAAAAGCAGTATTATTTCCATCTGTCCACTTTGGGATTGTCAGTTTGCAATGCTGGTTGACTAGGTGCAAGTTGTCTTTTTTTTTCCTTTATTCCTTCTTGTACACCAAACCACTAAGAATCAGGCCTTTTTTTTTTGTTTGTTTGTTTGTTTTCCAATCATCCTGTTATTAAACACCTCTGGAACAGGTCGTACATGAACCCAGGCCTCCCAGCTCAAAGTCAGAGAAACTGACAGTGCCATAACAGCCAGGGTGTTGCTTTTGTTCTTTATTCTTCATGTGGAAGTGGTACAGAACTCAGTTTTATTTTGTATTTAACCTATTTTTCTAATCAACCTGTTTAGAGGTGTTAGTATGCACCTCTGGAGCAGGTGGGCCTTTAACAGAGGCCAAGGGGTAGGGACTCCATTTCTGCACCATAAGAGGGCTCCCTCGGAACTAGTCTTTGTTAACCCTTACAAGCCACTATCACCAGTTCCTTCTCAATCTGCCTAATTCCTGATTGGTTTCTCTAAAAGTCTGTAAATTAAGTGACATCACTTCCTAATGGCAGTTAGTTGAATCCTTGTCAATTATTCATGATTTTCTATTAAGATAATAGGGTATATTATAACATCCTCTTTCAGCATGACTGATACTCTGAGTTCTTCATCTCAGATTTGCTTCCTTGGTGTGAGTTCCTCAATAAATCAAATTGAAAATTTCTTAATTGCAATTAAAACTATAGTGTGTTTTTAAAAAGTACATAATGACAATCAAATGAAAGTTTAGAGGGATATGGGCCAAATGCAGCCAAATGGGACCAGTTTAGTTTGGGAAACGTGGTGTGGATGGGTTGGGCTGAAGGCTGTATCATGTGAGGTAGTAAAGTATGCTTATATTCAATTAATACATTGTCTCCATTAACAAAAGTTTTTTTAAAAAATCATTAAAGTAATCACTTTGTTACAGCATGTTTATACAAAAATATACATTTAACAAAATGTGATTGCTTGTCTATAACTTTGGATTAAAGCTGGAGAGTGATGTAGAACATAAGTCTTTTTATTTTCCTTTAATAATGACCCAGATACTTGATTGACTTGACTTAATGATTGATGTTACTCATTCAACTTTGAAAGTCTGCAAGTTATTGTTTTGCATTATGAAATGAAGTGTAAGAAGTTCCGCCCCCTACCAAGTGAGGTTGTGTTCAAGTCCATAGGCGTCTGACATTGACTACAGTTAAGCAGAATATAATTTAGTTCCTCACTTGCTTAATCAAGTCACAAACTTATTAAAATAAGACCTAGCAGAAGTGGACCAATCAGCCCATCAAGTCCACTGCCATTCAGTTAGATCATGGCAAACCTGAAAACTTTCAATTCTATTTCCCTGTCTCTGCAGCTATCTGGCCATCGGTTACCTAATTGGATGGGTCTTTTTCCTACTAGTATGCTTTAATCTCTATCAGTAATGTCTGTAGTGGTAACCTGACAGTTCTAACTAATTCCTTCATTACTGTCTCATGCTCCATATGCCCTCAGGAGGTAATATATCCCCTCAGTTCCGTGTTATCGTATAATCACTTAAAACCCCAAAGACTTGCCAATCGTCTTTTTAAAATGTCGGGCTGTTAGCACTTTGTGTGATAATCTGTATCCAAGATTTCAAATTACCAATAATTTACCAAGATGTTGATTGGGATGGAGTGTTTCAACTATGAAGAGAAGCTGGATGAGCCATAATTGAGCTAGTAGTACCTTACCAAACACCTTCTGGAAATCAAAACATATTACAGCTACTGGTTCCCCTATATCCTGCTTGTCATCTCAAAGAATTCTAATAAAGCTGTCGGGTATGACTTCCCTTCATGAAGCCATGCTGACTGTACTTGATTTGTGTTATGTATCTCTAAGTGCTCTGCTATTACATTTTTTATAATGGATTCTAATATTTTCCAATAACATGTTAAGTTAACTGGCCTATTTATACCTGTTTCTTTTTTGGCCTCCTTATTTTGAGTGAGGGGTATTTAGCATATATTTATATTTAGCAGTTTTCAAATTCTCCAGATTTTTTCCCCCACTCCTGGAGGATTACTGCCAGTACATTTACTATCTTTGTAGCTATTTCCTTTAATACCCTAGGATATATCTTATCACATCCAAAGACTCATTGGCTTTTGGTCCCATTAATTTCCCAATTAGTTTGTTTTTCTCTTTACTGATTCTTATATTTATTTCCTCCTTCCCCCTTTATTAATACCATTGCAAAAATACTATGTAATGCCCCTTACCATGATGACATGCATAACACTTATTCAACTCCTGCGATTTCCTGGTTTGTCACTATTTCCCTAGCCTCATATTCTACAGGTCCTATGTTCGCTTTGGTGTCTTTCATAAATTTAAAAATTTTACTTTGATATTACTTGTTTATTTAAACTCAGATTTTATTTTCATTTTTATTGTTTGTTTATCATTTGGTTTTTAAAAAATTCCCAATTTGATAATATCCTTAACTTCTTTGGTTAACCATATTCAGATTATCTCCTACTAAGAATCCTTTCTTACTGGGATATCACAGAAATTTTATGGTGCAGAAGGATGCCATTGGCTCATGTACCTGCAATCGCTGTTCCAGGTGAGCATCATTATCTAAGTGTCAATCTTTTGCTTTTTCCCTATATCCCTGCACACTATTGCTATCCAAATAATCATCCAATGACATCTTGAATTCCTCAATTGATCCTCCCTCCATCACAGTTCCAACTGCCTTTTGTACCCGCATTACTTGCTGTGTGATGAAGTTTTCACACATCACCCTTGCTGCTTTTGCACACCACTTTTAATTCTTTGATATAAGGATAAAGTCACTATAGTCTCACCAGACCATCGAGCTGTTCTGTTATTAGGGAGAGATGCCTGCTGGTGGTTTAACTTGAGGGTCACCACGCTTCAGGCAAGGAGAGAAGTTGAGAAAGAGAGTAGTAACCTCAGCCAGTGTGGATACTGAACCTGCATCACAAATCAGCCATCCAGCTAACTGACTTTGTTTGAATCATGAACTATTTTCTTAAACATCAGTCATTGTTCCTGAACTGTCACTAAGCTCCTTTGCCAGTCCACTCCAGCTAACTCTGTACTCAACCCTTTGTAATTATCCTTATTAAGTTTTAATTATAACTATTTATAACCCAATTTTTTTTCTTCTCCAACTGAGTGCTTGTTTTTACCATGTGATGGTCATTTTTATAAGTGATCTTTTACTGAGATCACTTATGAAACCTGCCTGTTTAAGCAATACCCGATCCAAAATAGCATGATTTTTTTGTTGGATCCACAGTATATTATACAACAACACTGTCCCAAATACACTGTATAAATCCTTCCTCATGGCTACTCTGCCAATTTGGTTCTCAATCTGCATGAAGATCATAGCCATGACTAATATACTGCCTTTTTAAGATCAAACCAGTTAACCTCCATTTGTGCCATTAATTCATTTGTATTGTTCTGAATACTGCATGTGTTTAAGGAGCCATTAATCTTGCCTTTTGAAATTAAACTACAACTTTATGAACTAGAAAACACGTTTAAATATGAACTATTTTTGATAAATTGTAAACTTGATATTTTGCATGTTTGTAATCAGACTTTCGTGAGAGGCTGTAGTGTAGAGTTGCCAATTTGGATGAATTACTGTAGGTTTTTGAATGATATCGCATCTTGCAACGTGTTTCTGGCCTTTGCATGAGGGTCAAAGGCAAGCCATTTTGCATACAGGAGCTTGAAAGTGTACTGTTTCTATGTATGTTCTTTGTACCTCCATACTTATATTGTGACAAAGAACAAAATTATGTACAAATAGGTATTAAAAGTTTGTGCAAGGTGACCACCATGTGTATAATAGTGCCAGCAATGCTTTCCTAGGTGTTATTGTGTCCAACGGGGTCGTTAGCACATTTACACTTTGCGTCCCTTTTTTTTGGATCAAAGATGGTGTGGAGGTGCTGGAGTCGGATTTGGGTCGACAAGTTCAGAAGTCACAAAACCAGGTTATGGTCCGACAGCTTTATTTGAAATGTTGAGCTTTTGAAGGGCTGCCCCTTCATCAGGCGAAGTGAAGAAAGCATACAGGCATAGAATTTATAGGCAGGGAGATCAAAAGGTCATACAAATGTTGATAGGCAAAATGATAAGTTTCTGCAGGTGATCAGAAGTGTCAGATAGTGTGAGTAAAGTATCAACGGCTGAATAGCAAGTGAGGGGATAACCTATAATCTGATTAATTGAAGCTGAGCGATAATTACAAAAAATTAAAAATGTGGTGCTAGAGACAAACCAGATGGCTGGAATAATACAATCTGTATAAGAGTTGTATGATGAGGGTCTAACCAAAGTAACAAGTAATCCAAAACAGTACAAACTAATTAGGATAGAGGGAGATCATAACAAATCAAGGTGATGGCAAAACAAGACAGTGAGAATTGCACTAATACAAAACAATATGGTGGTGTCACATAGTGCAACCTGAACCTAACATCATGGTTGAGGCCATCATCGTGGGTACGGAACTTGGCTATTAGTTTATCTGCCCGGTGATTCTGCGTTGTTGTGCATCTCGAAGGCCCCCCTGGCAGAATGCTTACCAGAAGGTTGGAGGCTGAATGTCCTTGGCTGCTGAAGTGTTACCCTGGCTGGGAGGGAACATTCCTGGCTGGCATTCTTGCGTGGTGTCCATTCATGTAGTGTCTGCATGGTCTCGACAATGTACCATGTCTTGGGCATCCTTGCCTGCAGCAATGAGGTAGACAACATTGGCTGAGTCAAATAAGTATCTGCCATGTATGTGGTTGGTGGTGTTCCGACTGATGGATGGATGGTAGCATCCATGTCAATGATCTGATATGTCTTGCAGAGGTTGCCGTGGCAGGGTTGTGTGGTGTTGCAGTCAATTTTCAGAAGGCTGGATCAAAGATGTCAATGATAACATAGTGCGGAGCTGGAAGAACACAGCACGTCAGGCAGCATCAGAGGAGCAGGAAAGCTGATGTTTCGGGTCGGGACCCTTCTTCAGTTCTTACTATCAAAGATGTCAATGTTGTTTTAATGTCACCTCAACAGGTATGAAAGTTACCAATTCTAACAGGGCCCATGCTTTTGAGGCCAGTTCTGAACCTGTGCCATTCGTAGTAGTAAAACATGTCACAAGCCCCCGAGCACTGCTGATGTCACCCGTCCTATTCCGCTCTCTAAAGCTGCTTGGAAGACAGATGTTGAAATTTAAATGTAAGTGGCTGAGCCATGTACGCTATGTCCTACAAATAAATTTAAAATAAAACATAATATAGAAGCAGCCCTCAATATAACACGATCCAACATTCTCAGTAAAATACGTACATGAAGGAAAGATAAAAGAGAAATTGCAAATCATCGATGTAGCATTTTAAGTAGAGGGGGAATAAACAGAGTGCACTGAAAGAAAGGTCCCCAACGGTAACAGAAGCAATGTTTTAGAAATCTGAAATTAGATAAGCAAGAGGGCCAAGGAGCATCTGTGGACAGAAACACATGACTCTCCGCTTTTTCAGGTCAATAACCCCTCACTCGAGACAAGATGCAAGTCCCTGAGCCACGTGCGTTGTGGGTATCTAGACGCAATAACCGGTTATCGCGCGGCATGACGCAACGTGTCTTGGTGGTGCCTTCCGGTCGGATTGTTTGGCGCAGCGTCTGAGGTGAGTGACTTGGCGGGCGAGGGGGCCACCCTGGGCCTGAAACTGGGCGATTGGAAGGGGTGACGCCAGCCGGTGTCTACGGGGAGGCTAATGCATACCTCAGATGTTTTGCTGAAGAAAGCGGTACACGCCTAGACTTGAAGTTATAATGGTCTAGGCCCTGTTCGGATTTATTTTACTGTTTCTAATCTACTGAACATTAAGGAGAGAACTTGCTCAGTGTGACACACGTTCGTTTGGCCGCAAGTTTAATATAAACTCCTCAATCGACCTCTTTCCACCCATAAGAACAGCTGACTGTCACACGTATTCACCCCATTTCCCCAAAAATAACATCCCACCATCTGCTCTTTTCAAATTTCTTGGGGTTTTTTTGCATCTGACCGTGACCGTGGAGTTTCACCGACTGGTACAATAACAACCTTTAAAAGGCTGGATACATGAATAAGAAGGGTTGAGAGGGATTTGGGCCAAATGCTTGCAAATGGGACTAGATTAATTTAGGACAGCCGGTTGGCATGGACGAGTTGGACTGTAAGGTCTGTTTCCGTACTGTATAATTCTAAAACTATGACGAACTTATTACAAAACTCCTTCTGTAGCTACTAGCATACGAGTATAAAATATCAATCCCCTTGAATGCCTGAGCGTTTTATAAAGTATGCTATCACAAAATTCAAGAATGGGGTTTATGATATAGAAGTAAACATCCTCATGCTAATTTTAGTACATGCATGTACTAAAATTTTTTGGCATCAAGTATAATTCTGTTTTGTAATCTCTGTACCTGCAGGTTACAAATATTCACTTTTTAAATGAATTTCCCTCTTTCTTCAGATGAATTACTATCTGTGCCTTCAATTGTAATGAACATAAACCAAGTATGAAAACAGGATAATGTGTGTAATGTGCTTTAAATATTTTTCATTTGTTTGCATAAACATTTTATATAACACAATCTTTGTCAAGTTAGTCCTTTCAAATTTAGATTGGGGTTGGTGTATGCTTTAGGAAAAAATCATCAAATTTACAAAGATATCAGATTTGCAACCTTAGAAGTTATGGAGTCATACAGCATGGAAACAGGCCCTTCAACCCAAGTTTTCCATGCTGACCAGGTTTCCTAAACTGAACTTGTCCCATTTGCCTGCGTTTGGTCCATATCCCTCTAAACGTTTCTTATCCATGTAGTTGTTCAAATGTCTTTTAAATGTTGTAATTGTACCCGCCTCTACCACTTCCTGTGGCAACTCGTTCCACGTACACACCACCTTCTGTGAAAAAGTTGCTCTTCACGTCCCTTTTAAACATTCCCTCTCTCACCTTGTACCTATGCTGTGTAGTTTTGGACTTACCCAGTACCATGGGGAGAAAGACCTTGACTATACACCTTACCTATGCTGTTTTGATTCTATGAACCTCTACAAGGTCACCCCCTCAGCTTCCTACACTCCAGGCAAAAAAGTCCTAGCCAATCCAGCTTGTCGTTATAACTCAAACCTTCCGGTCTCGGTAACATCTGTGTAAATCTTTTTTGGACTCTTTCCAGTTTAATAACATCCTTCCCGTAGTAGGGCAACCAGATTGCACACAGTACTCGAAATGTTGCCTTACCAGTGTTTTGTACAGCTGTAATGTGACATCCTAACTCTTGTACTCAAGAATTCTGACCGATGAAAGCAAGTGTGCCAAATGCCACTTTCACACTGTCTATCTGCGACACCACTTTCAAGGAACTATGTATCTGCACCCCTAGGTCTCTCTGTTCAACAGCACTCCCCAGGTCATTAACTGTGAAAGTTGTCCTGGTCGTCTTACCAAAATGCAACACCGTGTACATATCTGCATTAAACTCTATTTGCTATTCCTTAGCTCACTGGCCCAGTTGATCAAGATCCTGGTGTACGCTTAGAAAAATAAGTCAAGATTTTCTCAATAAAATGATTTTTTTGTTTAAAAAAAATAAATCTTTTGAATTTGTCCCAAGTCCACTGATGAAGTCACCTAGCATGATGGCGAAACGCCTGAACAAAAACAAGCCAGCTTGGCAAGCTGGTACCCTCACCTCTATAAAAGAAGAGAAGGTCTTGTGCAACAATAAACATAGTTTTTTTTTTAAGAATAGCCCAAGGGATATTTCAGCACCGTTGATGCTTGCTTCCTGTAATGTTTGGCTGGGAGTGATAATGGTCATATTCTAGTAATTTACAGCTATCTTAACAAAACAAGTAGCAGTTTAATTTGCCAAAATGTTTATACCTGATCAAATGCAAGCTCTAAAGACTATTATTTAACTGCTTGCAATGCCATCCATACTCGTAACTGAGAGTCTGCAGCTCCTATTTAGTGCAGATCAATGGAAGAAAACTAACAAGCTGAGTGTTATTGAAGGAAAGTGACAATTTCTCCTGTATACCAACACCCCACCATCTCCTCCGAAATGTCAGTATGTGAAATGTTGCATTGTATAGTTACACGTTGTAAGTTTGGTAGTAAATCCAATCAGTAAAGTTGCACATTTTTCTCTTGTTTGCAAGTGCATAATTAGTACGTGGGTTCTGCTATAACGCAATAGTTGTGTTCCAGTGCGACATTGCGTTATGAAAATCATGCTTTAGAAATAACAGGGCCTATGGGGAAAGCAGTTAGAGGTGGACCACCAAAAAATATAACTCAAAATTGCTCAAAAATCACTCAAGCCTAACACAAAGGATAGCACAGTTAGATATGAATTAAACATTTATTCAAATAATGAAATAAGAGTAAATTTAACACCTTATCTCAACAAAAATGTCAAGATGACTTGATGGGGGAGTAGGTTTTGAGGTTGTTAATGCAGGGGCTGTGGGCCGTATTCTTCTTCTTCATCACCATCAGGTGCAGTTGTGGTTGCAGGGTTAGGGTGAGAAATAATTAATCCAGAAGTGGATGACTGTGGTTCATTGTCTTCTGACTGTTTCTTGGGGGTTGGCATAAAAGAGACATCCAGTTCTTGCTGCTTTGCCCTTTTTCTTCTTTCGTGAAGAAGCTGTGAAATGGGCAAGAGTCTGCAAAGGGACATGGGTCAAAAGAGTTGGCAAAGAATTGACAAATGGAGTGTACTGTCGGAAATGTGAACTTTTCCACTTTACCAAGAGCAATGTTATTATTTAAATGGAGCGAGATTGCAGAAATCTGAGGCATAGAGTCCTCTGGCTGATCTGGTAAATGAATCACATTCTAAGAATGCAGGTACAGCAAGTGATAAGGATGACAAATGGAATGTTATAGTTCATTGCCCTTGCAATAAATTATAAAGATAGGGATCTTTTAGCTACAGTTCCACAGACGAGACTACCTCAAGAATAGTGTGTACAGTTTTGGTCTCCTTATTTAGATGTCAACAAATTAGAGACAGTTAAGAGAAGGTTCACTCAACTGTTACTTGGGAGGTAGGGTTATCTTAAGGAAAAGTTTGACAGAATGGGCCTCTGCGCATTGGAGTTTTGAAGGATGTGAGGTGATCTTATTGTAAAATACGATCCTGAAGCGACTTAACAGAGTGGATGCTGGCAGGATGAAGTGGGAGAAAATAAAGCTAAGGAGCACAGTTAAGGAAAAAGGGGTTGCTTGTGAAAGATGGAGATGAGGAGAAAATATTTCTCAGGGTCATAAATCTTTGGAACTGTCCTCAGGATTGTTGAATATTTTTAAGGCAGAGATAGATGCTTGATTAACAAGGGAGTCAAAAGGTATTGTGGTAGGTGAAAAATGAAGTTGAGGCCACAATCAGATCAGCCACGACATTATTAAATGACAGTATAGGCTCAAAGACCTAGATATTCCTGATCATTTGAATGTAACTTAATCAGAATAAAATGTGTAAAATTTGCTATATATGGTAGTAACTTCAAAAAATAAAGTCAGATCTGCTCTTATAGGTATTTTCTAATCAACCTATTCAGCGATGTTCTTATACTCCATTAGAGCAGGCAGGACTTGAAGCTAGGCCTCCGGGTCCAAAGGCACGAATGCGATCACTACTCCACAGAGCTTTCTATATCTTCTGTTATATAATGCAAGTTTGATCAGGCGTCAGAAGTGATTTCCCAAAAACCTAAATCTAGAATTCTGTGTTGGATCACCACTAATAACCTGCTGTGAAGTGCACCCATGTGGATGTCAGAAAAGCTTGCCTCGTTATGTTTGCCAGCAGTGGACCAGTTACTTGGCACTCACTGTCCAGAAATTCACATGAAGAATGAACACTTTACAAACACTGACCTGGGTCTTGAGGATGAGCTGTGATGAAGTGAGAATATTGGAGGAGGAACCATAATAACATTAGTTATTTTTGCTTGATCATCAATCGATACAACAAATTCTGTCTATCCTCTGTCCCCTTTGTTCATTTTTGAAGTGTTAGTGCTTAATATGATCTCTCATTTATCAGAAGTATGCAACACATGACCTGACAATGTTAATGTCTGATAAGTGAAACCCACAAATGATCCTTTCTGGTGATTTGAGAGCTGTGAAGCGATTTTTGTGGTGGTCAGCAAAAGGGATATCAAAATGTGTCCAAGACAGGACAATATAGACGCTCAAGTCAAATAACTTGCTTAAGATTTTAAAAAAGCCTGGTACAAGATAAATTACATGGTGCCACCACCTACAATGAAGTTTATCACATTTCTGAAGCTGAATATGAAGGTCATTTGAAGTCTGGCTCAAAAAAAATCAAGATTCCCAACCTGGTGTGTCCAGTATCCACAGTTGAATACGTGGATGCCCATTACAAACAAAAACAGATTCCCAAGTCTGCAATGAAATTGCTGCAAAAAAGATATTTCATCTGTATTCAAAAGTTTTATTTTGGAACAGGAAACATGACAGACTAATTATCTCTTCAATTGGTGTCAGCATAATAGGGTCTTATGGCACAGTGGCATATCCCCATCTCGGGGTGGGGGTGGATGGTGGCCAGAATGTCCGAGTTCAAGTCCTGTCTGCCTGGGAGGTCATCATAGAGTCCCTACAGGTGTGGAAACAGGCCCAGGCCCTTTGACCCAACAAGTCGACACTGACCCTCAGAGATCCCATCCAGATCCATCCCCCTATAACCCACCAAATCTACACAGCCATGAACACTATGGGCAATTTACCATGGCCAATCCACCTAGCCCGTGCATCTTTGGTCTGTGGGAAGAAACTGGAGTACCCAGAGGAAACCCATGCAGACACGGGGAGAAGGTGCAAACTTCACACAGTTAGTTGCCGGAGGGTGGAATTATGCCATAATATGTCCAAACAGGTTGATAAAGTAACTGGGGATCCTAGCAACATATCTGGCTGGCTTTGTAACCCTTGCTCACTGAGAGTCATTCCATTGAGGCTAGGAGTTGGCAGGTCATGTTACGGCTGTATAGAACATTGGTTAGGCCACTTTTGGAATACCACATGCAGTTCTGATTTAACAAGGTGTAGAGCTGGATGAACACAGCAGGCCGAGCAGGAAGGCTGACGTTTCGGGCCTAGACCCTTCTTCAGAAATGGGGGAGGGGAAGGGGATTCTGAAATAAATAGGGAGAAGGGGGAGGCGGATAGAAGATGGATAGAGGAGAAGATAGGTGGAGAGAAGACAGACAGGTCAAAGAGGCGGGGATGGAGCCAGTAAAGGTGAGTGTGGGTGGGGAGGTAGGGAGGAGATAGGTCAGTCCAGGGAGGACAGACAAGTTGAGGGAGCGGGATGAGGTTAGTAGGTAGGAGATGGGGGTGGGGCTTGAGGTGGGAGGAAGGACAGGTTAGGGAGGCAGGGACGAGCTGGGCTGCTTTTGGAATGTGGTAGGGGGAGGGGAGAATAGCAACTCATATTCCGCTTTGGAACCCTGCAGCCCAGTGGTATCAATGTGGATTTCACAAGCTTCAAAATCTCCCCTCCCCCAACCGCATCCCAAAAACCAGCCCAGCTCGTCCCCGCCTCCCTAACCTGTCCTTCCTCCCACCTATCCCCTCCTCCCACCTCAACCCCCACCCCCATCTCCTACCTACTAACCTCATCCCACCCCCTTGACCTGTCCATCCTCCCTGCACTGACCTATCTCCTCCCTACCTCCCCGCCAACACTCACCTTTTACTGGCTCCATCCCTGCCTCTTTGACCTGTCTGTTTCCTCTCCACCTATCTTCTCCTCTATCCATCTTCTATCCGCCTCCCCCTCTCTCCCTATTTATTTCAGAATCCCCTTCCCCTCCCCCATTTCTGAAGAAGGGTCTAGGCCCGAAACGTCAGCCTTCCTGCTCCTCTAATGCTGCTTGGCCTGCTGTGTTCATCCAGCTCTACACCTTGTTATCTCAGATTCTCCAGCATCTGCAGTTCCTACTGTCTCTGATGCCATTCTGATTTCCCTGCTGTAGGAAGGATGTTGGGAAGCTTGAAAAGATTTACAAGAGTGTTGCTAGAGTTGGAGGGTTTGAGCTATAGAGAGAGATTGAATAGGCTAGGGTGTTTTCCCTGGAGTGTCAGAGACTGAGGGGTGACCTTTATAGAGGTTTATAAAATCATGAGAGGCATGGATAGGGTAAATAGGCAAGATGTTTTCCCTGGGGTGAGAGGTGAGTCCAAAACTAGAGGGCATAGGTTTGAGAGAGGGGTAAGATTTGAAAGGGACCTGAGGGGCAAATTTTTCACGCAGAGGGAGCTGCCAGAGGAAGTGGTGGAGGCTGGTACAATTGCAACTTTTAAAAGGCGTTTGAATGTGTATATAAATAGCAAGGGTTGAGAGAGATATGGGCCAAATGCTGGAAAATGAGACTAGATTAATTTAGGATATCTTGTTGGCATAGATGAATTGGACCGAAGGGTTTGTTTCTGTGCTGTACATCTCTATGACTCCATGAGAACAGCTAACTCTGAATGAACTGAAAGTTATCTTGGATTTTTGAACATCTAAACACTACTGCTATTTCAGTATTTTGCAAGAAACTAAAGATAATAAATAGGGACCATTTTTGCAGTCAATGAATCTCCAATCATGCATGTAGTTATATTGAGGGTGGCACAGTGGCTCAGTGGTTATTACTGCTGCCTCACAGTGCCAGGGAGTCCAGGTTTGACTCCAGCTTTGGCAACTGCCTGTATGGAATTTACATGTTCTCCTCACGTCTGTGTGGGTTTCCACCAGGTGCTTCAGTTTCCTCCCACAGTCCAAAAATGTGCAGCTTAGGTAGATTGACCAGGGTAAATTGTCTGTCATGTCCAGGGCCGTGCAGTTCGGGTTGATCAGCCATTGTACAGTTGGGATTACGGGTAGGGTATGTGGCTGAGTCTAGGTGGATGGAGGGTTTTGGAGGGTGAGTGCAGGCTCAGTGTGCCAAATAGCCTCTTTCTGCACTGTTGGGGTTCTGATTCTATGATATTAATAATTTAATATATTTGCTGCATTCAAAAACAGTTTCATTCCTGTGAGAATTTGTACTGTGTACTGTACCTTGCACTAAGGAAGGGGATGTTAGAAACAACAGCTGGCGTATTCCAGTTGGCTGCAGATTCTGAAAGCTTGTATAACTTGTCATCCGATAATCACAGCTGACGTTGTGGGTGTTTTCTTCTTTTGTGTAAATACATTTTTGTAAGATCTTAGTTCAATGTGGTACATTTCTAATGTGGCTTTTGATATTTATGATGCGCAACTGATGTCTGTTTTTGAACTTTTTCAAAATAAAGGAGCCTGAAGTGATTTTTATCTTCACTTTATCAAAACAAAAGTAAACAGAGGAGGAAAGTATTTTTATTTACACATCCACACAGGTCATGTCTTTTTAAGAAACTATTTGTCTGTACAATACTTTTAGTCTAGTCTGTTCACCACTGAAATATGAGTCATAGAATTTTGGTTATGTTCAAGCTAATGCCAGAACTTCCAGCTTAGAAGTGAAGTCATATGTGGCCAATGTGTACTTCTTTTGAAAAACTTCCTTAGGTCTACTTTTGATATTCAATCAATTCAGGCTGTTGAGCAAACCCAGTTCTGGTGGATAGGTTTAAGAGTTGGACTGAAAGTCGGACAGCCCACTGGGTCAGGTAATGCCTCATGGTCTCTTCACCGTAAATTTCATACTCTACATGGAAACAAATTCAATATATATTTGGCATCTAGTTTACAACTATTTTGAAATGGATACCTAATTCCAAAGTGTCACATTTTGTTACAGATGTAAAACAGTATTTCAAATAGAGACGACTGTTAGCTGAATGTTCTTGTACAGATCAATGGCCCTAAAGACACAGGGCAGGATAGCAACTCAAAATCCCAGTCAAGATCTAGATCAGGGTCTGGCCATAAGTGACCCACCGAGATCATGCTCGTGTGGCTTAATGTTGACCTATATCTAATGGCTCTCATCCTTCTTTTTGTTTGTCCCAAGATCTCTGACAAAAGGTAGTGTGTCCTCTTCCTTTTGCTTCTCATGAAAACAGAATTAAAATTAAGAACTTGATGTAGGGATTTTCATGAACTTGGGTCTGAGTATTCTGCAGGAAATATGCTATGAATGTTGTAATATGTCTCATTGAAATCAACAGAAACAGGATTTGTACCCTAGTAATTTTCTGGAAAGGAAACGGAATTTGCAGTGGAGCTGCAAACATCATAGCTCAATCGAGTTGTAGGGGGATAAATGGAACAATACGCTCCAAAGCCTTTATTTGTGGCTATCCGAAGGATGACTGCTAGAAGGTGGGCGGCACGGTGGCACAGTGGTTAGCACTGCTGCCTCACAGCACCAGAGACCCGGGTTCAATTCCAGCCTTGGGCGACTGTCTGTGTGGAGTTTGCACATTCTCCCCGTGTCTGCGTGGGTTTCCTCCGGGTGCTCTGGTATCCCCCACAGTCAATCAATTCGCAGGTTAGGTTGATTGGCCATGCTAAATTGCCCGTAGTGTTCAGGGAGGTGTAGATTAGGTGGGTTGTAGGGGGATGTGTCTGGGTGGGATGCCCTTGAGGTTCGGTGTGGACTTGTTGGGCCGAAGGGCCTGTTTCCACACTGTAGGGATTCTAATCATTCTAATATATTAACAGGAAAAGACAGGGTAGATAAAGGTAAACTATTTACATTGGTTAGAGACCCTAGAACTAAGATTCATTGTCTGATAATTAGGATCAGTCCGTTCAGGAAAGATTTTAAGCGTTTCTACGCACAAAGGGTAGTAAATATTTGGACTCTAATCCACAAACAGCAGTTGACGCTGAATCAGTTGCTCATTTTAAATCTGAAATTTTTTTTTAGAAGCAAAGGTACTAAGGAATATAGGTCAAAGGCAGGTATATAGAATTGGGCCACAGATCAGCCATGATCTCATTGAATAGTGAAATAGGCTCGAGAGGTTGAATGACCTACTGTTCCAATGTTATTACTGCAAGTTCACTTATTATGTAACAGCGGTTGATGAGTTAAAAATTACTAACAATGGAAATCTAATGAAATTACAGCAATATCATAAACCTCAAGGACAAGGCTGTGTAGTTTGGGTTCTTAGCACTTTGAAACTGGAGTAATATTTTATTTTCAATGATGCACTTTACCATTGTGAATTTTTTTTTCAATGATTATTTTCTTGCCAGTGCAATGATATTTGAGTGTTGACGTCTCCTTTGCGAAGATTTCTCAATCTTTAAAGAGGCATCTAATTTAAGACTAGTGGCAAAACATGCAAACGTATTGGTGATCAGGAAACCAAACTTTGATACCATCAGGTTAGTTCATTCCTAATATTGCTCCATGTTAATGTTTATTTATGCTTGTTTCTGGCATTCAAAAGCTTACTTGTTAATATTACTTATAAACTGGAGAGATGGATTGGAGTGGGAAGCACCAACAATAATCTTGAAACAACTATCTGTTAGATTTTCTCTTCTCTTCACCAAAATGCATCTGGGTTCAATTAGCACCTTCCGCATCAACACTGAAATTGTGAATTAATTAAGGAAGGGTTTTGGCCTATGTCTTTCGCTATCATTTTGTGTAAGTGTAATTACCTTGACAGACTGCAGCAGCTGTGTTCAGATTCTCAGGTAGATTATCAAATTTATAAACTCCTACTGAGTGCATTCTATAATGCAAGCCATAACACGAGTTCTAATAGAAAACATAGCAATTAAGGCCGTAAACCTAACATTGAACATATAAATTTTGAATCATGCAATATAGGAACTGAAATAGGTTGTTCAGCCTGTCAAGTTTGCTGTGGCATATAATGAGATCATAGCCAGTCTGATAATCCTCAAATTCACTTTCCGGCCTTTTCCCTGTAACCTTTCCTTCTCTTACTGTTTAAAAGTCTATCTAGATCTTGAATATATTTAACAACCCAGCCTTCTGCAGCAAAAGAATTCCACAGATTCACTACCCTCTGCGAAAAGAAATTCCTCCTAATCTGTTTAAATGAACAAACCCTTGCTCTGAGATTATGTCCTGTGGTTCAAGACTCTCCCAAAATGGGAAGCATCCTCTCAAAACCTATCCTGTCAAGTCCCCTAAGAAGCTTGTATGTTTCAATAAGGTTGCCCTTCTTCAAAATTCCCATGAGTTCAAGCCCAACCAACTTAATTTCTCCTGTTAAGAAAATCCCGGCAGGCCCAGAATCAACCTGGTGAATCTTCTCTGGACTACCTTCAGTGCTAGTTCACAATATTCTACATGTGGTCTAACTCGTGCCTTGTATAGTTTTATCAAGACATCCCTATTTTTATCCTCTATTCCATTGATGTATAGGACTTTGAATTGTGTGAAAAAGAGAGAACCAGAGGCACAGATAATATAATTAATGTCCTCACCCAAGAATGTAAATATTTTCGTTATGGGTGCTGCTAGAATGAAGTTTGTTTTATTCATTCATGGAATATGGGCATTGCTGGCTGGGTCAATATTTATTGCTGTTGAAAAGTAATGGTGAACTGTAAGTCTGACTCTAGGTGTACCCATAGTGCTGTTAAGGAGAGTGTTCAGGGATTTTGACACAGTAACATTGAAAAAACAGTGATACAGTTCCAATTTAGCATTTGGTTTGAAGTGGAGGAATTGTGAAATTAATTGGAGAGCTGAATTGTCTGGGCACCCAAAGAATATCAGGTGCCAGTTTTGAATTATTAGAGATGAATGTGACTGAAAAATTATATAAGCAGAGATAACATTGAAAACATTAAAAATGAAGCTATTGTATTTTGAAATTTTCAATGAAAGATGCCAGGAACATGAAACTTGTATCTTGTGATTCTCCTTGTCCATATGTCTGATGGGTTCTCGAATGCAGGCAAATTGATAATTTTTGTGGGAAAGGGAGATAAATGTTGCCCTTTGGATTAGGAAGCGGAAAAGCTTGGAAGAGCATTAAAAAAAATGTTAGTGGTAGAGACTCTTGCTCTTGGCAATTCACAAGTTATGATATCGTTTCTTAGCAAAAATATTGGAAGAAATTCTAATGAGATTTAGCGGCATACTCATTGAATGCTTCATTGTCATGAAGTCACAATGGAGTAACGCACACTAAACAAAATAGGTGAATGAAAAAAGATTGAGGATCGATGTTGCAGCTTTAAAATAGATAGTGAACAATGGAGTGATCTATAAATTTAGATGGGTACTTAGCAGAAGTCAACTATCTGTTTTATAATGAAAGCGGTATGTTTTAAGTTGCTGGACATGCGGGGAAAAAGTTGCTTAGGACCTTACTATGCAAAGCAAAAAAAGGGAATGTAATCTATTGTCATTTTAGTTTGTTTTATTATTGCAGATGTATCTAAAAATTAAAAATGGGAGTCTGTTATTATCTAATGTGAAAGAATGTCTGAAATCCAGTGGAATGAGGGAACAGTTGATGGACATAGAGTTAATTGTGTTTAATATGGGGAGCTAGTAATCAGTGGGGTGAGTTTTATACAGTGTAGTTAACAGAAATTAAACTCTGAAATTATAAAAGTGTGAACTTGAGTTCTGTTTAAATAGTTATTTTTTGAAATATAACAATCATCACTGTACATGAGGTGGTGACAAATAGTTGGGTGCCATCACTGCACATGTGTAAAACAAAAAAAAAAGCTGCCTTTAGTAATGTTGCCAAAGGACACCATAAAGATGTGAAATGGGGGAGTTGTTAGCAAACATCAGGGGTAAAGGCTTGGCAACTGATCAGATAGAAAAGAATGGAATCAAGTGAGTGCGGTCTGCCCAACTGGATGATTGTGGAGAGGCATTCTGAAGAGAATGTTGTGGTCAATTGTGTCAAAGCCTGCAGACAGATTGAGAAGGATGGGAAAGGAAAGTTTACCTTTGTTAACATAGTGGATGTCATTTGTGACTTTAAGAGTTGTTTTGATACTGTGGAAGGGACGGAAATGAGATTGAAGTGATTCACACGTCGACTTATAAGAAATATATGCATGGTTTTAGCATGTGGTAATAGATTCAAGGACTTTGAAGACGGAAAGGAGATCAGTTTGTAGTATTTTGTAAAGACATGCTGGTAAGGGTTTTTTTAAAAAATATAGGTTAAATAAATTTTTAAATCTTTCTATTGACTTGATATGTGGCAAAATTGAGGTAATAGAAGATAAATGTACAAGTTTGAATTGCTTAACAGTTGGAATTATAGTAATGGAACTGAATATCAGAAATGCTGGCTGGATTAGATGTTGTACACATTTAGCATCAGGGTGATGTATCATTGCTGTTGCAGTAGCATGCAAAGCAATGAAGTGTAAGTTGCTATTTGTACTTTTCAGATTCAATCAATGTTGATTTTTTTTTTTTCCAGTGGAAACACTTGTACTTTCACAGTGAAGTGCACAGATCTGATTTTCTTGTCAACGGAAGGCTATCTGTGCTTCAGACCAAACAGCACTGACCCAGGTGCAGTGGGTATAACGGTTATGTGAGTTACAGGGAAGTTGGTCTGATGAGATCTGTTTGTGGTTGGGTTATTTTTCTTCCATCATTCTACAGCTGAGGTAGTAGCCATGACTGAGAAGAGCACAAAAAAAAAGTAACTAATAAACTAAGCAATACTTTTTTTTCCTGTTTACAATCACATCATCATCACCGCCCCTCTCCAATCAAAAACTGCAGCACTGGCTGAGAAGTGTGTTGCCTGACTTGGGAGCTTTTTTTACAAATTTGTTCAGGATACCTGACTGAAATTAGCCTGCTATGTTGTCTGCCAGATACATCAGCTAATCTTCAGTATTGTTAAGAGCCTTGACCTCTTCAAAAATTGACACCTGCTTAAATTCTATTCCTTTAACATCCCACTTCTTAAATATTAAAATATCCCAGAATATTGAAATATGTTATGCTTTCTCCCAAACATTCTGGAGTAAAGTCAAGCAAAGAACCTACATTAGACTGTTTTCTGACCTTTTCTGTTAAGTACAGGTGCATGGACATTTTATCAAGATAGCAGTAATATGTGATTTTTCCAAATATGTTTGAATAACTTGCTGATATGGCAAAAGAACCACAAACCATCAAAACAGAAGTTGGCATGTTTGGAGCTTGGATTGGGCATATTGAGAGAGAGTTGAATTTTACTTCATGGGTGGAGTATTGATGCAGGTTACTGGATTTGAACAGTTTGTGCTGAGAGCGGTGGGAAGCCAGTCTATGGTTGTCATCCCAAGGTCCAGAAAATATTCCACTGTCTGCAGTGCCAATGGGAGGTGACCTGATCTGAAATTAGACACTCCTCCAAAAGCAAAATTAATCAATTAGTGAATTTCATATTCTGCCAGCTCCAGAATGCTGTAGTCTTTGACATGAGATCATTTGTTCAGTTGGTGAACAGTGCTGTGAACTTGAACACCATTTAGCAAATGAACTAGAAAATATATACTCATGTTTTATGTAAATTCTGTTGTTATATGTACAGGTGTTGCCAGCATTGACTCATCTGGTTCAATGTGCTTAAACTGTTTTTAATCTAGTTGTAACCAGCTGTCACCATGGTATCATGGCATCTGTTGGAGAATGTGAAGTATTTTGTTCTCCACCGACCACCAATGATTTTATTTATTTTGAGCATCAGCTCTTTAGGCATCGCTTTCTTCAGTCTTGGGATCTACATTCAGTCACATGAAGTCTCCAATCCTGATGTGCCTCAGGTAATTGCAATGATGAAACAAATTATAACTAGTAAAGCAGAGCCCCATGGCCTAATTTCTCCCCTCAACCTACATGGAGTTCATGGGGTAAATGAGAATGTAAAATTGTTGAAGTACGTCATCAGCTTTCCTCTTGCACTTGCACCTGCAATTGGACATTTTGGGAGCTGCATTGTTGCAATTAATGTAACTCTTGTTTGTTATAGCCTGTGCCCTATATGTTACTAATGAAAGTTACTGAAGTTTTACTTTCTTAAGCCCCCCTGAAGACAATCCCTGGCCTGTGCTAAATTAGTTCATGTGAGCTATGATAACAAGACCACAACTACAATTGGCCTCTATGTAAGCCGAGGATCAGTGGTAGTAGTCGTATCTCATAATCTTGGATTACATCCCCAACCGTGTAATCTCTTCTGCCCCTTCAAATTTCCAGATATGATGTTTAAATAGAGACTTGTGTGTTCTGTCAAGTGGATGTGAAAGATGTAATGATGAGCAGGGCTGCCCTTGCCATAATGACTTAATGACTACATTTGCTCTGCCAGCATTTATATCTTAGCACCATCAGGAATAGACCACTCCAGTACTGTGTGTTTACTTCGATAAACAACTGCTGTGTTTGTTGACAAAAGAGGTAGTGACAGAGCAATAATGTCTACTGTAATAGTATACTAGAGACTCATGTTCTGGATACATGGGTTTGAATCCCATCCTGTAGATGATGAATTTTGAATTTAATAAAAACCTGCCTAATGGCAACCGTGTCGATTGTTGTAAATACCCATCTGATTCACTGATATTCTTTAGGGAAAGAAAGAAAAACCTTCCTGATCTGGCCTACGTGTGAATTCAGAGCCTAATGTGGTTGACTCTGAACTGCTGGATGGGCAATAAATGGTGGCCTAGCCAGTAATGCCCACATCCATGAACAAATTTTTGAAAACAGGATTACGCTGTAAAAGTGCTTCATTGTGTTTCACCAAATTTGCACTTATGTAGCATTTTTCACGTCTGTGAATCATTTTGAGACTTCCTGAGGATGTGAAAGGTATATAAATCCAGCTTAATCCTTTCAATTTCCCTTTGATAAATTAGGTCTGGTTCCAATTTCTAAATGCTATCCAATAGTCTTATTTAAAAGTATCTCCATGTAGATGTTGGGATGAGGACAGGACTGAACTTGGCTCTGCTGCCCTTCATGAAAATCTTCTGTGATGCTTACTGTTTAATCAAAGCATGAAGGATAATGTCTTGATGAGTTTCAGGCGGACTGATGGTGCAACACAGCTATGCACAGAAAAATTGTGCCTTCGGAAAATGGAGACAGGAAGGACTTCTTGACCTATTGATCTTTTGTCTCCCCCTACTGCCTTGCAACTTTCTTCATGGCTGGAGACCACTGATTTGTGCTTTGTAGGAGCTGACAGTCCTCTGCAAGCCAGCCTTTCTTCCCATACTTCATATGTGATCTGTAGTGGTGATGGCTAGCAATCTAGTCAACTAAGACCTCTGCAACTGAAATCATAGCATGCAACATAATCACGGGATAATGATGAGAATTGGGAGCCAAAACTTAATGTTCTAGGGAAGAAGGAGGTTAGATCAATTATAGCACTTCACCTAGCTAGGATCAACATAGAGTAGGTCAGTGAAGAAGCCTGGAACATTCCAGTACCACTTAGTGCCATAAACAGCTAAAGTGGTACGGGAGAGAGATCGTCTAGGATTTGTGCTCTTGATCACATTCCCATTGCTATCTAGTGACATGCCTGAATTGTTTACATATGGTAGACACAATTTTGATCGTGAAAACCTAGTTAATTTTGGGACAACAGTTGTCTCAACTGGCATAAACAATTGTCCTATGAGTGATTCACCAAGGCTGAGATACCATACCAGAACTTCACTCAGTATGTTGAGAGGCTGAGGGGGGGAAGCAGCTTAAGATTTGATGTTGGTGAGAAGCTCTAATTTTCAAATGAGAAGTCCTAAGTAAATCTATTTGTTATTTTTTGTTGTAGGCATGGAATGCAGTTCTGCAATCTCTCAGTAAACTAGAATTCTGTCGGCCTGAAAATGAAAGCCTGTGGCAGACTAGCACAGAACCTCTATCTTTTGGACAGGGTTCTGTAAGAAGACGACCAGACCCAGATCCTTTAGCCCATACAACAAGACAATCCATAACCACGATTGCTTTTACCCAAGAGACATCAGAGTGTGTGTCTCTACTACTGCCAATCACCTTTAATTCAAAGGAACCATTAAAAAGATTTTCTAGTGAAATAACTCGTCTCCATGCTGTGGTAGACGGAAACCTGCTGGGGCTGGAAGGTAAGTGTTAAATGTACAGTGGCAGTCCGTTGGGAACCAACAACCTAGGGCAAGTTCAAAAGTGTCAATACCAACTATAATTTTGTGCTTCTGCATTATTTTAATTGATAGAAAATCTCAGGCTGTTGATTTAAAACTAGGATAAATGCGCATTTTCTCTTTGTCAAAGCTTTTGATAACTTCTAATAGCTCCTTACCTTGGATCAGTCTCCATTGTAAAAAAGGATATGACTTTATAGAGGGCACACCGTATACAAGTAGTAGATTACAGTTGCTTCCTCTGTACACAGTCTACACCCTACCCTAACTAATTTTTGTGTTGTCTATAAATTTTACCAATTTACATTTGTTCTCTTAAATCTGTGTCCTGTAAATTGTGGATCTTCTATCCAGTTCTGCATAAAAACCCAAAAAGGCTAGAAAATATGACATTGTGGTAACTAAAATCACTGTTTTGTTTATTGTGTCCAACCCTTCCCCTCACTAAAGTTTTAAGCAGTTTTTAATTAGAAGCTATTGACATTGTTTTTGACCGCTTGTTTACTGCCAGTTTCTTTCTGTTTCAGATTCTAAAGCAAAGGAGGTTATTAATATCATGTTGATTTCACCATGGCCACCTGAACATTACCTTTCACAAATAAACTCCACAAATAACATGAGTACCCTTACATGCATCACAATGACTGCAGCTGCACATGTACTTCCCCAGGCAAGGTCAGTGAAAAGTGACTTGAGAGAAGTCTGTCTTTTGTTTTTATTTGCTTTTTGGTTGAGTCAGAAATTTGAAGATTTCCCATTCTTTTCTCAGAAACTTTGTATTATACATTATTGAACTAATACATTATTGAACTAATACATTAAGAAGCTGAGCAACTTGCAATAACTGAAAGTAAGGGGTAGGGGAGCATGGACACAAATCTGTGTTAGGTATGATACTTTAGAAATATCGTATAATTCATTATTGTTGAACACCTGTTGCAAATACACCAACCATACATTTAACCAGGTTTCCATTACTATATTGATATGTCTGAAAAATGTATGAGCAAGACTGACTGTAATAGTCAGGAGAGTAGATGAAAACAGTGAGGTTGTATTCAAGAAAACAGTGGTGATAATTATAGATGAATGCCAATTTGACATATGGATGCAAGATGAGTAGAGCCCTAACCCGTTTAGCCTTTGCTCGTAAGACAATCCATCCATACCAGGAATCAACCCATTAAACTTCTCTGAATTGCCTCCAATGAAATGATGTCTTTCCTTAAACAAGGGGAACAATCTGCTCACACTACTCCAGATGTGCTGTCACCAACGCCTTGTACACTCGCAATTAGACTTCTCTACTCTTATACTCCAAACCCCTTGAAATAAGGACCAATATTCCAAAAGCCTTCCTGATCACCTGCTGCACCTGTATGCTAGAATTCTGTGTTTCATGCACAAGTACCCCCGATCCTTTTTGAGTTGTGGCTTTCTGCAGTTTTTCTCCATTCCTGTTTGTTTCCCATAAAGAACTCTGTAATTCTTGCCAAGACCGATGTTATTCTGACCAAATGAATGAAAAGTTTAGCTCACCATTCTTAGCACAAACAACTCTAGCTTATTTCAGGATCTTGTTCTGTAATATCAAACCCATTGAATATACGTATGGCAGCATTACCATAATCTCTTCCAGGCCCCATTCTCTGTCCTTGTCATTACAGCCATGTCATCAATTGATGTTGGTTCATGTGGAATATCATGGTCAAAGGGATTAAAATCAAACCTGCCAAGTCCTTCAGCCAACTCCTTGATGCTAATAGAGCGTGGATAGCAACTGAATCTAGCGCACAAGTGCTCATTGGCCTGCTCCCTCCCTCTTTCTGTCTTCTCTTTTCTCTCTATCTTGCCCCACCCCGCCAAAAAAGATAATTGTCAAAGTTGATGCTATTCAGTGTGTCTATAAATTTGCAACTGTACATTTTGAAAAACAGAAGTCCTTTACTAAGCTGGTAGGAACTGCCTATGCTGGAGAAGGTCATTTCCTGAAGAAGGGTCGCGACCCGAAAAGTCAGCTTTCCTGCTCCTCTGCTGCTTGGCCTGCAGTGTTCATCCAGCTCTATGCCTTGTTATCACCTTTACTAAGCTACTGTCTTACCCTCAACAGCTCCAACCATCTTGTGTACAATGTTCATGTTTGTGGTGAGGTTAATTAATTTCCTTTCTCTAATCCCTTTTACAGCTGCAATCAGTGCGGAGTAGTTTAACAGGTCTCTGATGACTGGGATCTTGTAATTTGGATGTTTATTGCATATTGATCTGATGCAAACTGTTGAATTGAATAACTGAGTCTGCCCAAAATAACCAGTGCACTTAATATGGTATTTTTGTACTTCTGTAATTGCTATCCTTGAGAATGGCAAAGGGATGATAGAAATAATTGACCAGAGTAGATGATCACCTATAATAATGTAGATGATATAAATGATAGAAACTGTCTGTACCGATTGCGAACAGGTTTTTTCCGTGCAAATAATACTACATCATTATTTAATATTGCACTTTTAAGTGATGTACTCTGAGAAATTTCTCAATCTCAGCCATCATTCTAGCATTCTGTTTTGCTTTATGCCATGTGGTATCTTGTTTGGTAAAACTCATCCTTGTTGATGAAATTTTATTCATTTTCATCTTTTGTTTCTGTCAGATACTTTCCCTCCTGTAACTTAGAAAATTTCACAGATGCATTATTATATCAGAATATAGTAGCAAAGAATTCAGAGAAGACACCTTCACAAGGTCACACTTCTGCTCGGTGCTACAAGGCACAGTATAAACCTGAACCTAAATTTACCATTGTGCTGTCAAAGGTAAGAGTTAGAAAAATCTACCTCCTTCTATTTTGGTTATCACCAATTTGCTAAAATCTGTTATAATAAAACAAAACTTACTTATGTTATTTTGTATGTAAATCAGTCACTTCTTTGCAAAATGACCCGTTCGTCAAATTTCTGATTCATCATGACAAAAGAGCAAAGTGTAGTATAGCAGCTGGGTCTTGCTCACAGAGAAGGTGGAGGGGAAATCAGAAATTTAAGTCTACTGCAGATCTTTTGAACAGAGATCCATGAACCATGTCAGAAAATGGTGCAGGACTCAAGAAACTAAGACAGGAAAAAAAATTACAGGTGTAAGTTTGGAAAGTTTTTTTTAAAGGAATGTATTTATTATATGTGATCCTTTAAATAACATCTCAATGTATTGAACTGTATTAATTTATGGAAGCTCCATGTGTAGATATTTAGTGAAAGTGTCTTGCAGATTATTCGCTGAGAGTAACTGGTACAATCACTGTAGGTTTTTAGGGTGACAGTGAGGAAGTTGGGTACTTTTTTCTAACTTTCCCATTTAGATGTAGAGGGCCCAGACATCTGTGGGACGATATGGCTTGATGAATATGTCAAGTAATCCTGACCTTGACCTCTGCCACAACTTAATTTCACAAGTTGATCCTGTAATCTGCAATCCTTCAGTTACGTATAGCACATCTGCAGTGCCCAAATGAAGAAATCAGAAAGTCAGGATGAAGAAATGGCTAGTGTTTTTGAGCTTTGCAATGCTTTCCTCCAGTGCCTTAGTAAGGGATGGATAAAGGATATTCCCTTGCGACCACCTGGCAGATTTGGGGTTAGACTGAGTCCCAGTCTAATTATCATCTGTCTAGTATACTGCCAGCAAAGTGTGGTGGAATTTCATTAGAATCACTGTTGATTGTTGTATCAGTGTTTACTGGTGGCTACAATTCCAGTTTTGAACATAATAGCATTTAAACATTAAGTTTGGTAGATCATATCAAATATGTTTCAGATATATTTGAATTATTTCAAGTTGAGGGCTTTAGAAAGCGATACTTTCATTATTTAAGAGATAGTAGGAACTGCCGATGCTGGAGAATCTGAGACAACAAGGTGTAGAGCTGGATGAACACAACAGGCCAGGCAGCATCAGAGGAGGGTCCAGACCCGAAACGTCAACACTCCTGCTCCTCTGGTGGTGCCTGGCCTGCTGTGTTCATCCAGTTCTCCACCTTGTTATCTCACTTTCATTAATAAACTATCTTTTGCCATTCTTTCCCTGTCTTTCCTGCTGAATGGTGATTATTCATGTTGAGGTTCCTGCCCAATCACTAGCTGGTATCTTAACCAGTTGACCACTCTCATAAATTACAACAGAAATTTGTCTTTCCCTTTTCAAATCCAGGGACATTAAAACAAATTGTATCACTGCAATGATTTTAGTTGAGGCTGCAACCTTCTACTGTCTGAGTTACTTCTAAACTGACTGGTTTCTTTATCCATCAAGGAGTGGAGACAGATTAATTCACATCGCCATTTATATTTTAAGTGATTTTTCTTTTCTGTCTGTAGGAGGACCGTATTCTTTGCAGTCAGCACTTACTGAAGTCCAGTTACATTTTGCTTCTGCTTGCTCTTGTTGTCTTCTGTTTATGTGTAGCATGTGGCCGAAGAAAGAAAAAGAGGCACAAGACAATGAACTTACACAAGGTAATTAGTCTCATTTGAGAAAACTTGACTCTACCAATAAATTAGATATTATTAGTTTACGACTTCATGCAAGATGGTCATCATCTATGCTGTGGATATAGTTGGAAAGAAATTAGGACTTTTTTTTCGTTCAGAATAAAGATTGCAGTAGCACAGGCAAGTAGTTTGTTGGGAAAATGTACTTGGACTTCAGTGAACACCTGAGAAATAGCAGTGTGTTAGTGAAGCTGAGCATGGAGACTACAAAGTTTCCATGTTAAAATGGGTTAATTTGGAAAAATGTGAGCAACAATAGGATCATAGAACCAGCACTTGAAGTGGAACAGAACCAGGGTATTTTGTCAATTTTCAGTCAGTTTTGGTTTTTGGATGTCCTGAATTTTCTTTTTTGCAAATCTGTGATCTTTAGAGTGATTAAGAATGATTCACCAATAAATATACAAATTTTAATTAGAAAAGAGATTCCTTGGGGCTGATTTTTTTTTTTTAAAAAAACCCTTTTCATGCATCTCACCAATCTCGCACCTTTTGGGGTTATTATGTTGGAAATATGATTCTCTTTGATCATAAAACAATTTTAATACAGTTTTGACTCACTAATCCATTGTCTTCCTTTTAAAAGTGTGGATATTCCTGATGCAGTAAGTTAAGGTCCAATCTCGAATGTGACTCTCCAATGAGACTAGCTTTTAATTTGTTTGGTAAAAGTTGTTCCAAATAATCGATGTTACCAAAGTATTTTACAAACGTATGTTTGGTTATGATGCGTCATTGGCTTCTTGAAACAGGAATTTTGCAGTATACAAATTGTATTATTTTGTTGTTTAGAGTTCAAACAGTTTTGTACATGTTAAAGATTTTACTGATATTGTATTCTCATGTGATTGTTTATAATTCCCAACTTAGAAATTCCTGCATATAGATTTGTTCATCTGTACAGGTAGCAAGAAATAACACAGGAAAGTGCAAGAAACATACACCTATAGTGCTGTTTGTGGATGGACATATTTGAAGGAATTGATACAAGAGACATCTACATGGTGCTACAAAAGAAAATCTTAATGTCCCTGTGGTTTCAGCATATTGCTAAGACCCATACAATACAAGGTTGCAGCTTCATTTCATAGTCTATGCTGCATTTATTGAGTTCACTGAAATGGATAAGGGTGTTGTATTTGTCTCTGCATCTTTTACTCCTGATTACAATCCTTGATCCCTGCAGAATATGCAGATGGAAGAGGTTAGAATTGCCTTTACCTGTTTTTGACACTGAATGTGTGCAGGTTTTAAAGTGAAGAATGTCCAAGATTGGAGGATGACTAAACTATTAGAACTACGTTCCCATGAGTTGCTATATTTGGGAGAAGAAAATATGCAAGATGTTCATGAGTATTTACTGTGTTTCTTTGTTTTCATTCTAGGCTCACCTTCTAGAAATGTGATGTAGTCCAAATTCTCATTTGTTGAGAGTAGAAATATATGGATTACTTTGGACGATGGGAGTATCTCTAACTTAATACTGTTGCAAATTTTCCAAAACGAAGTTACTGTAGTAAATTTGTGCTGTTCTCCTTTAAAAATAGTTTTTTGAAACCCTTGGATTTGCCTTTAATACAATTTCATTGGTTGTGATTGTGCTGGTGGGAATAATACCTGAAACATTTGAATTGTATACATCTACCAAACCGCACCCCCACCGCTCTCCCACACTTCAAAAGTGTCTTACAATTTAAAGATTTTGATTAAACTAGGTTGTAGTAGCTTATTTATAAAATGTTTTGTAAACTGTGATTTTGCTACTTTACGTTTTATATTTCATTAAATATTTACCATCATTGTGGTGATTGTTAATTTGTTAATATGCCCTGCGTGCTTTGAATGTTGTTAAGCTATTGTCGTGAAGGAACACAGCTGTTAAATGTTCTGATACTGTTGTGAGTTTCACATGGGGTTATTATCTGCAATCTGTGCTTGCCATGTATGTGGAGATTTGTACCTTCATTGTCACCATGTTGCACCTCTTGTGAATTTCCTAGTGTCCTTTCAGAATTGATATGGTCTTGGATAGGAGACTGTTAAGGAGTTTAAAAGCAATGCTTGCATGTCCTAATGATAGGGTAAATGTACTCAAATGAGGTTTTATTAATATTGATGAGGCGATTTCTAAAATGTGCTAAGACCCAGCAATTAAACAACAATGGCTTCTACATACCAAATTTATTGATTAGGTAATGATCTTTTAAAAAACAAATGCTTTTGGTTGTTCTGCTCTGATGTCTTCAAATTTACAAAGTGCCCAATCATATCTGAAACACATTGGTTATTTGAAGTTAGACACATTAAGCCACTGTTTGGACATTGTACAACCGTTTCTTCTTGTCAGAAATTCGTGGTGGTGGTTCTATTTTTTTTTTAATGTTTGTATTTGTGTGAACTGATAAAAGAAATTTCAGATAATTGCTGAGATCTGATTGTAGAATTTGCACTTTGTCAGTTCTTTTCTTTCACCAACTTAACACTTTTTTTTTATATTTTCCTTTTTTACATTTTCCCTCCTACTTTAAAATTTTATTGCCCCTAAATGCTACAAGCCATGGTTAACATTCTTGGCGGAAGTTCACAGACTCTGATGTAATACTATAGCATTGAAACTAGATTTGATATTAGGGTATAGTTTGTGTACTTGTTGTTCTAAAGGTTAATGTTCAACTGATGTAAATCTTATTAAGGAAGGGAGATTGGAAGCTAATATTGAAGTTGATTCCTTTCTGAAAGGCTTGTAATAGGCAAGACCTATAATGGAAGAACCTCTGATAATTGAGGACAGCAAAAGTTTAGAAATAAAGGCTTTTAATCCTTGAGAGTGCTATTGATGAATGGGCTATAGGAACGTCAATGAAAGCTTTATCAAAAGCACTTACATTTAATCAAAATATTTTTTATCTTTAGAATAAAGTGCTGATTGTCTGCTGAAATTATTCTTGCAGCCAGTAAATATTTTTAACCTCCCAAATTGGCAGTGAAAAAAAGACAGCACAAATGTTTGACAAAACAGTTAGAAAGAGAACAACGATTGTCACAAGCAGAATTGATTCATGTTACACTTTTAAAAATTTGTTATAAAGGACTAAAAATATCTACTTCTGATACCTGGGTATATTCATGACTAGACTAGAGCTTATTTCAATTCACTGTTGAAACTGGAAAGGGCTGATTTCAGGAAATTTGGGACTGGATTTTTTTATATCACATAATGGGCTTTAAGATCTCTTGGCAAGCAGCTAATGCTGCCTCATGTCCGGTCTTAAATTTTAACTCGTTATACATACCTTAAGACAATATATTCTAGCGGCCTCCTGGAACTGTGTGTATTTTTTTAAAACAGTGAACTAGTAATATTTACATATGAGGATTAGAGTGGTTCTTAACTTATTTTCCATGAACAATAATTGGTGCAGTCTTTAAAATGAGACTCTCTCTTCTCTCTTTCTTTGGTTTTATTGGAAACATAGACATCTTCTGACCAAGAAAGCTTCAAATTTTTGTTAGTACTGCACTTAAACAAATCTCCAGATATTGTGCAAAGTAGTTTGTCTTCACTTTTCATCTTAATGAAGGAATGCACCTAACCTTTACTAATTTATAATGTTGAATGCAGTGACCAAAATATTAAATTACAGTCTGAAGGTTTGATCCACAGTTTGGGCAGAATTGGATTAACTTGCCAGAATAGAAGTCAAGGTGCTGTTATTGGAGGGACCTGTGTTGGAAGAAGTAAGCAGGTACACAGCAGGTAATTAGATAAGCTTATATAATGTTAATTTTTATTGCGAGGGGAATTAAAGACAGAAATTATGCTTCAGTTACACAAGGCATACTGGTTAGACCATATCTGGAGTACTGTGTACATGATCAGTTTCCTTAACTAAGGAGGGATGAAATGCATTGGAATTGGTTCAGAGAAGGTTTACAAGACAAATACCTGGAATTGGCAAGTTGTTACAGAAGGAAATGTTGGACACCCTAAGCTGTTTCCTCTTGAGGTAAGATCTAGAACTAGGGTTTACCATTTAAAAGGAAAGGGTCACTCATTTAAGACACAGGAATTTTTTTTCAAGCGTGTTGTACATTTTCAAGACTCTCATTCTGTAAAGGCAGTGGAAGTTAAATCTTTCAATATTTTTAATGTAGAGGTAAATAGATTCTTGGTAAACAAGGTGGTGAAAAGTTATCAGAAGTATATGGGAATATAGAGTTAAGATTGCAATCAGATCAACCATGGTCTTGTTAAATGTTGGTGCAGCCTTGAGAGGTGAAATGGCCTACTCCTGCTCCAAATTGGTATATTTATATACATTACTAAGAAGAACACTGGAACGGGAGTAGCCCATTCAGCCCATTGAGTCTGCCCCCTCATTTAATGCGATCACGATTGATCAAAATTTCAATGCTTTTTACTCACCCTATCCTCAAAACTCCGTACACCACTGGTACTCGGAAATTTATCAGTCTGAATCATAATCGTTCTCAAAGACTAAGTCTCCAGAGCCCACTGTGGTAGCGAATTCCAAAGGTTCACAACCCTGAGTAAAATTCTTTTCATCCTAAGTAGCCCCTTCTTTATTTTTAAGTTGTGCCCCCGAGTTCTAGACTCCTGAACCAGGGGAAACATCTTACCTGTCTATCCCTTTAAGTATTTTGTAGTTTCAATGAGATCATCTCTGATTCTTTGAATCTCTAGGAAACACCAGCTCAGTTTGCAAAATCTATCTTAAGACTGCCCAGCCATCCCAGAAACAAGTCTGGTGAATATTTGTTGCACTTCCTGTACGGTAGTTGTATCTTGAGATAAGGAGACCAAAAGTGCGCACAGTACTCTAGATGTAGTCTAATCAAGCTCCTGACAATTAATTTAAGATTTTTCTTTATTCCTGTAGTCAAATCCTTTTGGAATAAAAGCTAACATTCCATTAGGCTTTCTAATAACCTGATGCACCTACTTTTTAGCTTTCAGTGACTTAGTGATACATAGTTCCTTTTATACATCTATTCTTATCAACCTCAGAGCATTTAAGAAATCCCCTACGTCTGTTTCTCCTAGCAGAGTGGATAATCTTACAGTTTTCCACATTTTATATTCCATCTGCCATGTTGTGGCCCATTCACTAAGCCTGTCCAAAGTTTCCTGAAGTCGCTTTACACCATCCTCTCAGCACACATTCCGATTTAGCTTTGTATCATTTGCAAATCAATCATTCACGTATATTGTGAACAGCTGTGTCCCAAATTCTGAATCCTTGTGATATCCGACCAGTTGCAGCCCACCAGTACGAGAATTACCCATTTATTCTTACTCTCCATTTTCCTTTTTAGCCAATCCTTATGCCATGCTAGTACACTGTCTCCTAACCCATGTGCTCTAATTTTCCAAACTGGCCTCCTGTGGGGGAATTTATCAGTCTTTCTGAATATCGAAGTGCACATCCATTAGCTCTCCTTTATCAATTTTGTTAGTAACATCTTTAAAACTAAACTACACCAAGTTCATCAAACATGATTTCTCATTCGCAAATTGATGCTGACTTTGCCAATCAGATCATTATTAAACATGTGTCAATATATCCCATCCTTTATAATAATTCTAACATTTTCCTTATTACTGGTCTGAGACTAACAGGTCTGTAGTTCCCTTTTTTTTTTAACCTTTCTTGCTCCCTTATAGTGGAGTGACATTTGCTACCTTCCAATCCACAAGCATCATTCCAAATCTGTCGAATTTTGGAAGATAGTCACTAATGTATCATCTATCTCAGTAGCCACTAACTGCAATATTCTGGGAAGAAGACCATCAACTTTCAGGCCCATCAATTTCTTTCAACTCATTCTCCCTAGCCACTTGGACCTCTCCTTCATGGAGATTTATTAGATTTTCCTCAGTGAAAACAGATACAAAATAATCATTTAGCTTCTCTGCCATTTCTCTATTCCCATTATAACACCATAAGAAATAGGAATAAGAGAAGGCTATTTGGTCCTTCAATCCTGCTCCACATTCAATTATTCATGGCTGATTCAACATTCCTCATGTCTGCTTTCCTGCATTTTCCCCATAACCCTTGATTTCCCTTGTTTGATCCCACATGTGGATTTGAGGTGGGTATACCCCTGAACATGTCTGTCTTGGCCAGAAAATTGAGATCCACTCCAAGTTCAAAAATGGCTCTGTATTTATTAGCTGCGAGTTCCACTCCTAAACATAAATTTATTAGCTGATAAGTGAGGGAGTCAATTTATGTATGAAGTATAGGCGTAAATATACAGTTTGTTTTCAAAACGTGTCATCTTATAAATTAGGTCAACTTATGTGCTACGATCTGTTGTGAGTAGTTGATATTTCTAGTTTCCTAATTACAAAAACATAGTTTTCTTGTGAATGTGATAATATGTTGGTGCCCTAATTAAAGAATTGATTGAATGAAGTCATTTGTATACTAAAATGATTAATGCCAAACAAATGAAATGCATATCTTTAAAACTTGTTGACTTGATTTAAAACTGTCTTCAGCAGACAGATACCAATTGAAATCTAAGACACTGTACGTTGAGATCTGATGGTTGTAACACTTGCTTGATACGAAGTTCTGATAAAAATAATTTGTCCATCAACTCCTTTATGAATTATTGCAGTGAGTTGTTCCTAATCTTGGCTGTAAATGGATTTCTCAACGTTGTATGACTGATCACTTGAAATTAGTCTCTGTACTTTCTGGGCTGATGCTTAAAGGAAAACTGTAATTGTAAAACAGTTGCATAAAATTAATATTTAAGGTGATGTAATAAAAATGAAACATTAATTAGTCACCAGAAAAATAACAGTTCCTCTAAAACGCCATCGATGAAATAGAACATAAAACAATAGCTATCAATGCTTCAAAAAGTGCCAGGTTTAATGTTTTCCTTTGAAACACTGCCCTGCTGAACACTGTCAACACAGTCTCTCTTCATATGAAATAATTACGTTAAGAACAAAGATCAAGAAGGGTTTCTTAAAATTTGTGTTGTGTAAAATTATCTAATAATTTCATTATAGCAATGATGAATTTTCATAATTATCCTTGATTTGGAGGTGTATGCCTTTTTAGATTACAGAATTGCTTCTGTTACAATATTTGTCACTGTATTCCATGTACAATTACTGCAAAGTCTTTTGCAAACTCTACAACAGTCATTCTGACTGGATCCTCCCCAAAGAGTTCCACTTGTCAACAATCATAATCAAGGCGCATCTATTACCTGATGACAGGCCAGTCATCTTTGCTGTAAGAAACAGTTGGGAAAATGACTCTGGAAATTTCACTTGTCTCCGATGGCACTGACAGTTGTTTACATTAGAATTTTCTCTAATGATAGTTTCTGAGACCTTCTGAAGAAGGGTCACCGGACCCGAAACATTAACTGTTTTTTCCTTCACAGATGCTACCAGACCTGGTGAGCTTTTCCAGCAATTTTGTTTTTGTTTTCTGAGACAACATTGCAAGAAAGGTAGGTTATCAGTTAACCATCAGATTGCTGAATTTGGACCTTGGGGTTCTGTTGTCTTAACATAAATTGTAGTCAAGTCAGTTCTCTTCTGCAGCTCTGTTTAAAACAAAAATCTGTTAAAAGATTCTTTGCCTCAAATTCTGCAACTCTGTGGAGAAATCTTTTTGTTGAAACACCTGAAGTTTTTAAAATACTAATGATCCTGCCATATGGTGAATGATTCTCATCAAATGCTCATCTTTGCCTTAAACGTACTTTATTTCCTACTGCTGTCCATTTTTTCCAAATAGTTTATTTTACCCGACTATAATTTGTATTACTGATTACTTGTCACTTTAAATTGATGAATTTAAACAAATTAGTACTGATATTCATGTCCACAGGTCCTTGCTGTTTGTACATAAGTAATATTTTACATATGATGCAATCCAACAATTATTTACTCTGTTCTATCCCCAAGAAACCTGAACGGAGAGCCATCATAGTTCCAGCTGCAGAGGATAGTTTCATTCTATAGCCTAGTTCCTAAACTGCAGTTTACCTGTTAATGTAGTTGTAGGATCACTATTACTTAGGCAGTCTGTCAGGATTAAGAATGACTTCTTCCATTTCTGTGTTTTGGGTCCTGAACTGATTAAATAACTTATCCTGGATCTACAGATTTTGCCATAAGTGGGAAGGTGATATTCGTTGAAGCAAATGGGTGAGATGCTCTGGTTCTTCCTTGCTCCTTCTGCTGTTTGCACTTGACCCAGCTCTGGGCCTGTCAGAGATGGATAAAATGGTTGACTCCTCTTCAGATACAGCTTTTCTAAATTGCCCAGTTTTGGATGAGAAATTCTCATGACTGGATTTTTTTTTTCATGGAGGCTTTGAGGATGTCTGAAGCATTACCTCTGTTCTCCTGGAAACCACTTCTGTAATGAAGCTCGGAGCAGAGAGCTGATTTAGAAATCTTGTACGAAGCACGTTTCTGGTCTCAATGCAGCTAACTGACTATAATCAGTACCTTAATCCAGGGATTTTGGTGTGAGGGTGGACACGGAAATTGGGGCATATATCCTTCCAGTGGATTTGCAGCATTTTGCACAGGCACTGCTGATGATATTTCTCAAGGGATTTGAAGAGTCTGCTGTACATTGTCTGTGTTTCTGATGCATACAGGAGAGCTGATAACACTACTACCCTGTTAACCATGTGTTTGGTATTGGGTTTGTTCGTATGTTTGAAGTATTTGCCATCAGACACGCTTCTTTTCTCAGATGACTGAGGCTGTGTTTGCACACTGGATGTAATGTTGAATTTCATGGTTGATGTTGGCCTGTGCTGGTAGAAAGTTTTGAAGGAAGGGACTTGATCCACGTTGTTCACTGGCTCACTGTTGGATCTTAACAATCGGGCAGTGTTGCACAGTGGGAATAGGACCTTTTGACTTCAATGTTTGCTTAAGGCTGAACATCTTACGTTCCCCCTGTGATTTGCATCAGCAATAATTTAAAGCTTTGCCTTTGAATATGCACATGAGCAAACATCACTTAAACCACACTGCACCTAAATAAAGGTTAGGTAGTCTTGGTTCTGGACTGGAGATGACACAGGTTGAACAATTTCCCATTTGTCCTATTAAGAATTTCCACTCCAGCAGAAAGTCTCATGGATATATGGTGGAATGTCGTGTAACCGAAGATACCAAGACCAAAATTCATGTAATGACAACTTTGCTTGACCCCACTTTGCCCAGATATTAGGTCTGTGGTGGATCTATTGATGACAATCATGGATTGCAAGCTGTTGTGCAGCAAGCGAAGGAAAGAAAATTTCTGTGCACAACAAAATTTGAGGAGGAAGCTGAACTGTCCTACTCAGTTGACATCGTCAAAAGCCATGTATACTGACTGTATACAAATAGTACATCCACCTGGCTGACCTCATTACAATCTGACTGGTTATTACAGAGATATCCCTGTTGTCCAGCACAGGAATAGTCATTGCAAAACTCCTCCTAGTGATTTTAAAAACTCCTTCTGCAGTCTCAATTTGGATTTTGTTCATCAAGTGGCACAGTGGACAAATTCAATATTTGTCTGAATGTAAAAGCAAAACTCAACATGGATTCTGGAAATCTGAAAAATAAACTAAATGCTGGAACTAATTAGGTCTTGCAGAAAATCCTTGTAATACCTAAGGTCAATGATTAAAGTTTGTTGAACAACATTTTTTTCCAATAATGTTGCCTGACCTGAATGTTTCCAGCATTTTCTGTTTTATCTAATTAATATACTTGTGGCGAGTAAGGGGCGTATCAGCACTTGGTATGGAAAGTGATATAATCGAGTGAAAAGTAGGACAAAGACTTTTATGTTTAAAATGGAAGTCAGCAAAGATTATGGAGAAAAGAGGGAATGGTTAATTTGGGTGGTTGGGCAGGATTGAGTGACTGATATGGTATTGACATTAAGGGTGATGGTAGCAAAAAAGAGAATTGAAGATGATAAGATCTCAATCTCTAATGGGGTGTGATGGTGTGCAGGAAAAGTATGTGGGAACACAGTAAGTTGACATATCGGGGGAGAGGCTAGGAGCAGTAACTTAGGAGTTCTAAATAGGGAACATGATCTGAGGAAATGGGAATACTGGGGAGAGAGCAGTTGAACTTTTTCATCCCCTGAATCCTACCATTATGTTTTCTCTCTGCCACTGACTTATCTCTTCTCGTCTGTGTTGTGCCTTCCTCTGCCTCCAATCTACTTCTCACTTCTGATTCCTCCACCAAAGAAGCCAAAGAAGATTGATGAAGGCAGAGTGGTGGATGTTATGTATATATAGACTTTAGTGAGGCATTTGACAAGTTTCCACGTGGTATACTGGCTGGCAAGGTTGGACCATGTCCATTACTGGGAGAACTAACCATTTGGATATAAAATTGGCTCGAAGGTAGGAGACAGAAGGTGGTGGTGGAGGGCTGCTTTTCAGACTGGAGACCTCTGACCAGTGATGTGCTGCAAGGATCGGTGCTTTTCATCATTTATATAAACGATTTGGATGTGAATATGGGAGGCGTGGTTTGTAAGTTTGGAGATGATGCTAAAATTGATGGTGTAGTGGACAGTGAAGAAGGTTACCTCAAAGTACAATGGGACCTTGATCAGATGAGCAGATGGAGTTTAATTTAGATAAATGTGAGGTGCTGCATTTTGGAAAGGGAAATCAGGACAGGACATACACTTAACAGCAAGGATTCAGGACTGTTACTGAACAAAGAACGAGGAATGCAGTACATAGTTTCTTGAAAATGAAGTCACAGGATAGTAAAAAGGTGTTTGGTACGCTTGCCTTTATTAGTCAATGCATTGAGTATAGGGGTTGAGAGTTCATGTTGTGTCTGTACTGGACATTGGTTAGGCCATTTTGGCAATATTGTGTTCAATTCTGGTCTCTCTGCTGTAGGAAAGATGTTGTGAAACTTGAAAGGGTTCAGAAAAGATTCACAAGGACTTTCCAGGGTTGGAGGGTTTGAGCTATCAGAGAGGCTGAATAGGCAAGGACTGTTTTATCTAGTGCGTCAGAGGATGAGGGGTGACCTTGTATAGAAGTTTATAAAATCTTGAGGGGCTTGGATAGGGTGAATAGTCAAGGTCTTTTCCCCAGGGTAGGGGAGACCAAACTAGAGGGCATAGGTTTAATGTGAGAGAGAAAAGATTTAAAAGGGATCCAATGGGCAACTTTTTCATGCAGAGGGTGATGCATTTATGGAATGAGCTGGCAGCACAGGTGATGGAAGCTGGTACAATTACAACATTTAAATAGCAACATTTTTGGTATATGAATAGGAAGGATTTAGAGGGATATGGGCCAACTGCTGGCAAATAGGACTAGATTAATGTAGAATATCTGGTCACCATGGACCAGTTGGACTGAAGGGTTTGATTCCATGCTGTACATCTCAATGACCTGACTGCCCAATGACAACACTCTTCTCCCCAATTTAATCTTTCTCACTCATTTTATCCCCTTGCTCTGTCTCTTCCTGTTTGCTTGAGCTTGTCCCTCTCCCCAATTCTTGCACCCAGTCTCCGTCTTTGACTTAAATGGGTTATTAGAATAGAGGGCTTCAGTTTAGTGCTTCATCCAAACAGTGTGCGTTATACGAATGCAATACTTTTGCACTTAAGCATCAGTCTCTGCTTAAAATGGGGATATCTTAAAGTAAGGGCCATTAACCCGTTATATCTATTGATTCAGAGAGGTCAGAATCCTAACAACAAAGTCAAGACCAATGATTCAGCACTGCTTGCATTGATTTTAAAATACATTGGCTTTTTCGGGCCTTTTAAAAATTATCTTGTCCTCCCCCTCTCTCCCTCAAAACGTAGCAAAAGGGTTTGCAGATGAAGAGAAAAAATAAAGGGCAAAATCTGAAAGGGGTGCAGGAGCAGACGGACCTAGTGTATATGTACGTCAGTAACTGAAAGTGCACAGGGTAGGATGAGAGAGTGATGAATTGTGTAAAATGTTCTAGACTTTGTTAAAAGGGAAAATAGAGTACAAAAGTAAGGGGGTTCCACTAGTTTCGTCTCAGCTGGAGTAAAGCGTCCAATTTTGGACATGGTGCTTTAAGAAGAGAGTGCTGAAAAGATTCACTGAAAATGCTTTCAGGGACAAGATATTGTAGAAGTTAAGGACCATGTTCCTTTGGGGAAAAAAGCCTGAGCGTCTATTTGGTTGAGTAAATCAATCATGAGAGTCTGGACAGAAGAGAGGGGTAAGAAATTGTTCCCATTTGTGAAAGAATTGAGAATGAGAGGGCACGAATTTCAAATAATTGATAAAAAGAAACAAAGGTGACTGTGAGGAAAAACTTTTTGCAGGCAGTTCGTGGACTGCACTGACTAAGACGATTTTGGAGGTAGATTCAACTGAAGCGTTCCAAATTGTTTTCTTAAAAGGGAAAGATACGTTGACTTAGCGGACAGAGGTGAGAGAATGGCAATGTTTGGGGACCTGGTGCTGACATGGGAGATGCTGTGGCGCAGGCGTGGTGCGGGTGGAGTCTGGGGTAGTCCTCCGGCGCGTGCGCATTCGAGCTGGAGGCTGCAGTTACTTTTTTCAAAGAGTGTCTCGCTGGCGGTGGATGCGGTTGTTCGAAGGTGGAGGAGGGAAAGCGGGGAGGTAACCGGGGCCTGGAGAGAAAAGTCGGAGTTGGGCCGGGCCGGACCGGACCAGGCCAGGCCTCGTAAGGCAGGCGGTTAACTGAAGCACCGAAACCGGGCCCGAGAACGAGGTTTGAAGGGTGACGGTTTGGCGAGGAGCGCCTGTGTTTCTAAAAGGAAAAGGAGGAGGGGGAGTGGGGGAGAAAAAAACGTAAGTGAACGATAAATGTGGCTAGGAAATCTTGTACACGGGGAGAGAGAGGAGAACGAAAAAGGCCCGAGTCTTGCAGCGTGAGCCGAGGGGGCGGCCCTCAGAAGCCCGGAGCGCTGCGTTAGCAGAGAAGGGAAGGCGCCATGGCTGGTACCAATTACAATTGCCTTAACCGAGCTCAACTGACCTTCGAATACCTACACACCAACTCGTGAGTATTCAGATAGGGTGAGAAAATCATGTCTGTATCGGGGCGAACGTTTTAAGTATCACATGGATTTTGTCTTGAACGTGTAACCTAAACGTTACCTTAAATCCGTCTCTTGAATTCGCGTTTTACTAATGTCTGTGTGTATTCTGAATTCTGAGGTGTTTTTTTTTATAAATAATTTTGATCTAGCAGAGGTAAACAAATATGCATATTCCTACAGATTGAAATATGCACTCATGTAATGTAGGTGTGGATTTCTTCGAACTCAGCAAAATAGAGGCCAGTTGGTGTTGAGGCTGTTGGCAAGGTGGGACAACATCAACCTGTTAATGAAGCACTTTTGACTAATCTGACGGTTGCTAAACATATTTGTACTTTAACGCAAATTGGAATGTGAGGTAGCCAGAAAGTAGTAGTAGAAGCACTCCATCTGTTGTTGGCATAAGCAGTTTGATTAATCACAGGCAAGACATTTTGTTAAAATGCGAAGAAATAAAAAATGAAATTGTTTGAATTATTTTGGGGGGAATTCTCCACACAAAACCACCTGCTTTTCTAGTGTTTACTTCATTTTGTATTGGAGCAGTTTACTTAAAATCCCTACAGTGTATGGACAGGCCATTCAGCCCGTTGAATCACACTGCCTCTCTGGAGGGCATCCCACCCCATCTCTGTAATCCCGCATTTCCCATGACTAATCCACCTGGCCTGCCTGACCCTGGACACTATGGGCAATTTAGCATGGCCAATCCATCTAACCTGCACATCTTTTGGATGTGGAAGAAAACCCTTGCCGACCTGGGGAGAAAGTGTGAACTCCGCACAGACAGTTGCCCGAGAGTGGAATTGAACACTGGTTCCTGGCGCTGTGAGGCAGCAGTCCTAACCACTGAACCACCGTGCTGCCCTGCTCATGCTTATCAGTTGTTTCAGAGATAATGGGAGCTGCAGATGCTGGAGAATCTGAGATAACAAGGTGTAGAGCTGGATGAACACAGCAGGCCAAGCAGCATCAGAGGAGTAGAAAAGCTGCCGTTTCGGGCCTAGACCCTCCTCTAGGTATGGGGGGGGGTGGTTCTGAAATAAATAGGGAGAGGGAGGAGGCGGATGGAAGATGGATAAAGGAGAAGATAGGTGGAGAGGAGACAGACAGGTCAAAGAGGTGGGGATGGAGCCAGTAAAGGTGAGTGTAGGTGGGGAGTTAGGGAAGGGTTAGATCAGTCCAGGGAGGATGGACAGGTAAAGGGGATGGGATGAGGCTAGTTAACAAGGTGTGGAGCTGGATGAACACAGCAGGCCAAGCAGCATCATAGGAGCAGGAAAGGTTGACGTTTCGGGCCTAGACCCTTCATCAGAAATAGGGGAGGGGAAGAGGGTTCTGAAATAAATAGGGAGAGAGGGGAGGTGGATAGAAGATGAACAGAGGAGAGGATAGGTGGAGAGGAGACAGACAAGTCAAAGGGGCGGGGATGGAGCCAGTAAAGGTGAGTGTAGGTAGGGAGGAGACAAGTCAGTCCAGGGAGGACGGACAGGTCAAGGGGACGGGATAAGGTTAGTAGATAGGAGATGGGGGTGCGGCTTGAGGTGGGAGGAGGGGATAGGTGGGAGGAAGAACAGGTTAGGGAGGCGGGGACGAGCTGGGCTGGTTTTGGGATGCGGTTAGAGGAGGGGAGATTTTGAAGCTTGTGAAATCCACATTGATACCATTGGGCTGCAGGGTTCCCAGGCTGAATATGATTTGCTGTTCCTGCAGCCTTCGGGTGGCATCATTGTGGCATTGCAGGAGGCCCAGGATGGACGTGTCGTCTGCGGAATGGGAGGGGGCGTTGAAATGGTTCTCGACTGGGTGGTGCAATTGTTTGTTGCGAACTGAGCGCAGGTGTTCTGCAAAGCTGTCCCCAAGCCTCCGCTTGGTTTCCCAGATGTGGAGGAGGCTACAGCGGATGCAGTATACCAGATTAGCAGATGTGCAGCTGAACATCTGCTTGATGTGGAAAGTCTTCTTGGGGCCTGGGATTGGGGTGAGGGAGGAGGTTTGGGGGCAGATGTAGCTCTTCCTGCTGTTGCAGGAAAAAGTGCCGGGTGTGGTGGGGTTGGAGGGGAGTGTGGAGCAGACAAGGGAGTCACGGAGAGAGTGGTCCCTCCGGAAAACAGACAAGGGTGGGGAGGGAAAAATGTGGTGGGGTCGGAATGCAGATGGTGGAAGTGTCGGAGGATGATGCGTTGGATCCAGAGGTTGGTGGGGTGGTACGTGAGGACAAGGGGGATTCTTTTTTGGTTGGTTGTTATTGCGGGGGCAGGGTGTGAGGGATGGGTTGCGGGAAATGCGGGAGACACAGTCGAGGGCGTTCTCGACCACTGCCGGGGGGACGTTGTGGTCCTTGAAGAATGAGGACATCTGAGATGTACGGGAGTGGAATGCCTCATTCTGGGAGCAGATGCGGCGGAGGCGAAGAAATTGGGAATAGAGGATGGCACTTTTGCAGAAAGGTGGGTGGGAGGAGGTGTATTCTAGGTAGATGTGGGAGTCGGTGGGCTTGAAATGGATATCGGTTTCTAGGTTACCCGAGATGGAGACAGAGAGGTCCAGGAAGGAGAGAGAGGTGTTAGAGATGGGATGAGGATAGTTGGTACGATATGGGGGAGGGGATAGGTGGGAGGAAGGACGGGTTAGGGAGGCGGGGACGAGCTGGGCTGGTTTTGGGATGCAGTAGTGGGAGGGGAGATTTTGAAGCTTGTGAAGTCTACATTGATACCATTGGACTGCAGGGTTCCCAAGCGGAATATGAGGGGCTGTTCCTGCAACCTTCGATTGGCATCGTTGTGGCACTGCAGGAGGCCCAGGATGGACATGTCGTCTGAGGAATGGGAGGGGGAGTTGAAATGGTTCACGACTGGGAGGTGGAGTTGTTTAGTGCGAACCAAGCGTAGGTGTTCTGCAAAGCAG